>JAOTQJ010000001.1:9401644-9426711 GCA_025642045.1 Solanum sejunctum | reverse complement strand
TTATTACTAAGTTTTGGAACTAGTTTTTATGCATGTGATTCTCACGACTCTATTCGTGCCATTTTTGGTTTTGCTCACTGGTTCCCGGGCTGGCTATTATCATACTTATGTATAACTATATTTATATATGTATATATATTCGGAAGTGGGTTTGATACAACCGGTCGATTTGTCCATGGGCCGGCTTTTCTTAGTTTGGAGGCATAAGGAGCTGGGCTTGGGATATGTTGGCATCATGACGTGTGGGTGCTTGGCCCCTTTTCCCAGGCCTACATGAGCGCGTGGCCCCTTCGCCATGGCTCACTTATATAATGGGCATGATGACCTTTACACATTATGATACGTTAGTTCCTAGCCCCTTCGCCTCGGCTCACCTATCCTATGACATGAGTTCGTGGCCCGTTTTCCTTGGCTCACCTATGTTACATTTGGGATTTGTGGTGGAGATTTCGGAGATTTGAAACTTTTGGTGTTATGCTATGGTATGGTGCGAGTTCGGAGGTCGCCATCATTCCCGTCCGATATGCATTACTTTGATGTTTTGAATAAAGAAATATTTTGATGTTTTCGTACAGGTTTGACATATATATTTTATTCAGATTATTACTCTCACTTACATTTTGTACTTTCTGCTTTACATATTCGGTAGGTTTTTCGTACTGACCCCCTTCCTTCGGGGGAGGGGGGCTACGTTCATGCCCGCAGGTACCGACGTATAGGTTAGAGAGCCATCTTCCTAGGATCTCCATCTACTATTGACGTGCTCCCTTTGCATCAGGAACAGATCTTTTGGTATATATATGTACACATTACTTTTTGTATTTTGCATTTATCTATATTTGAGGGTATGACGGGGCCCTGTCCCGTCCAATGATTCAGTTTGTGTGTTTAGAGGTCTGTGGATACATGTGAGTGTGGGAATTGTGTTTGGTATGACTTCGTATGTATGATACGTTTGTTGGGCGGTTCTACCGCAGCGGTGACCTTGTTAGCCCGCATATACATGTATATTGATGTTTGTTGTTTGCTGGGTTCGCTGTTTGGAGGTGTGGGTAGTTAGTAAAATAAAGAAAACTCTACCGAAATTTTGATAAATTTCTTAGCTATTGTAAGTGGATCCAATTTAGTGTTTGTCTGGGTGCCCAATCGACACTAATCATGGTCCCTGGGCTGGGTCGTGACAATTTTAATATTTATATCCATATTTATCTCACTATTTTTAATTCTATTTTTTCTCTTTTAATATCACGATATTTCTATTGTTGTTGGTGTTTTTTCTCCATTTCAGTGGGTTATTTGATATAGTATGTATGTAGAGATAACAACCATAAGAAAAAGCTCATTTTTATTTATAACTATTGTGCTACTTCTTTTGTCTTTATGACTTGTGAGAGTGTTGAGGACACTGTAGTTTTGATGATGGACAAAAGATATGAAACAACTTGATCAATCAGGATTCTCTTGCGCTGGTTCTCAAAGAGTTTCAGACATGTCAATGACAAGTGCGAATTGGATAAATTCACTTAGAATAAGCTTCAAAGAAGTACAATTCAACTAGGTCACAAGGAAGAGATTGATATGATAAAGTTATATTGAATGAAGAACACTATAATAAAAAGAGTCACTGGATGATGAGGAGTCTAAGATCCAGAAGAACTCTTGGCATACATGCTAAAATGGCAGAAAAAGCAAAGAAGACATCATCAAGACAAAAAGCAAAAAATTTCAGTTATGAGAATTAGAGTCTTGATCATTGAAGCAATACTTGTCAGATTTCTTTCTTCGTTAATTGGAGTCTAGGAAGTTCTTTCCTTTTCATTGGGTCTTGATATATTCCTAAATTTAGTAATCTATAAGCTGAAATTAGGAAAGGTCTTCAAGTTGAGGGCAACTCGAACGCTAGGGAAACATTAATCTTGGGAGGTTTGTGTGTGTTGTTAGGATTAGTTGAAGTTTGTTGTTTCGAAGAACACTAGGAAGTTGTAATCATTTTTTGTTGAGGCTCGTGTTATTTTAGTGAAGTTGGGAAAAATTCCTGTAGAGGTACTGGTCATGGTTTTTCACCTTTTGTGAGTCGGGTGTTTCTACGTAAAAATTATGTGTTCTCATCTGTTTTTACTTTTTGGAAACACATCTGCAAACTTGGTTCTTCGATTAGGGAAATCCATAGGTTGTGCAAATCTAGCAGAGAGCAACATCCAAGTTTTTTAATTTCATGTTTTATTCATACTATTAAAAGAGCTCATACCTTATATTATGTCTTCACAACATACAAGGACATTGAGTCTCCCCAACCATCAAACCTAAAAAAAAATTAAAACTCACTATTTCTTAATCTAAAACGAGAACACAATATATTGTAAGAAAATAGGCTATTAGCTAGCGATTTTAGCTAGAGAACTTAGATTTTGAGCTAATTACATCATTAGCATAGGATTTAGCTAGGAATTTTGTTAACTTAGCTATGATTTATGGCCATAGCTAAATACCTATTCTCTTGTGTGGTGACTTAGATGCTCATTTTTTGCTTAGACTGGTGGTTATTCCCTTTAGCTAATAGAAAATAGGTATATCAAAAGAAAAGGACAAGGTTACTTTGGCCTTTAGAGATTGTTGTTTTTATTGTATGAAGATCACCACTTTTGCATCCTTTAGGACTATTATCTCTATTTTGGCTTCTCTCACAATTCTAGAGTGTTTTCTAGTTCTAGGGAGTCTACATTTTCCTCCAATTCTAGAACTACTTGGGGACAGACGTAGAGAGGAGTGAACCAAGGTTCTTGGTGGAATTGGGGATGAAAACTCCTCATTTTTGGGAATTGGTACTTGGTTGTCTTCCTCTGTTCTTAGATGGATTACTATGGAGAAGATGTGAGGATTCTTTTCCACACATAGATGAACATTCCATGGGATGAAATTTTCTTGTAGTACAGGCGAGGGGGAAATGAGGGGGGGATGATGGTGGGAAAGGTAGGGTTTCTTAGTTGAGTATCTGGTTCAATTGATTGAACATAGGGTTTTCCTAAGTGGGGAACTGATAAAAAGGAAGGTAAGGGAATGAGAAATTCAGTGATTTTTATAGGGTGTTCAACAACCATAGTTGATTGTTGTATGTCTTCATTACTAGTCTCATCCCCTCTAAGACTACTTGGTCAAGAAAGGTTGGGTTTTCCACAACTCTTAATATCTCATGGTTGTTCGCTAATGCCGTGAAAGATAAGGCATGGCCCTGTAGTGCCAGCTCTATCAAAGACTGTGGTATTGAATTTGGTGTTGGAGCCTGAGTTGTATAAAAGGTTTTCCTTGTTGTCAATGGAAAGGTCGGGAGATACGGAAGTGTAAGTGGGAATAGAGGTTGGGAGTCCATTGCGTTATGCATGTATTTATATCATCGGATACCTGGTGCAATGGTAAATAGCGAGGGTTACATTGCAGTCTTCCTTTATTGAGTTGTAAAGGGGGATCTTAGCATTATGTAGCTTTATAGTGAAGTGTGGGTATTTGGGGTGTGTGGGCTAGGTGTTTCCATAGATGATGTGCTTAGCGTGTGATGTACGATTGTAGCAGCCTCACTTCTTAGAGTGAGGATAACCTTATTTTAATTTTTTTGTATTTATTTCTGTCTCTGGATTTTCGACATTATCCCTTGCAACACCATTTTATGTAATTTGTTGACCTCCATGGTTTGTTGATTTCTCAAGGTGTTTTGAAGAATTTGATATATATTGTTTCCCTTTTGGGGTGTCTATATTATAAGATGTTGTTTTTCTATATTTGTAGATTTTTGAGTCTAGGAACTTACTTTTAGTTGCATCAAATAAATTAATGCTAATACCTATCACAATTTCCTTTGTTGCTAGGAGTTGTTATTTCCCTTCATTCCACTTCCTTTGTGATAGCCCTTGGCTACCATGGCATTTTGTTGCTTCTGTTGCTTGGGTCTTCTAGACGTATATCTCGAGGCTGTGTTCCTATTGGAACACCTGGAGTGAGTTTGTCCTATCACTCCACAGGTTGTGCAGAGGATGCCCTGGCCTTCATATGACAGTGCTTATAGATGGTGGCCTATTATGATATGCTTCTTTATTGGTATACCTATAAGTACCTCCATCCAAATACGGGCATACCACCCATGTAGTGTTGATGATATACAAATATCTGTCGTCACTAATCTTTCCAACTTTTCACATACTCTGGCTATGATACCATGGTCGTAGAATTTCATTGGTAGTTCCAGTAGCCTCACGCTTATGGTAGAGTAGGTTTCCTTAGATGCAGAGTTAACAAAATTAGGGTGTCATCTATTTACCAATAGGAAGTATACAAGATATCTCCTTGATAGAAAGCAAATATCTCCTTGTTGATCATCATTTGAACTTTAGTTTCACAAACAATAGTTTTGTTCATATTAAGAACAACCATCATGTCGTTCTACACCCAAAGGGGCTCTACTTGAAATGAAACATCATTGTATGAGACAAATCAAGTGTACTATGACATGATAAGAGATAGATCCAAAATTTAAATTTTATGAGTTTAACTTTTTAGATTGTTTGTATTGATCAATCTCTATATTTTCAAAGGTATGTGTTCATACCTAATATTAATTGTATTTTTAAAAGATTTTTCACGAAAATTCGTACTCCATATTAAACGTATTAGATTCATATGAACTTGATAACATAACATCCTTAGCTTCTTTTGGATATGATACTAGACAATTCATACCCATAGTCATATAAAAATCATCATTTGTTTGTGATTCAATTATTTCAACTGATGTCTCCTTGCTCTATACCATATATAATATCATCATCTCCCTAGATTATTAGACATAGTGGGTATACTGAGATAACAATCAAAAAAGAAAGCTCATTTTTATTTGGAACTATTGTCCTGCTTCTTTTGGCAATATGACTTGTGAGAACAACACCAAATTTTCTTAATTTCATATTTTATTCATATTATTTAACGAGCTCATACATCATATTATGTCTTAACATATAATGACATTGAGTCTCCCCAACCTTCAGACCTAAAAAATCTTAAAATCCACTTTTGCTTACTCTAAAACTAGAACACAATATACTATAAGAGAGTAGGTTATTAGCAATTGATTTTAGCTAAAGAACTCAAATTCAAGCTTTTTATATCATTACCATCACATTTAGCTTGGAATTTTGTCATTTAGCTAATTTATGTCTATAGCTAATTGTTTGTTCTCTTGTGTAGTATATACATGCTTTTTTTTCTTAGACATGGGGGTTATTCCCCTCAGTAGAAGATAGGTACACCGAAAGAAAATGATGAGGTGACTTTTGCCTCTGGAGATTGTTGTTGTTATTGTTGTTTTGTTCCATGACAAACGAATTGTTGCTAGATGCCTCACCTCGATGGTATCTCCCAAAATTCCCATTGGAGTTGTTGGTAAACGTTGAACCACCAAAAGGGTAAAAGTTACGATAATAAAAAGGCATTGATGAAGACCCAACATGACAATCATTATTGTTAGCAAGTATGTTATTATTGATCTTAGGAGGACTTGTTATTTTCCTCTTAGGAGTAAGGGTGGTAGTTTGCATGTCATTGATGCTATGGCAACGACGGTCAACTAAAGTCTGACTGTTCTGATTATAGAATCTCCTTTCCAAAATTTGCTCAGCACCATAAGAAACAACCTACATATATCATGTCATGTGGTTAAAAATTATTGAGAAAATGAGTTAAATGAAATAAAGTTTATAACAAAAAATTAATTCAAAATCTTTAAGTTTATATGCATCGATCAACAAGCTCAAGTCAATTTTACATATTGCAGCAGGTGACGTAAAAATTTTATTTCAAGATTCATTGAAAATGAGGATTGGACTTTTGCTATATATCAAAAGTATCAGTGATATTAGCATGAAGACAATAGAAGTAAATGAAATCACTTGCGAAACAATGAACAAATTTTTGATGGAAGAATATCTTTTTTAATTAATGTATATATCTATAATATCAATTTTTTTGTTTTAAGAACAAAAGTGAAGAGGTCAAGTATGCGTGCGTGGAGGAAGACTGAAGTAATAAAAGAACTCAAACGAATTAAAACCTCACCATGTTAGAAGCAAAATAATGAAACTCAAAACTAGAAAAAATTGAATCTATCATGCAGAAAAGAAAACATGAAAGTATGTTTGAAAAAATAAAAATAAAGGTTTAGATGTATTTGTTGATGTCCAAAAAATAGTCACAACGTTTTTTTAAAAAAAAGAAATAAAAGGTAGAGAATTCTATTTAATTACTGGTGTTCTCCTTCAGTCCATGGAATTCTACTTTGCCGGTGATATGAATGACTGTTTTCGACTTGAGGCAGGACACCATTGAGTCATGAGTTATCTTCCTCTATCATATGGTGATGTTGTTGATCATCAACTCACGATGATGATTAGCAGCAACAACAACAACATTGTTGTTGTTTGTAGAATTTTCCATTTCAACATCTTTGAAGAGGATGATGTACTGATATTTTATTTTCTCTAGAGACTTATGGGGAAATTTTGAAGCAGCAAATGCGAAAAAAGATTGAGAACCTAGATTTATTGTACCTACAAAAAGTATTTTCAAAATACTGTTTCTCTTCAGGAGTCCATCGATTTGCTTATGCAAGAAATTCACCATTATCGTGAGACGATGCACCAAACAGGTGAAGCGTATGCTCTTGAGGATTCAAACTTTCAAGGCATTCAGGCCAATCCATTTTTTTCTTGCGTGGTGGGGGGTGGGAGGTATTCATTAGTATGTACTTGAGTAGGTTAGAGTTTTTGTGTTAAGTCATATGATATTGTCTTTTTATAATTGAAAAGAATAGTTTAAAGGACCAAAATTAATGCACAAAGATAACAAGATTACACTCTTTTATCAATCGTTGAATGAATATTTTATAGTAATTAAATTTTAAAAAATCATTTTCAGTTGACTCAATTAAACAAAGTGTTTATGATACTGTGAGGGTCTCCATTGTAAAATATTTGATGTTAAAATATATTAATTAATTTTTTTTCCTTCTTTAATTAGTTGCTTCTTCTACTTCATTAAAGAAAAGATGAAAGTAAATTACAAACTACGACTTGAGTTTGACCAAACTATCAAGCTCACTAGGGGGGAAAAACTGCCTTGCTAGTTGAAACTAAAATAGGCTCAAAGCAAAAAGAAAATAAGCAAAACTGCCTCCTTGAAAACATCGGTAAAAATTAATTATCTTTTAGTTTCTTCGAATGTCATTTGTTTTCCTCCAAATGAATACACTTTGTAGTTGGTATTTTTTCACCTGTCAACTACTTGCAGTACGAAATGTTAGTAGTACAGGTTTATAATCAAGTTTATTTACAAGAATTATTTTTAATTTTAAAAGAGCATGCTCATTAAGGATGAAAATTATTTTGTACATCTAATTTTGTTTTAAAAATGAAATTCTTTCCTCAACTTTGAACGATGGTCTTTCTCCTCTCTATTTGTTATTTGATTTTGCTAAAAGTGTCAATTTTAATCTCTATCCATATTTATGTCACTATTTTTAAATTCTACTTTTATTTTTTTAATATCAAGATATTTCTATTGTAGGTGCTTTTCACCATCTCTCTGAGTTATTTGATATAGTGTGTATCTAGAGATAACAATCATAAGAGAGAGTTCATTTTTATTTGGAACTATTGTCCTACTTCTTTTGTCTTTATGACTTGTGAGAGCAACAACTAAGTTTTTTAATTTCATGTTTTATTCATACTATTAAAAGAGATCATACGTTATATTATGTCTTGACAACATATAAGGACATTGAGTCTCCCCAACCATCAAACCTAAAACAACAACTTAAAACTCACTTTTTATTAATCTAAATCGAGAACACAATATACTAGAAAAAATAGGCTATTGGCTAGCGATTTTAGCTAGAGAACTCAAATTTCAAGCTAATTACATCATTAGCATAGATTTAGCTAGGAATTTTGTTAATTTAGCTATGATTTATGTCTGTAGCTTAACACCTATTCTCTTGTGTAGTGACTTAGATGCTCCTTTTTGCTTAGACTTAGGGATTATTCCCCCTAGCTAGTAGAAGATAGGTACATCGAAAGAAAAGGGCATGGTGACTTTGGCCTTCGAAAATTATTGTTTTTATTTTATGAAGATCACCACTTTTGCATCCTTTAGGGCCATTATCTCTATTCTAGTTTCTGTCATAATTCTAGAGTGTTTTCTCATTCTTGGGAGTCTACATTTTCCTCCGGTTCTAGAACTATTTGGGCAAGAAGGGGGAGGGGAGTGAACCAAGGTCCTTGGTGGTACTTTGGATGACAACGCCACATTTTTGGGAACTGTTACTTGGTTTCCCTCCTCTATGCTTGGATGGATTTCTTTGGAGAAGATGTGAGGATTCTCTTGCACACCCAGATGAACATTCCATGGGATGAACTTGTTTCTAGTACATGAGGGGGGGATATCATGACCGGACCTAGGACAAAGGAGTGACATGGCTAATGGGAACCCGAGAGTCCCTAAACAAGCCTCAAAATATCCATATTCATATTATCGATTGAGAAGTCTAAACGAATAATAAACACATAGTTCTAACAGACGGGAGAGTAGGACTCACGCTATGGGGAAGTCACAGGAAAGAGAGTATCATTGACCCACATAACACATAGCACATAAATACTAAGGGGCGAGTAAGTATGACTCACTCTATGGAGACAATTTGGGGCTTAGGGCCTTTCACATCATAACATATAACCATATTATAAAGCTCATAACCAATTCACTTAATCAAAAATAATACTTAGTCATATCCATAAACATAATCACCAATTACAACACTTAGTGTGTAACATAAACGAGTTTACAAGATGTCCAACAATGCCTCTAGCTAAAATATAGGAGGGAGACCAAGATATACCCCGAGATCACCCTCAAATGTAAATAACATAAATAAAAAATCCAATGGTAGAGGAATGGAGCTTTGTTCTTGAAAGATATGACTGACCACAATAAGCAAATCTCAAGATCCAAGCTAACCATCATACGGTAGATGAAAGTAGTCATCAGTACCTATATGGTTAGATCATGTAGGCAAAAGAATGCGTTAGTACGTTTGAATATACTAAGTATGCAGTCATGCAATCTATATGACTTACCAAACCTACATTAGATGTGAGATGGAAAGGACACTTAATATAGAAAGAGAGATATATCCAAAGAAGAATAGTATAACAATATGTTATGAAATCCATAATGCATGAAATGCAATAATGCTCATTTTTAAGAGGGGATGAGACCTCAACTGATCTATAAGACAAAACAAGATATTACTTCGAATTATGATGTCATTCCTACACCGAAAAAGAGTGGCCTACTTGCCAAAGTTAAATCATACTTCTCCTTATGGGCCTTCAATTTCAGAGAAGTGGCCTTCCTTATAGGTCTCCCATTTTGGATAGGACTTTCACAATTTTATTGTTTCATATCAATGTTGTAACTGGACCTTACAAGCCTCCCATTTCGGTAAGGATTACCATATATATATATATATATACCTATGCTGGCACACAGTACAAGGAAAGGGAGAGGACCCTTGGGGATAGCCCTTACACCTCCAATCTATCGGTGCTAATTCATCATCTCACAAGAATACATATATGTATACGTGATTTCAAAAGAGATGCAATTTATTTCAAATGACTTAAATGCATAATTAGGCTTGAAATCCAAACATCATTCATAGATTTCATACTTAGGCTCAAATGCCAAATCATAATCCATATCATATTTGCCATATCTCAGAATAGCCCATTCACAATATCTAAATGAAGTGTAAACACCCAATATGCTCAATGAGCCAAATGTCATAGACATTCATGTGATCACATTCTAGTCATAATCAATATCATATCAAAATCATATACATATACATAATTGGGCTTAACCCATTTTATAATTTTCATAAAATCAGATGCACATGAATGCATATGTTATGAATGAGATAAGAATAAAATGGGTAATATAGATTCAAAATTAAATCAACAATACATTATAAAATTCAAGTAAAGATATAAGTTAAATTCACATTTAAATCATAATACAGATTACCTATGAACAAATCAAGATTAAAAAGTGACATGCACATTCATAACTTCACAACTTTAATGTAATTCATCATATATGGGCTTAAATCAACTTAAAATCAATAAATAAAATATAACTCATACTTCAATTTAATTTATTAAATCATAATACTTAAAAGACATATTTAAAGTAAGCAAAATTTCATGAAATTTAAGTGAAAAGAGTTTGGGTCTTCTTGGTTGAAAGGTACCAAAAATCAATCTCACATACCTTAGTTAATAGAGAAGATTCAAAAATAAATTTGGTGAAGAAAGAGCCCTTCCTTGATCCCCAAGCTTAAGACACACAAGCGTTCTTTGAGTGAGACTTGAGAGAATTTAAAATGTGAAGAATAAATTTAAATGATAGGAATGAAGCTTAGGTCAATAGGAAGTCTTCAGGTAACATAGGAAGTCACAAAAGACCCTTAGAATAAAAGATATTTACGAAAAGGCCATTAATGAAACAAGTTGAAAAATGAAACGTCGACACTTCAAGGTGGACTATACGATACATGACACACCACACCGACTATATATTTGTTCGTGAACCAACACCTAGAAAAATTTTAACTTGACAAAGGTCTGAAATGGAAATCCCATACTTAGAATTTTTCGGCGAAATCATCTTCACCAAAGGCCACACGGGCCATGTAGTGTCACACGTGCAGTGACACTATCGTGCCCCTCTAGTTAGGAAAATTTTACATGATGAAGTTACGAGATGGTGCTTCCATAGTTAGAAATATTTCACTACGGAGCAGACATGGAGGACCTCACGGATCGTGAAGTATGGTCTGTTAGAGGGTCCATAAGTAAAATCAAAATTTCACAACACTCTACCTACATGGTTCGTGAGAAGCCACACAACCCGTATAGGTGTCTATGGAGCTTGCCTTAGCAAAATGGAGGGAACACAACATAGGAGGGCTTTACAAAAATGGGCATAACTTCTTGATCCGAACTCAGAATTAGGTGAAACTAGATGCATTGGAAATCTATTTCAAAGAGCTTCAATTTGGTAGGTTGTAGGTCACCCAGTTATTTTTGTGTTATGAGATATGACCATTTAAAATTGAAACTTCTATCAGTTCTTGTGAAAATCTTAGCCAATGGAATTCCTTGGAACTTATCTTGATGTAGGAGACCCATGATAACCCTAAACCACATTAATAAGCTCCGATTAAGAGCTTATAGTGAACTTGGCTTGAGATTGAGGGTTCCATTTCGAGCTTGAGTGTATTACATTCTCCCCCTTTAGGGTCATTCATCCTCAAATGAGAAACAGGCTAGCTTGAAAAGCTTGACTTGAACATAAAACATCTAAACACAAGATACAATGCATTCTCATTGCTTGAAAATCATAAAGTCATTAAAACTCATATTAAAACATATTTAAGTAATTCAATGCTTCTTAAAATCATCTTGGTGCACATGTATGAATGTTATGTCATGAAATTCAAGAGTGAAAGAAATAGGACCACTTGGAAAAAGGAAGAACCTAATAGCTTAGGCTTGAGTAGATTGGAAAACATGGGTATATCATTTCATCATGTCCAACTTCGCCTCCCATGTTGATTTTCCAAAGCACCTTAACCAAAGACATATCCTTGTTACAAAGCCGTTTCACTTGCCTATCCAAAATCTCAACCTGAATTTCCTCATAAGACAAATTCTCCTCTACCTCAACACCTTCCAAAGGCACAATAGTACTAGGATCACCAACCAACTTCCTCAACATAGACACGTGGAAGACTGGTTGAACAGAACTTAACTTATAAGCAATTTCACACCAACCTATAAGCAATTTCATAAGGACCTACATACCATGGACTTATCTTACCCTTCTTGCTAAGACGAATCACACCATTCATAAGTGAGACCTTCACATACACCCAATAACTAACTTTGAAACACAAGGTCTCTCTTTCTAACGTCCAAATAGGACCTTTGGTGACTTTGGGCTATCTTCGACCTTTCTCTAATCAACTTCACCTTCTCCATAGTCTCTAACACCAAATCCAGGCCAATTAAAGCCATCTCTTTCAAGTCAAACCACCCCATTGGAGACATACATCTCCTACCATACAAAGCCTCAAATAGTGCCATACCATTGCTAGTACGAAAGGTATTATGATAAGCAAACTCAATGAGTGGAAGGTAGTCATCCCAATTACCTTTGAACTCCAACAACAAGCCCTCAACATGCCCTCCAAGATTTGAATTGTCCTCTCGGCTTGTCTTTTAGTTTGAGGATGAAAGGCGGTGCTCAACTTCACCTTAGTACCAAGTCCTCTTTGAAGCTATCTCTAAAAGTGAGAAGTAAATTATATACCACGATCCAATATGATAGACCTAGGCATACCATACAACCTCACCAACTCTTGGATCTATAACCTTACGTAATCTTCGACACCAAAAGTAGTCTTGATTGGTAGAAAATAAGTCGACCTAGTCAACGAGAACCCAAATAGAGTCAAATTGGCTTCGAGTTCAAGGCAAACCAACCACAAAATCCATATTCACATCTTCCCACTTTCAAGTTGGAATCTTAATCTGTTGAGTCAAGCCACTAGGCATTTGGTGCCCTACTTTCACTTTTTGATAGTTAGGGCATTCAGATATAAACTTGGCTATATACTTCTTCATACCATGCAACCAATACACCTCCCTCAAATCCCTTTACATCTTAGTAGATCCTAGATGAAAAGAATAATGAGAGTTATGGGCTTCTGTCATGATTATCCTTCTAAGATCATCTACATCTGGAACACATAACTGATGTTGATACCAAAGCACACCATCTCCCCTTTAGAAGAACACCTCTATATTTTTTTTGGCAACCAATCTTTTCAATTCAACCAATGATGGATCTAGATCTTGCATAGTCCTTACATTAACAACCATCGAATACTCGATCTTATTTTGAACATGAATACCACCATCATTAGAATAGGCCAACCTAACACCCAACATAGCCAAACAATTAACATTTGTTACCAATTCCTTCTTCTTCTCCTCAACATGAGCCACACTTCCCATAGAAAGCCTACTAAGAGCATCAACTACCACATTCGCCTTGTTGGGATGATATTGTACACTCATGTCGTAGTCTTCAAGGAGTTCCTACCAGCTCCTTTGCCTGAAGTTAAGATCTCTTTGAATGAATACATAGTGAAAACTCTTGTGATTGGTGAAAATATCAAATGCACCCTATACAAATAGTATCTTCAAATTTTCAAAAGAAATACCACTGCCGCTAACTCAAGGTCATGAATCAGGTAATTATGCTCCTGCACCTTCAATTGCCTTGATGCATAAGCTATTTCCTTTCCATGTTGCATAAGTACACAACCCAACCCAATCCAAGAAGCAACACAATACACCATCAACCCATCTGGTAAAGTCAAAACAGGAGCTAATGTAAGCCAATCCTTCAAAGTCCGAAAAATCTTCTCACATTTTTTCGAACACACAAACTTAACCTTCTTTTGAGTCAAATTAGTCAATGGAGATGCAATATATGATAACCTTTCAACGAACCTCCTTTAATAGCCAGCCAACCCAAGAAAACTTTGAATATATGGGAGGGTCAATGGTCTAGGCCAATTCTTCACGGCATCAGTCTTCTTCAGCTCAACCTTAATACCATCACCGGACACCACATGACCATGAAAAGCTACTTCACCCAGACAAAACTCACAGTTACTAAACTTAGCATACAAATTCTTCTCTCTCAAGGTTTGAAGAACTAACTTCAAATGATTCATATGCTCCTGCTCACTCCAGGAATAAATGAGAATATTATCAATGAAGACAACTACATAGCTATCAAGGAAAGGCTTGAAGGCCTAATTCATTAGATCCATAAACATGGTCAGAGCATTAGTTAAACAAAATGACATCATCATGAACTCAAAGAGCCTATACCTAGCCTGAAAAGCCCTCTTGGGAGTATCACACTCCCTAACCTTCAACTGATGATAATCAGAATAAAGGTTAATCTTTGAGAAATGGGTAGATCCTGGGAGTTGATCAAACAAGTCATTGATTCTAAGCAATGGATACTTATTCTTGATGGTTACCTTATTCAATTGCCTATAATACATCCGAAGAAATTCACCTTTCATTCTTACAAATAACACGAGCACCCCATAGAGATGTACTCCTTCGACTTAGTCAGTGCCATTGGACAAGGATGAATAGAGATAGGTTGAGTTTCTAAGATCAAGATCTATGACAAAGTCTACTTCCCTTTCAGGAGAAATACCGAGCAAATCTTTGAGAAACACATATGAAAACTCATTCACCTATAGAACCGCTTCAAGAGTAGGTGATTTGGACTCCACATCCTTAACCCTCACAATACAATAGATACACCCCTTGGAGATCATCTTTCGATCCTTGAGATGGGAAACAAATCGACCTCTAATAGCTAAGTCACTACCCTTCCATTCAAGAACGGGCTCATTGTTGGAACTTCACCTTCTGGGTTTTAAAATCTATAGAGGCATATGAAGCATGCAACTAATCCATCCTTAGAATCACTTCAAAAATAAAATAGCTCAAGTTCCACAAGATCACACAGAAAGACCATATACAATACAAAAATAGGACAACCTTGATAAAATTTGTGAGCATCATCCGATTCACCTTTGGGAGTATAAACTGAAAAGGGCGACCTTAAAATTTTGGGACTAAAACCAACCTTAACAGGCAATAGAGGAGTCATAAACGATAAGTTTGCACCCGGATCAAGCAAAATCATAAAAATCATAAAAGTCAAAATCAAAGACGTTTAACATACCAGTCAAAACATTTGGAGCCTCCTCAACTTCTTGACATGCATGGAGAGCATAAAACCTATTGTTCCTTAGGGCACCACCTTGAGGAGCTCTTGGTTGGCCTTTATCACCTTGAGCCACTTCACCTTGACCCTGTTGAGCAACCTTAACATAATCAGAAATCTTGTCATTCTTATCAGCACACCTATAGTATGCACCCAGATTCCTCCAATAATTACCCGAATAATTCTTCCCAAAGTAGCACATGGGGGAGGCATTATCCTGCTTCCAAATTATGCCCTAGGAAGAGGTGCTCTATCATTAGCAACCCGAGCATTAGAACATTAGCCTTATTGTAAGTAACCATAACCACCACTCTTGCAGTTAGAGAACCCACATCATAATGTGCCTTCTTAGAATTATGAACCCTCCTTTCTTTGAGCTTTTCTCCCTCAATCTATTCAGCATTTGCCGTGGGCTTGGAGATATCCATATCTCAAATCACCATAGCCATACGACATTTCTTCATAACCAAGTTAGAGATACCAGAAATAAACTTGTGGATTCTCGCACGGAGGTCACCCACAAACATAGGAGCATATTTAGAGAGCTTAGTAAACTTGAGGACATAGTCCCTTACACTCATGCCACTCTATTTGAGGTTGATAAACTCAGTCATCTTAGCTTCCCTAAGCTCAAGAGGAAAGAAATAATCCAGAAAGGCAAACTTGAACTCTTCCTAATTAACAACATTACCATACACCCTCTCCATCGACCATTGGGTGTACCACACTTGAGCCACATATGTCAACTAATAAGCAGCTAACTCATATTTCTCCTAAGATGTAACACCATAACAGTCAACACCTTAGTGAGCTTATCAATGAACTCTTGAGCATCCTCATAAGCCTTGGACCCATAGAACTCTGGAGGATTCATCTGGGTGAAATCTCTCACCCTAGAATCTGAGGTGGGATCCCAAGGAATATTAGCCTGCCTAGTCTAAGAAGTCGCCACCTGGTCAACCATAGCAAAAGTCGTACAGAATTCTCCACTAGAGATAGGATCTTTTATACACCCTTATGCTTAACCCTCGTTAGCTGGGGTCGATCTTGGTAGGGGAGCTCTTCCTCGAGGTATCTTCTATAATATATCAAGGAAACCATCACTATAAGGAAACCAAACATAGGATCCATCACACGACATAAGATATGAAGAAGTGATACAATTCCTAAAATGCCATCATAGCCTCCCACTCACAGGTATGGTGCACTTCACACCCGTGAATATGACTCTACTAGACGCGGCATGCTGGACTCCGAGGATCATTTACAAACCTAGTGCTCTGATGCCAAGCTTGTCATAACCTTGAGTTAGATCTTAGGAGTGACATGGCAAATGAGAACCCGAAAGTCCTATAGAAGCCTCAAAGTATCCATATTCACATCATCAGTTCCAAAGCGTAAATGAGTAACAAATACATAGTTCTAAGGAATGGGAAAATAGAACTCATGCTATGGGTAAGTTACAGGGAAAGGGAGCATCATGGATCCATATAACACATAACATATAAATATCAAGGGGCGAGTAAGTATGACTCACTCTATGGGGGTAATTTGGAGCCTAGGGCCTTTCACACCATAACATCTAATCATATCATAAAGCTCATAGCCAATTCACATAATGAAAATTAGTAGATAGTCATATACATAAGCATAATTGCTAATTACAACACTTAGCATATAACATAAAGGAGTTTACAAGATATCCAACAATGCCTCCAGTCAAAAGAAAGGTCGGGGGCTAAGACATGCCCCAAGCTCACCCTCAAATATAAATAACATAAATTAAAACTCCAAAGGTAGAGGAATGGTGGTTTGTCCTTGAATGATAGGACTCGTGACAACAAGCAAATCTCAGTATGCAAGATAACCATCATATGATGGATAAAAGTAGTACTCGTTCCCTACCTGGTTAGATCATTGTTACACCCCATAAATTACCAAAATGCCTCTAAAATGCATTGTGGATGCAATGCATCATATAACGCTCTAATAGGAAATCCGAGACTAGATTTGCGACCAGCGTAGAAAATCAAGTCGAAAAATGTTCTTGACCCAATTTAAGAGCAACCAGGTCAAAAAACAAAATGGTAGAACTTGTGCAAAAATAGTAGCAAAACCTCATCCTCTCCACGATGCGCCAGGGGCACGGAAATGCACTTGTGTTTTTCTATTTTTGTTGATTTTTCCATAGGAATTGAATATTTAAAAAAAATTAAAAAAATATACTGGGCCACACCCCCTTCGCGAAGGACATTTTTGTCCTTCCTAACATATTTTTAAGTCCAAAAAATATATATTTAAGCCTAAATATGTACAAAGGGTTTCAAAAACCCATGTTTTCTAAGTTTCTACGGGTGTTCTAATAGAGGAGAAGAGAGAAGACTAGACGATTTCGAGAGAGGTTCTAAATTCTTGAAGAAAACTTGCTAATTCTTCACTCCAGGTATGTAATGGCTACCAAGAACATGGAATTGTTCTTCCATGTGCCCTAATTTATAGACTAAGATGTATAAACTTAACTGATAGGTCTTGTATTTAAGTTTCTTGAATATTTTCTTGAAGTTGTCTTTAAATCTTATATTTTATGTTAAATTGATGATCATTATGAACTAATGAAACTATTTACATGTATTATTATATGATTATACATCTTTCCTGTGTTAGTTATCTGTTAACAATTTAAACAATGGACTTAGGAGTAGTGTTTAAAGCCTTGGTTGTTTGATTGTGATCATTGGTGAAGTCTGAGCCTTGAGATGAGTGTTGTGATAGATGAAATAAATGTAAATTGATATCCTTAAGATTCAACTAAGTTTTTGATAAAGGTGAGTTGAGGAATTCCTTTTCTTGAGTTGATAGAATAATAGATGAGATAAGGGCCTTGTTTGAGAGGGGGGTTCGGCTTTGTAACAGTCTGAACTTTATAGACCTATGAGCATATTACGTCCTTAGATGAATATTAGCACTGAAATAGGTAAGAGTATGTCCCACTCACACTCATTAACTATGTGGCCAGCATAGGAGAGAATTGGACAGTCAAAGTGGATGCTTCCTTTGTCCCTCAAAGGACTCGATAGACTTCCTTGGGATCCCTAACAGACTCATCCTTTAACCAAACAAGGTATTGGATGGATATGGCAATGAAATTTCGTTGTTATATCACTACTAGCTCATAGGTGGTGATTGTAGATAATAGAAACTCCCAAATAGGTTCTTTGTTAATAGTACTCTGACATTGATGTGATTGTATGATGTCTTGATGGATAGTGAGATGATAAAGTCTTGTCCTTTACTCTGAGTTAAGTATGAGCGATTGATGAGCGATTGTATCTTATATTGTTTACTTTAGCCTATTTTACATATAGTACATTCCATATACTAATGCCCCTTTAGCGCTGCATCATTTTATGATGTAGATTCCATAGACAGAGGACTTTAGCAGCCCAATTGTTGAGATACAGAGCTCAGTATTTCAGACCGTGGTGAGTCCTCCTCTCCCTTCGGAGGATGTTTACTTAATTGACTTTATTTCAGTGTTTTTCTTCTGATTGTCGTAGCCATGGCCTGTCATGGTACCATCCTAGATGTTTGTCATAGAGGCTTCATAGACATAGACAATTGATGGATAGTGTAAGGATTGCTTATTTCCCCTTTCCTTCTTTTTATGATACTTTTTCATATTATCTTATGATGGTGATTGTGATAGCCCATTGATAGTTATTTTTCTATTTAATCTTCTGCATATGAATGGATTGAATGAATGCAATGAGACTAGGTGGTCCTCTTAGATACTGGTAATAGTCACCGAGTACCAGTCACTTCTAGGGCAACTCAAGGCATGACAAACTTGATATCAAAGCACAAAGTTCAAGTATCTTAGGGAGTCTATAAAGTTGTGTCTAGTAGAGTCATGTTTATGGGTGTGCTGTGCACCACACTTTATGAGAAGAAGGTTATAGGACATTAGGAAGTGTTACCCTTCTTCTGTGATCTGAGTTTGTGTGATACTGTTTAACTTTGTGAAAATCCCATTTTAACTCGTGTGCTCTACGCTTACAGAAAATGTTGCCCAAGAGAACAGCCGTACAGAGAGATGTCCCAGCCCTAGTTGCTGAGAACACCCAACCGGAGGCTCCAGTCCAGACCAAGGCTAGGAGATGAGGACACCCCAAGAGGGATGCTAAGGTCCCACAGGCGCCCCCCGCTCAGCCCCAGACAACTCGCACTACTAAGGCAGAATTTAGGGGATCCATCGCCATGCTGACTCAGCTAGTGTCCTTCTAGGGAAATAGCTAAGGTTCTCAAGATCCTAGTTCTAGCTCACAGGAGTCCTCAGCTGCAACCCGACTCAGAGACTTCTTTATGATGAACCTGCCTATGTATATAGGGGTAAAAGTTGAGGAGGATCCATAGAACTTCATCGATGAGATATACAAGGTTTTGAGAGCCATGCATGCCGGTGGGGTTAAAAGGGTTGAACTTGTCTCCTCCCAGCTGAAGGATGTTGCAAATGTTTGGTATAACCAATGGGAGGACAATAACGGTGAAGATGTTGAGCCCACAGATTGGGATGAATTCGAGACCGCCTTCCTTGATCACTTCTTTCCTCAAGAGTTGAGGGAGGCAAAGGTGGATGAATTCATAAATTTAAAACAAGGAGGGATGACTTTGAAGGAGTATGGACTTAAGTTTGTTAAATTATGAAGGTATACTCCAAAAATGGTGAAAGACATAAGGACAAAAATGAGGAGGTTTGTGTTTGTCCTAGCCAGACATGTGCTAAAAGAGTATTAGGTTGCCTTGCTGATTTCTGGCATGGACATCTCTAGACTTATGGTGTATGCCCAACAAACAAAGGAGGATAAGAATAAAGATAAAGAAGAGCAGATGAGTAGAAGGGCGAAGTCTGTTGGACATGATCCTAGCCCGCAGGGATAGAATAGGGGTGATAAGTCATATTTTTAGAAGAGACCATCACATTGTCTTTTGTGAGTGCGAGCGTACTACAAAACAGGTATGATCAAAAATCAATGGTCATCAAACTTTTAGGGCCCCAGGTGCTTAATCTTTTGCCAATGTGACCCAAGGTATAAAATAAAAGCCACCTTGTAGCAAGTGTGGTAAGCTTTATTTAGGTGAGTATCGGGTTGGAAAGGATATATGTTATGCATGTGGTTAGGCTACCCACTTCAGTTTTAAGTTTCCAAAAAGGAGGCGAGGAGAGGGAAGCAGCAGAGCTCACTTTTCCATAGACCCCTAGCGGGTAACCAGCAAAGAGGTACTACTACGAGTACAGGAGGCAGGATAAACTGCCATTATGCTATGGGTAACCGACAGGACTAGGAGGTTGCACCATAAGTTGTCATAGGTATTCTTCGAGTCTTTACTTATGATTGTTATACATTGATTGATCCGGGTGACACCTTGTCTTTTGTGACCCCTTATGTGGCTAGTAAGTTTAGGGTTCTTCCAGAGTGCTTACAAGAACCTTTTTCTATTTCTACTACTACTGGTGAGTCTATCTTAGATGAGAGGCTTTACAAGGATTGCGTAGTGTCTATTTATCATAGAGACACCTTAGCTAATTTGATAGAGTTGGAGATGGTTGATTTTGATATACAATGGGCATGGATTGGCTTGATGCCTATTGTGCTTTTGTCGACTATAGGACCCATATTGTTAAGTTTCAATTCCTTAACGAGACTGCCTTAGAGTAGAGAGGGAGTTTTGTTACCCCTAAGGGAAAATTCATCTCTTATCTTAGAGCTAGAAAGTGGATCTCCAAAGGTTGCATTTACCACCTTGTGGGAGTTAAGTCTGATGATGTTGAATCTTTTACTCTTGAGTCAGCCTCAATTGTATATGAGTTTCCTGAGGTGTTCCTTGATGATCTTCCTAGAGTCCCTCCTGATAGGGAGATTGACTTTGGGATCGATGTTCTTCCCGAGAAATAAACCATTTCAATTCCACACTATAGGACGGCCCCTGCAAATCTGAAAGAATTAAAAGAGCAATTAAAGGACTTGTTAGAGAAAGGTTTTATAAGGCCTAGTGTCTCACCTTGGGGTTCTCCTGTCCTATTCATGTGTAAAAAAGATGGGCATTTGAGAATGTGTATAGAATACCAGAAGTTGAATAAGGTTACCATAAAGAATAAGCACCCTCTTCCCAGAATAGATGATCTGTTTGACCAAATTCAGGGTGCTACTTGTTTCTCAAAAATAGACCTCAAATCAAGGTATCACAAGTTGAAGGTGAGGTAAAGTGACATCCCAAAGACAACCGTTAGGACACGGTATGGACATTTGAGTTCTTGGTCATTTCCTTTAAGTTGACAAATGCACCTGCAACTTTCATGGATCTGATGAACAAGGTATTCAGGCTGTATCTTGATATGTTAGGGATTGTGTTTATCGATGACAATATGGTATATTCGAGGATGAGAAAGATCATGCTAATCACCTTACAGTGGTTTTACAAACACTCAAAGATCATGAGTTATATGCGAAATTCTCCAAGTGTGAGTTTTCGCTCAAGTGAGTGGCTTTCTTAGGCCATGTTATTTTGAGAGATGGTATTCGGGTAGATACTCGTAAGATTGAGGCAGTTAAGAACTTACCAAGGCCAACTTTTCCAGTAAAAATAAGAAGTTCCTGGGTTTAATAGGCTACTATCGCAAATTTATTGATGGCTTCTCTTCTCTGTCAGCCCCATTGATAAAGCTGACTCAGAAGAATGCCAAGTTTCAATGGTCTGAGGCATGCGAAAAGAGTTTTCAGGAGTTAAAGACTAGATTGACTATAGCACTCATATTGACCTTTCTAGATGATATGGGTGACTTCGTGATATACTGTGATGCATCTAAAGTTGGACTGGGTTGTGTGCTTATGCAGTAAGAGAAGGTGATAGCTTATGCTTCTAGACAGCTTAATATCTATGGGAAGAATTATCCAACCCATTATCTAGAGTTGGCAGCAGTGGTATTTGTACTTAAGATCTAGCATCACTATTTATATGGAGTGCATGTGGATATGTTCACTGACCACAAGAGTTTGCAGTACATATTCATTAACAAAGAGATTAACTTGCGGCAGAGGAGGTGGCTGAAGTTGCTCAAGGATTATGATATGAGCATTCTCCACCACCCAGCTAAGGCTAACATTGTTGCTAATGCTCTTAGCAGGATGTCCATGGGTAGCACTACCCATATGGAGGAAGGGAAGATAGAATTAGCTAAGGAGGTGCATAGATTGGCTCACTTGGGAGTGCAACTTGAAGAGAACAATGAAGGCGGGGTCAATGTTCAAAATGGTTCTGGTTCATCCTTACTGCCAGAAGTGAAATAAAAGCAAGACCAAGACCTTGTCTTACTCCAATTAAAAGAGGCAATTCATAAGTAGAAGATGATAGTTTTCTCAAAAGGGGGAGATGGGGTATTGAGATATCAAAGGGAGAATGTGTATGCCCGATGATGATGGTGTTCAAGACAGAATCATGGTCGAAGCTCAGAGCACGAGATATTCCATCTATCCTGGTTCTACCAAGATGTACCACGACTTGAGAGAAGTCTATTGGTGGAACAGGGGATAAAGAAAGACACTGCTAAGTTCGTGTCTAAGTGCTCCAACTGTCAATAGGTTAAGGTTGAACATCAGATACCATGTGTTAGCATAGAATGTAGAAATTTTGGAATGGAAGTGGGAGATGAACAACATGGATTTCATCAAGAGCTTACCCTGATCTCGAAAGCAGCATGATTCGATATGGGTGATCGTTGATAGGATGATGAAACCAGCTCACCTCTTGGCAGTCAAGACAACCTACATTGCTGAGGAGTATGCCCGACTATATATTCATGAGATTGTGAGGTTGCATCGGATTCACTTGTATATCATCTCGGACATAGGAGATCAAATCACCTTTTAATTTAGAGATCCTTTCAGAAAGGATTAGGCACGAAAGTATATCTGATCACAGCTTTTCACCCTCAGACGGATGGACAGGCAGAGCGAACCATTTAGACTTTGGTGGATATGCTGAGAGCATGTGTCATTGACTTCAAAGGAAATTGGGATGATGATCTACTATTGAATGAGTTCACATATAATAATAGATACCATGCCAACATTTAGATGGCCCCTTATAACGCATCATACAGGAGGTGATGTAGATTAATAATTGGCTGGTTCAAAATAGGTGAAGTTAAGTTAATTGGACCTAATCTCATGCACTAGTCTATGGAGAAGGTAAAAGTCATCAGAGAAAGATTGAAGACAGCCTAGAGTCATCAAAAGTCATATACAGATGCGAGAAGAAGACATTTGGTGTCACGACCCAACCCCAGGGCCATCATTAGTGCCGGTTGGGCACCCCGACATACATTAGACCAAATCTTTATTCACAATAGCTAAGGAATTTCTCGAAATTTCGATAGAGTTTCCCCTGTTTTACTGACTAGCCTCACCTGCAAATAGCGAGCCCAGCAATAATAAACATTACTATATAAATATATATACATATGGGGCCGAGAAGGTCACCGCTGTACTAGAACCGCCTAGCAAACATATCATACAAACGCTGTCACACCAACACAGTTCCCACACCCACATGTATCTACAGACCTCTAGATATATAACCGAATCATAGGATGGGACAGGGCCCCGTCATACCCTTAAACATGTACAAATGCAAAACACAAAATGTACGTGTACAAGTATATACCAAATGACCTGCTCCTGATGCAAGGGAGCACTTCAACGGTGGACGAAAATCCTAAGAAGACAGCCCTCTAACCTGTTCGTCTGTACCTGCAGGCATGAACGCAGCCCCTGAAAGGAGGGGGTCAGTACAAAATATGTACCAAATATGTAAAGTGGAAAGTCTGAAACGTATTTGAAAGTAATAATCCGAATAAGAAAATATAGAAGTTAAACCTGTATGTAAACATCAAAATATTTATTTATTCAAACGTCAAAATAATGCACATCGAACGGGAACGATGGCAACCTCCAATCTCACGCCATACCACAGTATAACACCAGAAGTTTCAAATCTTTGAAATCTCCAACACAAATCCCAACTGTAACGTAGGTGAGCCGCGGCGAACAACGGCCAAGCACTCATATCATAGGATAGATGAACCAGGGCGACACGCCAAGCATTCACGTATCATAATGCATAAAGGTCATCATTCCTGTTTATGGAGTCGAGGCGACGGTGCGACGCGCTCTCGTGAGCTGGGGAGAACTCAGCCCAGCACTCACACATCATGATGTCATCCCATCCCAGCTCCTTATGCCTCCAAGCTAAGCAAAGTCGGTCCATAGGCAAACCGACCTGCCTTATCCAACCTACTTCGAAACATATATACATATATACATATAATCATATATACGCACCAAAATAACCGGCCCGAGAACTGGTGAATGAGGCCAAACAGCCACGAACAGAGCCGTGAGAATCATATCCATAAAAACAAGTTTCAAACACTTAACAATATACAAAACGTTTGCTTTTGAAATCAAATAGCTATTTTTTATGAGATTTTGCCAAAATTGCTGAAATTCACATTTAGAGCTAATTTCAAAACAAATTGAACTTAAAGCTTTCCAACTATCTAATTCCGATCAAATGAACACTATTCATGGGTTCAAAACTCTAAAATTTAAGATGAAGTAAATTTATTGGAAGATTGGCCAACAATGAACATAGATTATTTTCAAACCCAAATGGTACAGGAAAGGAACTTTTCAAATGTACAACGTTTAATAAGCTTACAAATTCATGCTAAACGGTAGGAAATCTTTACATACCTCAATTTCGCTTGCCAACTAGCTCAAACCTAAGGTCAATCCAAACTTAGACTTCTAGACGTTCAATGTCTACACAATTACAATAACGCCAACAATTAATATCCATATCGTACCTTTACTCCTAACTTTTTCGTTCTAAATTTATAAAAATTTCGGCAGCATTTTCCCTTAAAATACGCTGCCCCGAGAATTCAACTCAGCTCAAATAATCAGTCAATAACAACAACAACAACCCATAACATCAACAAACCTTTTCCAATACCACCA
>JAOTQJ010000001.1:9386460-9401544 GCA_025642045.1 Solanum sejunctum | reverse complement strand
ACTTATTGGGCACCAAGTACAGATTGTGGCCAATTCACAAAGCAACTTTCTTTTGCCTGCCAATGTTGACTCCCACTTTCAAAGTGGAAAAAAAAATTATCACTAAAAAAACGAAGGGTCGTTACAGATTGTTAACTTGAGCTAAATACCTTTACTCTATTGCATCTTCGATCTCTTTTTCAGTAGCATCATAGTAGCATCTTTTGATCTCTTTTGGAGCCACGGTGTGTTTTGGCATTATTAGCAAACTCCATTCTTGTGCTCTCTATTAGTTATTGATATTCCTGTCCTTGTTAAGGAACAAATCAGTTATATGGCCTTCACGCATGCGTTCATTTCAGTCATCACTTCAGTCTTTCCACCCATAAAGGTACTTCTTAGTCTTTCCACCCATAAAGGTACTTCTTTCCAGTTGAGGTTGATGGGTACCTTGTCAAAAGGTTGCTCAAGAAGTTTGTCTTGTGCTTGAATTGCATGGATGAATATTCTATCTTTCTGTGGGGAGTTCTCTTTTTTTTTTTAAAAAAAAAAAAGAAAATTGGTAAAATTGTATTCTTCAACATCAAGGATATGCTGGAGACCTTCAAAAAGAAGCAAAAAGAGAGTAGGAGGAAACTACTTCCAGAGATCCTAACAAATCTGAGGAAACTATTTCCAGAGATCCTAACAAATCTACTAGTTCTAATTCATCTATTTCTCTATTTTACAGCAATAACGTGGGGAGTTCCCCCTTAGACCTGAAATATCATTTATGCTTCCTTTTTTGAGTTATAATGCTGATCAATTCTGTTGTATTTCGGACAATCTGGTACTTCCTGAAACTGTTAAGACATCTTGAATGTAGTTGATTTGATGTGTGGAGTTGGTTCTATGATGCAACTATATATCTTCTCAACTAGTGGAGTTAAATGACTTGTAGTCATAGGATGATTAGGTATACTACCTAACCCATAGTTGAAGCAATGTTTATGAGTTTATTTTAATAGAATATAATATCGATAATAGTAATAGGGCATAGTATCTCTGATTTTGCTGTCCTTTCCTATCTGAAAACTGAGGTATCAGCTTTTTCCTCCAAAAAATGCTCGTACAGAGGAAAGAACCCTAAATTCTCTTTGTGCCAAGGATGCTCATGAACTATTAGTTAACTCAATAGTTGGTGCAGAAGTATTTGATTTGGTGATGTTTGTTGTTCAGGCTTTGTCGCTTCTTACTTCTTGGAGCTGTCTTATTTGTTTACTGTTGCTTCTTACTTCTTGGAGCTGTTTTATTGTTTACTTTTGATTCCTAAAGTTTTAGAGAAATCTTATGCACCTCTTTCCGATTAATAAAGCATTAGTTATTACTTAGGGAAGCTTTTGAGAGTCCTTTTCAGTTATTAAAAACTTTTGGTCCCCCACATAATTCCTAGTGTGGCTGATGCTTATTGATGGCTTCTCAAAGTACTTTTCTAGGAACTTTTTTGCAAGAAGCCACATAAGACTGTTCTTCTCCAAAATGACATCTTTATTAAATGTTAATCAGACATATTTATATGATTTTCTAAAAATAAAAATAAACATCTAATCAAAAAGGAATAATTGCAATGAAAAGCTCGTCAGGAATGACCATCTTAAGACAATGGAATATTTTGTATTAACAGTATTTTGATACAGAAAATATTTATTCACATAAATAATTACATATATGAGTACAATAAACATGATGAATAGGACCAAGCTCCCAACTAAAGCCCAAATCCAGTTCATGTACATGAAGGATAAAAGAAAACTTTATTTGACAAAATTCATCTGCAGAGATGCTATTAGGGTCTAGTTCCTCCTTGAGATGGAATAATTTCCTGATTTTCTTTTCTTCCTCAATCTCTTGAGAGATTGGGTGAGCCCTCAAACTCCGGAGTCTACCCCCTCATAAATTTGTTGTTGCATTTTAGTGATATTATCACTATGCAACGCTTGTGGTTAATGGTTTTAGTAAAAACATTTGATTGCAAAATTTTGTCTCATATTAAAAAGATGTGAAACGTTTCCATCTCTATCATTTTTCTATTAGCTGATTTGTCCGTTCAATCCAATAATCCATTAATTTATTCTCTCAGAAGCTGAAGTTCTGTCAGCTCCACCAAAGTTGGTGTACAGCAAACTTATTTTGCGGTAAGCTCATTGAATGTATATGACTCTTTATGTAGCTTGCAGTTTCTACTTTCTTCAGAGTATGAGCATGCAGGTATAGCCTAATAATTTAGTGCATCTTTGCAGTTTCACACGGAAACTTTTGATAGCAGTTGAAGAAAAGTGGGATAGTCACGTACTTGTAATAAATAAAGTTGCACCCGGTAATTGGAAGGTAGGATGTCTTACTTATACCTTTACATTCTTGCTCTTAAACAATATGCACAGAAGTGATAGCACCTTAAAATTTGGGATTCTTTCTTCCTTAAACCCACACAACCATGTTCTACCACCAATTCCAACTCTTTAGAATGATGTTCAGATTGAAGTGATTGGAGATGATAAAAAAAAGACTCCCATTTCTCTACTTTCACATGAAATATGACAAAACATGCAGCTCAGTCAGAAGCTTGCCCTGTGCGTTCTGTCACGGACCGGTATGCAACTCTAACGAACCGTGCGGCCTAGCAAACTTATAACGTTCAAGTTGCTAGTCAGCCTGACTCTGAGGCCTAATGCTTAACGGAACTTGGCAGCGGAATTTTATAAAAGACTAAGCAAAACACAATGAAGGAACTTAGAAATTTGGAGGAAAGAAGAACTCTTGTATTAGAGCTCTCTTTACTTTACAATTGTGGATTTATGGCTTACAGGATGATGCCTTACAAATGAATATATCCTTCCTATATATACAAGTCCCTAAGGGCCGTTTCTAGCCGTTTTTAGCCGTTTGTTACAGTGGCTGCTACAGTAATATGGCCGTTGCTACAGTAACTAGCCGTTGCTACAGTGCCCTGGAAGCTTCCGTGGCGCGTCTGACGCATGCAGGCGCAGATTTTGGCGCAAAATCAGCGGGACGTGTCAGTTCCCATGGGAGCCTTAGTGTCACTTTGAGGAAACTCTTTCATACTGTAAATGAAACAATGCTATATCTTGCCTTCAATTGAATGAAAAAATTGAAATATACTCTTCTTGATTGATAAACCCATTTGTGGTCTGCCATCCTGAGTGTACAGATGTAGACAAGCTTGGGTTTAAGAAAATGTTCGAGTTTGGGAGATTTTATATTTGCAAGGCAACTACGATTAAAAATGGCTAGGAAAATAGATTGGCTCTTGTAACCTATGGTATGTGGGTCGGGATTTAAACCCTATAGCAAACAAAAGCTTGCTATTTAAGTGGAGAAGGGCAGAGGGGTGGGCTCACCATCCACCAAGTTTCAAACCATGTGCCACTGACCATCAGGAATTTTTCAGTTATCAATAGAATCTCTTTTTTGTCAATCTAGGATGTGTTTTGTATGGAGAAAAATGTTTTTCTATTTTTCTATTCTCTTGTTCGGTTGGTCAAAAATTTTGGAAAATATTTTTTTTAGGAAAATAAGCTCCTTGAAAATAAGGACCCCCTTGCTACCTTCATCCTCATATCCTGTCTTAGACATATATAAATGCTTTTAGGATAATGTTTATTACTTGCATACTGAAGACAGGAAAATAAGTAAGAATTCACTTATTTTCCTGCAACCCACCTGTCTAGTCCCTCTGCCAAGTTAGCCTACCAAATTAAGTGGAACTGTGCAATTCCACTCGCATTGTCTTTTTTATTTTATTTTATTTTTTTTAGTAAAGGGTGACTTTTATTTCATATCCAACCAAAAGACTCAAACCTACAGATCAGGTGTAGAGGGGAAGTATTACATACACAGAAAACTCATAAGAGTTCCTTGTCAGTCTAGTAAGTTATTGTCTGGCTCTCCTTTCTCTATCATCTTGCTAAGCACTTTCAAACCATCTACACACTGTCAGATTTAGGCAATGAAAGAAAAGCAATGAAAAACCAAAGAGACTGTTAAATTTGTCAAGTTGGTCAACTTAGTGGATAGAACTGACTTTGTATTGCATGAATTCAGTGTTAAATGAGCTGTAGATTAAGTATAGTTCAAGATCCAAAACTACTGTCTGACTGTACAGATTGATGATGATAGAAATCTAATCCACCTCTTCGTCATTTAGTGTTTCATGGATAAGTTACAGCTCTTATTCTATCAGTTGTGTTCTCTGTCTCGAGACTTGATATGATATATGCTGTTGTGTGATTGTTGGGGTGGGGGTCAAGAGGAAATGTATGAATTTTAGCAACCATAGGATTTTGTTTAAATTCAAGTGAAACGGAGCAATTTGTGATTTATATATGCTTTTAATGAGTAGATGGGCTTCTAATGAGTAGATAGGTCAATTGATCTTCACTTCATCGATGTGTAAAAGCTAGGGATGTTTAATCTTTCAGTTGACTTGTGATCTGTGTCCAATAAGGACACGCCGCTGCAAATGATGAAGTTGCAAAAAAGTAGAATCTAGCAATATCCTTGTTAGGAACTAGAAACTCTTCTAATAATAAATCTGTAAACTTCCAAACTCAATACAGAAATAGGAACTACATCTAAAACTGTTAATTACTTCCACCAACAAATAGAATAAGTTTTACAAATAGCAAATAGAGATCAGTTCTAACAACCATCAAGGAACCTTAACTTCCAAATCTCCCAGAGAAAATCCTACAAAAAACAAAGAACTTTCTTCCTAGTACAATATATCACAAAGTAACTGCCTAAATTGCTAAAAATACATGCACATATTAACAAATAAAACAGTTACAGTTAAGCCTTATTTCACCCTTCTTTCTGCGGTTGTAGGCCCTAGTAATAAATAACTAATAACAGGTCTAACAATCCTTTTTGTTCCCTCCAACACTTAAATATTATTGTCCAGGAGTTCTTTGCACTTTTGTTTTGTGAATAATCTATCAATCAGATAGAACCATCCTCTTTCAGGGTTGCACCTTTTGTTTGTATCTTTAGAAGACAGAATTATTTAATATGCCTGTCACTATTTCCATGAATTTATCTTCCAGAATGAGCCAGCAGGCAGGATCCTGGAGCTTTCAATTATGCATTTAGCAATGTCTGAAATATCGGTATTAGGAACACGACACCAGATAGTCATCAATGAGGTATTTTCCTCTCTTAACATTTCGGATAACTCTTGAATAACTGGAGTGCTTAACCTCCCTATTCCCCATGCATGAAAAGCTGAGAGGCAAAAGTGTTTCTTCTTGCTTCGATACTTTACTTTCTGTTAATCAACTTTAGAAGTTCTTTCCCATTGAGGTTGATATTAGTGTGGAAGTAGAAAAAATGAAGTAATTCAAAAGACATGAATGGAGGTGAAGTCAAATATGTGAATGGTTTCATAATGATTCCTCGTATTGATTTGAGACGTCTTAAAATTCTCTCTTTCTATTGAGTTCCCTGTATATTGCATGAACTTGCTTGCAAGTATAATCTATTATAAATGAGATCACTGGTTTCACAAGGATTCCACTTATGGATTTGAGACGATTTAGAATTCTCTTTTTGTTAGTTCTCTATATATTGCTTGAAACTTGCATGCAACAATAGTCTATCATCAAGCTCTCAGAGTTTTGGTCTAGTGGTAAGAGAGCAGTTTGTGATGTGTAGGTTAGGTGCACACCACTGCTTCTCGAACCCCACCTAAGATAAAAGCATGATATTTAAGTGGGGAAGGGTGGTGGCTTTGGCCTATCATCCACCTAGTTTGGAATTGTGCAACATTAGCCCTTGGAGATTTCTCGGTTATTTAAAGAAAGTCCTTTCATCACTGAGGTGAATCCATGATTTTAGAGTGAGGTGAGAATAGTAATATGACCTTATTATATGGATTATTTTTGTGCATATAATATACAAAGTTCGAACCGAAAGGAGTCGGTTCAGGTGAACCTGCATTACTCACCCTATATCCACCTTCTCTTGTAAAATCTTTTGATCCTGCTCATCACTTGACACTTTTGTTTATTAAGCACTCACTGAGCTGTTAAACTAAAAGAAATTTATTCTCCCATTCTTGAAGGCTGTTGACCTTGCAAAACGATTCTGTGATGGGGCAGCACCCCGCATTGTCAATGGCTGCCTCAGGACATTTGTAAAGGATCTGGAAATAGCAAAGGATGCCCGACTTAACCAGTCAGTATTTACTTGAAGCGTCCAAGATCAAGAATTTGATGAATACTCAGAGTTATACTTCAACCTGCATGTGTCACTCTTTCTGGCCATTCCTTGCAATGCCCTGAGAAGAGATCAGCAGTGCCCTGAAATCCAGCTTCCAGGACAAATTTTTTCTCCCATCTAATATAAGGAAGAAACTGTATATCAAGATGTTAGCATTGCCAATTGTCAAATGTATGGTTAATATTGTCATGTCCATGTTGTAAGCAATGTATATTGTAAAGCCTTATTCAGTCTGCAGTCTCTGTATTGCAGTATACCTATTTTCTTAATAGGCCCTTGAATTTCAGTTTGTAGCAGCTCTCTGGCAGAGCCAATATATTTGGCTGGTTTATGGTTTGAAAATGAATAATATGTGTGGATGACGGAAGCCATTTTCACGATTTCTTTTTCTATTTAAGGAAATCATTTCTCTTATAGCCTAGCTTAACTTATGGACGTATAAGCAGCGACCCAATATTTATATATTTTTTTTGTCTCAATTTATATGACACATTTTTCTTATTAATTCGTTCTATAAAAGACAACTTTTTATATTTACAATAGTTTAACTTTAAAATTTCTAATTTACTCTTAATAAAATGGTTTATAATTAACACAAACATGTGAGGTTTATTTTAGAACACAAATTTGAACCTTCTTTCTTTTAAAAATTTTGTAGCAACAACATACCCAGGACCAATGTGAGCTCCCTTTGAAGCACTTTCATGTGGAACAAATATTGTAAGGTGTATCCTACTATTGCTGGGAATAAAAATGGCTTTACAGTTTGAAAAAGATTAATTGAGATTAGATATGAACTAGATCAAGATATCTGGTGGCACATTAAGAGTGACTCTATAATTTTTTGGTCAGGCAATTGGACCAAATTAAACTTGGGGCTCTTACTAGGTTGAACAAGGGAAGGAGGATGAAATTGAAGTAAGATATTTTATCAAGAATAATATTTGGGACAAACCTAAGTTATGTGAGGTCATTGATGATTCTATTGTTGACCACATCATTGATAACATTAGCCCTATTCGGCTTGAAGGAGCAGATGTTGCTCGGTGAATGTCCTAGCCTAATGGTTGTTTCACCACCAAATCTGCCTTTTGCAGTCTTTGAAGAGGAAAAAAGATGAAAGTTGGTGGATGAGCGACATTTGGATTAAGGGTTTTTCTTTCAAAATTTGTTTCTTCTAGTAGAGAGTATGGAAGAAAAGAGTAGCTACTGAAGACAACCTCAAAAGGATGAGGGTGTGTTTAGCCTTTAAGTGCTACTACTATGATAAATATGGAGAGGAGATTATGTCCCACTTATTTCTAACGGCTCCCATAGCCTTAAAGCTATGGAGGTAGTTTGCTTCTTGTGCAGGTATTGCCATGGAGGAAGCCTACCTTCAACACCAAATCACTAGATAGTGGACCATGAAAAGCCTAAGAAGAATTCAAACTATTCTAAAGGTTGTCCTTTTCATCATGATGTGGTTTCTATGGAGGAGAAGGAATCTTAGAAGACATGGCAAGGATATAGCCTTTGACACTCTAGCCTATCATGTACAATACATGATTGTGCTGGTGACAAAGCTTAGATACCTTTGGATCTAAACTTCTACAGACTGGAATGGGTTGCTTGCTACAAGCTATAGACTCCTACAAGTCAAAACTGTACCACTACCTTGTGAGATAGACTTTTCCAACCTCCAACTGGATAAAAGGCAACACAGATGGAGCCTGTAGGAGGAACCCAGGAATGAGTGCTTGTGCCTTTTGTCTTTGTGATTACTATGGCAATCTACTATATGCTGAAGCTAGGGAATTGGGCCACAAGACCAACATGGAGGCATAATCTATGGCAATGCTAAGATGTGTGAGACACTGCATGCAACATCAGATACAACATCTCTCACTGGAAACTGACTCTCTGAGCCTACTTAAAATCATTTGTGGAGAATGACAGATTCCTTGGAATATTAGAGAGCACATAGAATAAATTCAACTACAGTTAATGCAGGCAAACATTCATTACATTTACAAAGAATCCAACCAACTAGCTGATAACTTAGCAAATCAAGCCCTAGATATATGAGGAAGTTTATGTTTTCACAACTTTCAATAACTTCCTAGTTAGTGCAAAAGAATTATCAACTGTGACAAGGCTCAGATCTGTACCTTGCACATCAAAACAACCCCTATTGGAACTTATGGGAATTAATCACAATGTGCAAAAACAGCGGAGAGGAGTATGCATTTACATCAGAAAGTGCTATATACATATTTTCAGAATCTACTCCTACTAATGTACCAGATTAGCTTCTAGAATATATCCTCAACAAAAAAGAGGGTTTCAAGTCAGATCTACATCATAGACATCCTGGAGATCGGTGCATCCTATTCCACTTGGGTTTGGGCAATGAACAAAGGAAGGGTCACTCTTTTAGATAGGAACAACGGAGTATTTCTGGTAGAAATCTTACCTACTGGAAGTCCTTTTTATTCCAAAACCTCAATCCACAACACAACATAAGCCATGGACCTACAACAAAAAAGGTTAGGGGTGAGAATCGTGTGCTTTGGAAGGTTATGAATGGAAGACTTCACTTACCAGCCTTGAACCACTTGTGTGAGCAAGCTTTTCTTCATCGATGTGGGGATCTAGTTGAGACTTCATACCCAGAAGTACAAGAGCCAGAACTGATGGTTGTCCAAAGCTTCCAGATACATCTGGTGTACTTTGGAAGACACAATTTGAAAACTGAGGGGTATTTACGGAGGCGGGGGTTTTGTAAGAGTGGGTTGAGCCTTTGCTGCCTACTCCCTGTTTGTACTCTCTTTTTGTCATAAATAAAAAGGCCCAAGGCCATATTTAGCCTCAAAAAAGGGGCATTTTACACAAATCTCATACTTTTTGAAGCTAATTCTAATGAATATCAACTTTTTTTAAAATTATCAAAAATCTTTTCTTTTTTATACAAAGGCCAAAACAGTGAGCTCATCGTGCGAGCCTTCCACTGGGGGACCGCTATGCTCAGTGTGAAATTCGAATGAGATATATCTTTCTTTTTTCAAATTCAAAGAATTGGTAGGTTCTTTTAGTGCGCTTTGGTAATATTCATGGAGAAAGAATTGTATATGTCGAAAAGGTAGTAGCATTCAGGCATTTTAACTATGATATATGGAGAAGTAAGGATTGTAATTTGTATCAACAAATATTGCAGTTTTGTATCATTTAAGCGATTTTTATAATTTTTTAAAAGAGTAAAGATTATATGAAAACATAAGTTGTGTATTTCTATAATTTTTCTTAAAAAAAACTCATAGAGATAGAGAGGCTATTTCTGGAAGACCTCAGTACAAATAAATCAGCTCCAAAAGTATAAAATACTAGGCACAAAACAACTATATTGAAAAGCAATTGAAAACTCATAAATACTATACAAGTAGCAAAATAAATGACGGCTAATAACAATACAATATATGCCACGACTAATTCTACAATTCTACTATATCATAAGGCAAGACAACATCCTACCCCTACTAGGGTATCGTTTGACCCTACATATTGTCACACCCTGGAAGAGTACCTTGGACGTGGCCGGTACTCAGAGACTATTGCTAGTCCCCAAGGGAACCACTTGATCTCATCACATCCATTCATTCAATAACTCTACAAATTAGCAGAAGACTATACAGTATAATGGGCACATCTAATCTCCAATAGCGTAATGAATAAAAAAGGCTAATTAGAAATAAACTAGCTCACAAATCTCAATATCAACATTCGAATCTAATCTATAAAGCCTCTATCATTATCAATTAGTGCCAATGACAGACCCATGGCTATCTCAACTCAAGAAATAGTAAAGCTACTCTAAAAAGTCTGACTCTAATAGCTAGATGAAAGTAAATAATGGTCCTCCAAAGTAAAGGAGGCTCACCAACTCTGCTACCTCTGACAGACCCTCAAGGATGCGCCTATTGACGATCTTTAAAACTTGTATCTGCATCATGAAATGATGTAGTACCGAGTGGCGTCAGTACGTGAAATATACTGTATGTAAAATAGCTGAATGTAATAGAAATAGGTAGAATAATATGGAAATAACATCAAATCAGAATAATAACCAAATTAGAATATCAGATATATATCTAAAGAAAGAATAAAGAGTAGACAAGTGACTCATCAATCAATTAACCTCATCAATCAACTTAGACTCAACTTAATAGAACTAAACTCAACTCATCTCATTTTGGCTCAGATTACTTAATGTGCGGACTTTCTAGGAGTTTCTCTTATTCAACTAATCACTGATGAGTCAGTGATTATACAATAATGTCATTAATTATTGCCATAACCATTCCGTACTTGCCAAGTAGAGAAAGAATTAAAACCATAATGGATAATCCAAAATGGAGACGACAATCAACAAGTCCTCTATTGTTTCAAGGACTTCTATCCCGAGGGAACCTCAACGTAATGTGGAGGTTCTAATCCTTACCTACGCTTGACAACGTAGTTAATGAGTGTAAGTTGGTATTACTCTTATCCATTTTGGTGCTCGATACTCCTCCCAAGACTCAATGTTGATAAGTCAATCCATCTCAATCAAATCATCTCAATCAGTCTCGTGGAGGCACTTATCACTAAATCAGTCTCATAGAGACTCTCATCAACTCATCAATCAACATCTCAATCAATAGCTCAAGACTTAAGACAATCATTAGGTAACAATCGAATAAAAAATCATTAGAGATCATTTATGGATACTCACAGGACTATCAAGTTCTATAAACTCATCATCATTCTCACATCACAATCACAATTGACATTCTCAATCAAGGCTCTGGACTCAATCCCTAGGTTCATTTGTGCATGCTTTCAAAGTTATCATGTAAGGTTATATAATATCTCATGAAAGTATTCAATTCAAGAAAACAAGTTTATGATGATTATCAGTAACGAAAATACACGTAATTAATATAATTTTCAAGAAATAATTCAAGAAACATGTATGGGGACTCATGAACTCTCAACTCATCTATGACCATCTATGGAGCACATGAGAGAATAATCTCATGCTTTAGCTTAGCCTTACATACCTGGATTAAACCTTTGGACAATCAACCTCAAGGAACTCTCTTCGAACTCCTCAATTCCTCGCTCGTCTTCTCTTCTTTTTAGCCTTATCTTTTTCAAGGACTTAGAATGGGGTTTGAAACAATTTTTACACTTAAAACAACCCATTTTGATCATATATTAAGTACATGAGGGGTTTGAAAAGGTCTAGAATGCCCCTCACGAACTTCAAAAAAAGTCCATCTCGGGACATAGGGTTCGCAACGTGGACAGTGTCAATTTTTGATTTTTTTGCCAAAAATTCTCCCAGCGAGTTTTTCAAATCACGTTTTCGCATCGAGAAATTATCTTTTGATTCGATAGCTCTAAAAATCAACCGAGACCACTATCCCACTCAATTTTTTTACACTGATCGCAAATTCAGCCTCGAATTTTCTATTGGATCATGGAATGATGTGTTATGTGCACATCTCTCTTCTAGGGGTGTTTTGATAAGTTTACAAGGCGTTACTCATATTTTTAGAAAAAAATTGAAAAATGGTGTTTGTCCATAAAATTTGGAAAATATATTTTAAGAATTCAAAAGTTCACCAATGCTTCATCTTTCCCATTTTAATCATCATGATAACATTTGGTACAACTCTTAAGAAAAAAATAATTAGAAGTATTGTTTGATTAATATATCCCTTATAAATAATTTATTTTTTTAATTTATATATATGCCTATTAATTCTAAAATACTTTGCTAAACGCAAAGTTGGAAGAAGCTAGTTAATTCTTTCTTGATTATCTAAATTGATAACTATTTTTAGTATACCTAATAATTAAAATGGGATGGAGAAAATAAAAAAAAACTTGTATTTGGGAACTTGGATAGTATCTAAATTTTTTTAAATATTTAAAAGTTACCCCCAATTTTTATATTTATAAAACAGTCATTATTTATTTATTTATTTCAACTAATATTTATCTATTTTCTCAAAAAAAAAGTTTGAAGTATGATTGAGTGACAAAATTATGAAAGAAGAACATTTTATTTTTATGGATTATAATTTCAACTGAATTAGTGACGAGTTTGACTATGCGATTTGTATTGATCTTGCCTATATTGTTATATTATACCTAAAATAATAGCATTGGTGGCCACTGCCTCGGCCCGGTCTAGAAATGCATAGCATACCCTATGACCTCTACTAGACTATGGGACTCCACGAGCTCTACCTCTCACACTACCTCTACCTCCTCTAGCAGCACCTCTCATAAGAAGTATCCCTCACTATTGGTGCTGGGGTTGGACGGGTTTGGCTGGGTCCTTGATGACTGAGTGGTAGGTGGACGATGTGGACAACGGTTATATAAGTGCCCAACCTTATCACTAATATAGCAAGCCCTGGGATCCTGGCCCTGAAATGACTGTCCCGAGAAACCACCACGACTAGCTGTACCCAAAGAGCTATCACGACCCATCTAATTTGGAATAGATCTATCAACACTATCAGAAGTAGGAATAGCTGCATGAACTGCTCTGCCATGGTGACCCTATCTATGAAACTCCCTGTCTCACGGTGGGTGCCTATTGAACTAACCATATTGGAAAAATATTTTCCTGCCACCCTGTTGATCATGCCTGATACGCTCAGTCATACAAGCGTGGTCCACCACACTCTGAAAAATACCACCTGCTAGGACCAAGTGAAGTTATGGCCTCTTAAAGATATCATGCTAACCCTTTGGACAAACGCTAAATCCTCTAAAACTTTGCGGGGATGATAGATAAGGGATGCTCATTAAATGTAGCCTCATAATCAGATACTGATATAGATCCTTGTTATAATCGGTCAAACTCATCTCGCCTACTGCCCCAAAGACTATATGCAACAAACCTCTCTAAGAACACCTTGGTAAACTGATCCCATGTCATAACTGATGATCCAACAGGTCTGCGAGCTAAATAGACCTCCATCACTCCTTGGCCAAGCAAGTGAACTGATAGGAAATGTAAGCAACCCCGTGAGTCTCAAGAATAGCCAAATTACACAACTATCCTAGCACTTTGATACAAATTCATAACCCCTGTCACCGGGCGTGCTATCAATCTAGGGAGGCACTAACCAGACAAAACTCTCAAAACTCTTCTAATTAGCAGTATATATAGTAGGACTGGCAGAAACTGATGGCACTATAAACTTAGGTGGTGCAATAGATGGTGTAATAGACAAACCCAAAAGTTTTGACTCATTACTCGATCCATCAGGCTGAGTCGGAATAATAGAAACCACAGGGGGATCAACTGGAGCTGATGAAGGACCAACATACACTTTGGGTGGATCAACTAGAGCTAAATAATGGCAACCAACACTGTAGGAACTAACGCATCGAGAATAATAAGAGTTGGTAAAGCTCCCTCAAGTTTGGTTAATACAAGTAGAAGTAGCTTATGAACTAAATGCATGACATTTGGGGATGAAGGTGGTTAAACAGGGTCTGTAAGTCCCTCAAACTCATACTTAAGGTCAGGTGAATCTACTCTTGCCTGTCCCCTAGGCGAAGCTACCCCTCTAGCATGTCCATGATCCATAGTCTTACCACAAGCTCTACCTCAACCATGGACGAAGGCCATATCAGCTAGCTCAAACTCACTCACCGATTGTTGGACTCTAGTCATCGACATGTGCACAGAAGGAGTAGATTAGATACATTCAAAATAATTGATATAAAGAAATGCATGAATGGAAAGAAAGACTGAAATTTTTCCTATCAGTCCCTTGTAGCCTCCTAAAGATATGGACGTCTACATACCAATCTGCAAGACTCTACAGGACACACCACTCTTGACTCACGAGCCCAACGAACCTAGGCTCTGATACCAAACTTTTCACAGTCCAAAATTGGAAAGAAACTAAAGAACCAAAAATTAAAATAAAATAACCATAATGTTTAGCTTAATTTCCTAAAATCTGGAGTCATAAGTACAATAGAATCTAAAAGTATTAAAAAGTAAATAGAAAGTTGTCTCATAAAGAAAATAAAACATCTAATATGGGAGGAACAACAAAAGAATGTCTCAATAGTATAATGGAGACTTGAAGTCTGAACCTCATCGTTGTGATCTAGAAAATGTAAGAAAACTCCACTTGAATAAAGCAGCTACCACGAGGGAGTCCTTGTGCTAGATATGTAGGGAGGAAACATAGTAGGGGTGAGAACATTGGAATATACCCATGAAATTTAATCGACTGGGTAGGAGAAATAGGATAAGCATGCAATAACTAAGAACCTCTCTTAACTACAATGAAAAGGTTAGTACACAATATATACATAAGAACGAATAACTAAATTAAGTATAATTATAATGCAGTGCAGATATAATGAATGCAATGCAATGCATACATGGAATCATGATTATCACACAGTCGGTGTACACATCTACTGAGCTAAGGCTACCAGGTAGAACCCATGGGGGTCTCATCAGACCATATACAAAAATTTCTCAACCTTGTCACCTGCTCATGGTGAAGGAGTATTAAAATATCTCAATCTTGCACCTAGAAGGGTTTGCCCTTTTTCTGCATAAATCCTTGAGTGTGATCAAAGGGTTTTAAAAAGGCATACAATCTCCTTCTTGCCACCTGCCAGTGGTCAAGGGGTCTTAAAAAGGTGTTATAATATCTCAACCTTGCCACCTGTCCATGGTAAAGGGGTGATACAAATGCAGTATGGAATGAATATTGTTAGAACCCGTAAGTCTTTAATTGGTTCGATTTGATAAAGTTT
>JAOTQJ010000001.1:9357855-9386360 GCA_025642045.1 Solanum sejunctum | reverse complement strand
GAGTATTCCTTTGGTATATGTACTAGCGTTTATGGTTTCTTTGTGTTGTAACCTCTTTGATATATTCGAGGGCACGACGGGGTCCTATCCCGTCACATGTTATAACCATTCTTTATAGAGGTCTGTGGATACTAGTGGGTAGTAGGAATGCGAGATATACTTGAGCGCAGGGTCTAAAACATGTTTTGATACTTGATCAGGCGGCGGGACCGCATTATTCTATGTATGTCTTATTACTAGGCGGCAGGACCGCATCGGAGACCTTGTCGGCCCGCTTTAGTTGTATCTTTATGTATATTTATGCTGTATGTATTTTTTGGGAGCTGCTGCAAGTGAGGATGGGGCCTAAAAACAGAGGAAACTTTGCTGAATTTTTGGTAGACTTTTAAGACTTTAGGTTAAGGTTTTGCGATTTAATGTTGGTTTAAGTGCCTAACCGGCACAAGTTATAGCCCCGGGGTTGGGCTATGCCAAAAAAGTTGATCATTATTGTATTAAATTGTAACTCTCAGATTTCCTTCAATTAGTCTTTTTTTACCTAATCGTTAATGTATCAATTCTAATGAATATATTTTGATACAGTTATTCTGAGTTATCAAATAAAATAGTAAAAATTTATTTTATAGAAACAACTGATTGGACTGTTAAGTCAAAATTGTGTTTGCCTTTGTTTTTTTTATGTGAATAGCTAAGTTAATATTTTTTGATATTTTTCAGATGAGATTGCAGTAAGCATAAAATTTTTTAAACTATGTTTTGCCCTATGATTTTTAGCACTTACACTTTTTTATCTCATGATACCTGTTTACAAAATGTTAAGCAAATGTTTACATACATAATACTTGAATCATTATTACTTTAGATACTTGATACTTGTTTTAAACAAGAGACCTGTCCACTAAATTATATTTTTGTGTTTTTTACTTGATACTTACATGAATAGCTATGTTCATATTTTTTGGTACTTTTTCAATTGGTGTTTGCAGTAACCCTAAAGATTTCTATTTTTATTTTTTTCCATATATTTTTTAGCATTTAGATTTCTTTAACTCATGTAATTGTATGCGTCTGTTAAGCAAAATTTTATATATATGATACTTTGAAACAATCTTCAATGTAAACTCTTGATATTTGTTTCAAACATAATACCTGACCACTAAATAGAATATTTATTTTGATGTTTGAAACTTACCCAAATATTAAGTATCAAATAGTATATAATCACTTATTTGATACTTATTCAATATTTGTTTAAACCAGTAATTTTAAGAATTTTCAAAGAATTCCTTGCCGCTTTCGGATTATTCAATAACACTAAACCTATGACTTTTAAATAAAGAAACAAATTATATATAATCAAGTATCAACATTATATATCCACATGTATGCATCTATTTACATTCAATCCTTTAGTACATATCCAAAAAAAAATTTCATTTAAAAATTTATATTTGTTATTTATAAAACTTACAAAATTATTATTTGTCATGATATATTACAAATCATATAACAAAATAACATACAAAAATTAATTCAGACATAGTCAACATGAAAATTTCTTTTTCTAATGAAATGTTTTTCAACACTTGTAGTTTGTACTATCACAAATAATTCAACAACTATCCATTAATATATCATTTTTTATTGGGATAAAAAGTACATGTCCTTCTATTTTGGTCTTTATGACCACAATACCCACAATATTTGTGCTTGTTGCTCATCTTTTCATCTGCACTTTTCTTCCTTTCTTTTCTTGGTCTTCGAGATAACCTTTTGTACTTTGATGGAAGAACAACTTCAGCTATAATATCTTTTGGCACAGATCAATCAGCCTTATCGGATATTGAAATCATTGGGACCTCATACGTATTTGCAAATGCTTCCAATTTGTAATAATCAGACCAATATAGATGCATGTTCGTTACATTTTTGCCTTCATCCTCCAAAAATAATCATCCGAGAAGTATTTTAACATATACCTACAAAATTTATTTACTTGAGTCATTAAAACTGAAAATATATTTCAAGTATTTAACAATAACGTTTATAGTTCTTGATACTATTCGTGACTTGTCAACAATTAAAATTTATAAATTATACAAAAAATAGAGAAATCAAAACGAATAATGCCAATTGAGAAGAAGAATGCTCAAAAGAACAATATTTTAATTTGTTTGTTTTTTCCAGTGCTTCTAGCAAACATTATCCATTTTTTAAAAATCTGCAAACAAGTATCACAGTGTTTAGACTTATTTGGAACTTCTAAAAAGCATTATCAACTAAATATCAACTCATAGAAAAATATTATAAATCAAATATCAAATATCACTTTTTTTGAAGCACCCACAATCAAGTATTAGTTAACATCATAAAACACATAATTGTTAAGTATTTAGTCTATGCAATTATAAACACGTACAACATACATAAATCAAGTATCATTTATACACATGATCAACAATCCATTCAAGTATCAAATATAACTAAATAAATTCAATTACATTCAAGTATCAATTACAATCATAAAAGAAAAATAAAAAAAAAATCATACATCATACGTACCTTTTGTTTCCTACTAAGCAGTCAGTTGATGAAATTAAATATACTCTTGAACAAGAACTGCCTAATCTGCATGAATACCAGGATGATGATGATGATTTTGACACAGATTTTCTCTCGGATTTAGAGAAAAACATCTTCACTGATCATGATGTTGCAAAGGTGAAAGATTTATCAACATACAACTTAACATCCATGTCGTTGTGGATTGAAATAGGAGATGAATTACATTTAAACATATCGAAGATCGATTTTTTTCCTTCGTTGATCGATCCTCAACTCAAAAACAATCGCAGATCAGAGGTTAACAATGGAGATATTATTTCCTAAAATAAATTCAACACTTTTATATCAATTATACAATATATATGATTTTCAAATTCATGAACAACGAATCAAGATTGAGATAATCATAATGGATTAATTTTTTTGGGTGGAGGCAAAAACAAACAAGAAAATCTTTTTTGTCCTTTTTTCATTTTCGTCCTTTTTTCAATTTTTGAACCTAGCAAGCTATTGCAAATTTGTTAGGATTGATTTAAACAAATAAATCGTTTTAGCGTTAATTAAGGAATCTCCATTTAATTATCAGATTTATTTTTTTAATTAACGTAACAAATTCAAAATCTAATATAGGTATCATTCACTAATTCAAAGTATCCAAAAAAGTTAAAATTTTTGGTAATTTTTGAAAGAATCGAAAAGAATAGAAATTATGATTAGACAGTATGTCATTTATAAAATTTATACTTGAATTTTTTTCCACCTACTTTGACCCATATAAAATGGCTCTATGTCCAGGCCCAATCAAAAGATCCATTACTGATCATCTCTTTCTCCCTTAACCCAAATATCTTTTTTTTTTCTTCTCTCTTTTCTTCTTCAATAATTTCAATGATCAAATTAACATTTGTGTAATTACACAAATGATTATTGCTCCTTTCTTTCGTGCACATATCATACCATGCACTTTTTTCACAAATCAAAGCACTACAAAAAAAGTAATGCATTCAAAAAAAATAAATTTGGGACTGATATTTCAAATAAAAATCAAGGTGAAAACCTCAACTTTTTTACAGCTTCTTTTGTCTTGTTATTGCATACATTAATTTTATAAAATTAGCTCAATAAGAACCTTTAATATATCCTGATAGAGCCATTAACTTCGTTAAGCCAACTCTATTAACTTCAACGTTAATTACACAAATGACATGTTATCTTTTTACATGATTCCCGATAATTTTTGTATCATTAATTAACTTTAAAAATTTTATAAGATTCAAAGTATGTTCTTCATCACAATTTGAGTTAATGTCATGCATTCGGTTGAGCATGTGGGAGAAATACTCTTTGCACCAATGTTCTACGGTTCAACAAGGGTTCTCTTTGTCCAAAGCGGTACGTTCTCTATTATGGATAAGTTCCTGTATCTTTTTCTTTACAACAGTTGAGAATTTTCATTTAATCATTTGATTTGAAATTGTTGAAGAAGGAAATAGGAAAGAAGAAAAAAAGATATTAGGATTAAGGGAGAAGAGATGATAAGTAATGAGTCTTTTGGTTGGGTCTTGACATGAAACTATTGATATGGGTCAAAAGTGGGTGGGAAAAAATTCAATGGGTTAGTATTTACTTTTATCCAATAAGAAGATGCAAAATAATATTTAATAATAATTATTATGATTTAAAAAAAAGGTTGTTAGTTGTAAGGGTAAATATGAGCCAAAAAGGTTAACTGAGAGGTATTTTTAGCCCAAAAGGTGAATGAAGGGTATATTTAAACCTTTTCAAATACTCAAAGGGTATTTTTGGCCCTTTTTTGTTTCTTAAATAGTAATAGCAATTCAAAATCATTTTAAGTCATGATATAAAATCACTTATGCTATGCTTAATCTTGTTGTATATATCTAGACCAGAAAAGGAGAAGCTCGTGCTCTGCACGGATTCAATAATTATTATTTTCTGATCTCGAATTTTAAGTTGTTTATTATTTAAACTTAAAATAATTGATTAAGACGATATAGTAAATATCACAGTTGAAGTAGCTGAAGAAATAATTTGTTAGGGGTACTATCTAAAATCAAGTTGAAGCAGCTGAAGGAATATAATTAAGTAGATACAGCAGACATGTCAAAATTCACAAAATATTTTGATTGAATTGCATATAATAAAAGAGAAGATGAAGTGAGCATGTTGACAGAGAACTTTCTCCTTTTGCTTTTAAGTTTTAAACTGTTTATTATTTATACTTAAAATAATTAATTTAGGCGATATAGTAAAATCACAGTTATAATAGACGAGAAAATAATTTGTTAAAAATATTATCATAAAATTAAATTGAAGCAGTTGAAGGAATATAATTAAATAGCTAATCTACGAAATATTTTAATTAGAATACATATAATAAAGAAGAGATAAAATGAACCGTTCAAACCGACACATTTACAGAGAGCTACTTGTTCCCTTTTTCATATGTAGTAAAGGAATATCACGTAATTCTTTTTGTTTCTCAGATAAGGGGTTAGTGCAATTGTTTTGAAATTTCAAGGAGTTCAATACGCTTTTTGTTCCTTCCTTACAATATAAAAGGCCCTACCGGCATGAGAGCTCACAAACCAATAAGATAATGCCACGTTAGAGAGGTGGCCATTTCCTGTGAGCTAGTACGATGACCAACTGGTGAGTTGAGAAAAGAGAGACAGATGTGGAAATAAGAGAAATGAGGGGGTTTAATAGCAAATTCTTTGAAACAACAATTTATGGATCCAAATCCTTCCTTTTTTATAGTTTCTCTCTCTCAAATCCCAAACCCTTTTTCTTCTCTCTCTACATGGCCTCAACTTGGTGGCGGCTGACACTCTCTCTCACACCTGCTGTCTCTAGAATTTTACAAATTCCTCTTTTTGGAGATCTGTCTTTGTTATGGCCACCATTGCTCCTCTTGCTGATCGTATCCTTAACATATGGGTATTCATAATTTTTTTTTCCTGTTCAAATCGACCTCTAGGTATCTCTGTCGTAGAATTTTTACCTAGGTCTTTTGGGTTTATATAGATCTGAGATTGTAATATGAATTGTTGTTATCTGTGAGATTTTTTTATTGTTTTTGATTTTATTTGATGGATGATTTATGTGTAGTCTGTATAGAAAGAAAAAAAAAATTATTTTTCTATTATTTTATTGATTTAATAAAAGCTGACTTATGGTGTTTGAGTTTTTTTTTCTTTTTAGTTAATAAAGAATTTATGTTTTGCAGTGGCTTTGTTGGTTTTGGTGTGCATATATTCAGCTTATGTATGCTGGTAGATGATTTGGAGATATATAACTTGGTTTTTTCTGTATAACTACAGGAGTTATTTAGTTTGTTTAAATAATCTTTTCTACAACCCTAATTATTTGAAATTGCGGTTTTAAAGTGTTCCATAGGCTAATTTGATAAGATGTGTGTTGCTCAGTGCAACTTAATTGATATGTTGGAGCTTATTCTTGGCTTAGTTGTTATTGGTTTTGGGGCAAAGCATACAAGGAATTGATGTTCCTTTACTTTACTGCTATAGAAGCTGCAGATTTGCTACAGAGGTTGTCATTGGATTCTCAAAAGAACACGCTTGACATTACAGAGCCAAAAAAGAAGATACCTCTTGCTATTTTTCTTTAAATGCTTTGTCTCGGTCAATTACTTTACAATTTCTAATTTTGAATTTTTTGTTTCTTTTTTCAGTCTTATATGGACTCTAAAGACGTTGGGAATGGTCAGATCCAATTGATGGATCGGTCTCTGACCCCGCTGTTATCGGATTTTACAGATCCAAAAAAAAAGATACCCCTTGCTATTTTCTTTAAATGCTTTGTCTCGATCAACTACTTTACAGTTCCTAATTTTGAATTTTTTATTCCTTTATTCAGTCTTATGTGGACTCTAAAGACGTTGGAAATGGTCAGATCCAATCGATGGATCGGTCTCTGACCCCGCTGTTATCAGATTTTACAGATCCAACATTGTGCTATGTTCCTAATGGTTATCCCTCTACAACATACTACTATGGTATGTTAATATCTCTGAAATAAATTTATGGCTTCATTTTGTGTCAGAAGCCTATAGTACCTCTGTTAGGACCTTATTAAAAAAAAAAGTCTCTTCTGTTAAGTTAATGGTGTTTTCTTTATTCACTTGCTAGAACATCACTTGGTTAATACTGATGTTCTTTTTGTTCTGCTAAGGATATGATGGTTCTGGTAATGAATGGAAGGACTACTCAAGATATGTAAATTCAGATGGAGTTGAGATGCCTGTAAGTTATTCTGTTTGAATGTGTTCTGTGGGTAATTTATTTGCTTACTGGGTTAAATTTTTTCGTGTCACAAGATCTTCTATGCTGGACTTGCTTTTTATGGCTTGAATGAATATTAATTAAGTTTTGTTTATATTTTTGATTTTTTATGTTAAAATTGCAGGGAGCTTATAGGGACAACGGGTCACTTATGTATCACCATGGTTGTGGTTATGCAACCTATAATCCATACTCGTCTGCTACTTCCCCTGTCCCTACTGTGGGGCATGATGGCCAGCTTTATGGAGCACAACACTATCACTATCCATATTTTCAGCCCCTTCCTCCAAGTAGTATTCCATATACTGCTCCGATTGCTCCAGCGAAAGGTGAGATCTCCACCTTTGCAGCTGCTAACCAAGCACCATTGTCTGGATTCTGCTAATGAAAGGTCTAATGGCATTGCAAATGATATAAAGGAAAATACTGGTCCTACGTCTGTGAAGCATGCATTCTAGAACTTATCCTTAAATACTAATGGTTCTTTTGGATGGGGTGCTTTTCCTAGAGGAGTTGCTTTTGGTTATCAGGATCCTAGATTTGGTTTTGATGGCGTACAATCTCCTATTCTGTGGATAGATGGGTCAATGTTCACTGATGGGAAAGCTAAGCTAGTGGCTGGTAATTCTATTACACCATTTTCAAATGGCGGTGCTGTTCCATTGTAAAAAAATCAGAATGTTCATCCGAATATAATGATATGTTGATTTTCTAGAATATTGATGTGTTCTTGCCTTTTCAGAAATGAAAGATCTCCTTACAGTGTATTAGGACCCTTTTGGCCAGAAAAATGAATCACTTTTTCCTCAACAATTTCAATTTTTTTTTTGAGAATCAGAAGTTGGATTCCAAATTTGAAAAATAACTTAAAACCTGTTTTTTAACTCCAAAATTTCAGATAAAGTAAAATGTGGCGTTCCTATGGTTAAATGTCTACTTAGAAGGTACTTTTGGAATTGGAGACAGTAGTTGCCTGGAAAGTTTTTTCTTCACATTTATTTGGATTACTTTCTCTTGTGTGTGTGTGTGTGTGTGTGTTTGGAATCTCTGATGATACTGATTCTATTGTTTCATTGTTATGGCTTGCACCAACCTAGGCTCTCGTCTGGCTTTAGTACAACTAATTGATATATGAATAGATTGTATCCCAACAAATATTATGGCCAGTATATGAATGCATTCAGTTCTGATATGGATTTTGGGTCTAACCAGTATGATTTTTGTGGTACGGGTCATTGATGGATGGTGGTAGATAACAAATTCAAACCAAGGGTCAGAGGAAATAGTTTCTATGGCTATGGCAATGAAAACATGGATGGATTAAATGAACTCAACAGGGGACCAAGAGGTAAAGGATCAAAGAGTCAGAAGGGTTTTACACCAATTGCTTTGGCAGTCAAGGGGTAGAATATCCTGCTCACTGTAACCAATGATACTGAAAAAGATAAACCAGGCTTGATATCAGGCAGTGAACAATACAACCGTTAAGATTTCCCAGTGACATATACTGATGCCATGTTTTTTATCATCAAGTTTTACAGTGAAGATGATGTGCACAAAAGCATCAAATATAATGTTTGGGCTCGCACACCAAATGGCAACAGGAAACTTGATGCCTGCATACCAGGAGGATCAACAGAAGTCTGGAGGCTGTCCTGTCTTTCTTTTCTTCTCGATGAGCTTTCATATCTTAAGTTGTTTATCCAGATGTTCTGTTTTAAGTGTAATTTCTATTTGTTTTAGGTTCACATACTTTGTTATGCTTCTTATATTTGTACATTTTATGCAGGTAAACACAAGCAGACAGTTTGTTGGTGTTGCAGAGATGGCAGGACTTGTTGATTTCAACAAGAATGTGGAGTATTGGTAGCGAGACAAGTGGATTGGTTGTTTTCCTATCAAATGGAACATTGTGAAGGATGTTCCAAATAACCTTTTAAAACATGTCACTCTGAAAAATAATGAGAACAAGCCTGTTACCAACAACAGAGATACTTAGGAGGTACGTTATGGATTTTAATATTGTGAATGAGATAAAATGTATAGTGGTTTCTGCACAGGATTTAGTCTGTCTTGGTTCAGTTCATCTTTGACCTTCGGTTATTATCAATCAAGCTCGTGTCTACTATTTTCCATATCTCAAAAAGAATTTTTTTTTACCAACTGTTTCTTTGTTGTGTACAGGTTAAAATGGACCAGGGCCAACAACTGCTTAAGATTTTTAAGGATCATGTTAGCAAGCAGTGCATCCTTGATGATTTTGAGTTCTATGAGGATCGTCAAAAAAGAATCCAGGAAAAGAAGGCCAAGCAGCAGCTATTCTAGAAGTAGGTAAACATTTATGTCCTACACTTCTGGTTATTTTAATTAAAAATAAGAGAAAAACACGATGGATGAGTAGATGTTCTTTAAGTAGCGCATTTAGTAGTAGTTATTTTCGTATTAATTATATTTCTCCAATGATGATTTTTTTTTTTACTTTTGTTGCCTCAGTTGCAGGTGTGGGAAGGCAAAATGTCTGAAGAGAAGAATAAAGAAAATTTCAACAGTGAACTTAAATCCAAGAAACCTTCAGAAGTTTCTGCTGTTCTGAATAAGAAAAGCTTACCGCCTCTTCGTACTAACAGACAGGTCAAGCTTATAGAAAATGTGGCTATTACAAAATTAGTGGATGATATGAAGGGTGCGAAACCTGTTATATCTAATGGGATAGCAAACGAGGTTGCTAATGCATACTAGCTTCAACCTAATTACGGATGGTCCGTAGTTAATAGATCCTAAATTGGAGTTTTGACTACTTGAGAACTTGGTTAGATCTCATAACCATTGGGCTGCTCTTTTTGTCCTAGCTGCATTTGAAGTCAATTCTTGCATAAAGAAAGAGATTTTTGGAGAAAAGTTAGTTGGTGACAAGGCAGGCTATATCATCTGCTTCTGGGACTTGAGAAAGTATGTTAACTAGCCCCATATTCCCTCATGGGTTGGTGTCTTTGCTTTGGTTTAGCTTCTGATGGGCGTCTTACACCTTTGGAATTTGGGTTTTTAGGATAATTTACTGTGTCTTTTTGATTCCTTCGACTATGGAGTTTTGGTCCATTTTTTCTATTTTTCTATTTCCCCGGTTGGGGATTTTACAGTTGGGGTTCATGTTGTTATTATTAATTTGGCTCATAATTCTATCTTGTAAATTTAGATCAACCTGTTGTAGCAGGTGACAGTGCCTTTTGTACTTGTTAAAAAGAGCTAGAAAAGCAAGGTGGAATGCATTGCAATATAGTTGGTTTAAAAAGCTTTTCATAGTAGTGTTTTATTTTCTTTTCATCAAGGGTGTTTTAATGTTAATTTATTTGAAGCACCACCTAATCAGAAGAAAAAACTTGCATGTAGGATTATAATCTTACCAACTCAAAATAGTCTCCGCAGTTTACTACGGTGGAATACATTCATTGGAAATAGCATTAATTGAAGTAGCATTTGTATGTACCACATGTTTTGCTGATGCTTTGGTATTATTCAAGTTTACTATGGACCTACGAACGCAACCTAAGTTGTTCTTGCTGTTTTTGTCAAACTTGCATTGCCTAATTATCTGTTGAGGATTTATTTTGGAAATTTCCTCCAAAAATAAATAGAACAAAACTATGAAAGATAATACTAGTAAATCATTTACTAGTCACCCTTGAATTTTGAGCAATTGTTATATATTCATTTCTGGTTTGACCTTAAACATATGTGAGTTGACTTTAAATATCAATAGGAGTCTAATCTTATAAATTTTATCTTTTCTTTTGGCAACGTAGGCGATGGGCCTAACTAGTAAGACTAAACATACAAAAAAGGTGTTGTTCTGGCAAGCAGTTTATGACAAATATAGTTAGTAGTTCCTTGGGGATAGAGAAAAAGAAGACGACAACATGGTATCTGAACTTATCATTATCTATTTTACTGGTATAATCATTCATGCTGTGTGCGCTATGTCAAATCATTTTAAGATTTGAAGTCTTCAACCACAAGGAACACTCTAGCGTAGGGATGGCAGCAGGAGTTTAGAGCCATGTGGGCGGGATGGATAGATTTAAAGTTATGTTGGGGCAGGTCTAGGACAGATTGAAATAACTATTTTTAAAACTAATGCAAGTCGAGACAAGGCGGGTTGCGAGTTTAAAAAATCAAATAAAAATTCGATTTTTATAATTAGTAAAAATTAACGATATAAACTTCTTATATTAATATTGACTTTAATTTTATTTTTTTCTAAAATTTAAACTAGACATGTCTGGTAAATCGTTAGTTATTAAAATGTTAATTAAAAACTTTTAATTAATGATTAAAAAATAATTATTAAAATATTAACTAAAAATAATTAATTAATTTTTACAATATTAATTAGCAGAAAAGAAACTAAATTCAATTAAAAAAAATAAAAAAACTTTAAATTTTAAGCAAGACGAATTTATACAGAGTGGGTCTGTGTGAGCGCGGCTGGGTGGGGCTTTGTGTTCGCGTGTGTGTGGGGCACATTTTTGTTGGAAAATGTACTAGTAATAAAAAAGAAACTGCATTTTTAATTTTAACCAATTATCTTTTTAATGATGAATCAGCATTAGGTCATTTACGACTGATTCCAAAGCAAGCAGGACCTTTTTTTGTTGTCGCTGCATTAACTTTTAATAAGAGTGTTTTGTATTTGTATGTTGATAGGCCGAATCATAAACTAGGGCAATGCATATAAATGTTCGCTAATCTCCGCACAACACTAGTAGTGCACAGTAGATTTGATTGCATCCAGTATCTGCAACCAGAAAAAGAGCAGCGCTTTAGTCGGAGGTCTGGAAGAAATCTTTCGAAAATGAAACAAGTTTCAAGACCAGTTACCTTGTTCTTTGTAGGCAAGTAGAAGGGTTCAAACACCAGAGGAAAAGGAGTATCTAACCCACACACTCGCGCCACTGGAGCTTCTAACTGCAAAACCAACCAAATATTAAACATGAGCTCATAACCAAATATTGGATCAATGAGATCAACTAAACCCACTTTTTCAACACACAACATAGACAAAAATTAAAATTTCAACAAAAGCTACATACCTCCAGAAGTACAATGAGTTCCTAAAAACCTTAAAATATATCAAGTTTAAATCTCCAATCTGCCTCTGAGAACATGAGACACCTTATGGCATTGTCTAATTGATAAATAGGAATTAGAGAAGTAAAATGTTCATACTACAACTGCTAGCTGCTTGGTGCTTGCTCCATACTCCAAATTCAGGTTAATTAAAGACATCCTCTGCTAACATGAAGGGTCTTACTAAAACACCTCTATCCAAGGCAATCACCTTCAACACGTAAATTATTTATGTGCCACAATAAAGCATTCGAAACCATGCAGCGTTCCAATTCATAAAATTACTTCTGGTTTCATCCTTCAAATTTTATAGGTTATCGAGAATCCTGACTTGACATACATGAATTGCACTCTCGTTTGAGATTTACAGAAAATACTTATATACCATAGTGCTATGCTGCATTTTTAATGTTTACATGCAGCTACAACATGGAGTCCAGCCAGGAGAAATGACAGGTTACTTTTTCTATCCTGTCATTTAGTTTTAGTTTGGGTAATGCTCTTAACTCCCTACCTTACATGGAATTTAGTGCTTCTATCTGAGGAAAATAAATTAAACTAAAAGCAAGCAATAAGGTGCAAACAAATGATTAGTGCAACATGCATCTCAAATCTTAATAGATGAATCTCCTATGGAACAAAAGGAACACATGGCATTACTAGCAGAACAGGAGTATGAGAAAGCAAGTATTGCTTGTGCTGTTTGCTCATCCTCGTTTGTAATCTTAAAGTTCTCTTTATATTGCAAAAGTTGTAATTTTAAAGCAGTACTTGCTCAACCTTGTTTGTAAAGGAGAGATTAATTTTTTCCCTGGCAGATGTAAGCCCTGGTAAGTGAAATTACAAGTAATTATTGGACTGCAATATCAGCTTCTATTTTCGTGCAGTGAGCAGAATCCTGCTGACACAAATTTAGACACTTCAAGGCAACACAATTTCTTCAAAGTGGAAAATTAAGACTACATTTTCTTGTATAGCTGCTGCAGCAGAATATAATTTGTAAGTTTAACACAACCACTGCCTCTTCCGTATGTCCAATCGAGCAAGTTCTGATTCATTAAATTTTTTAAAGTCTCTCTTTTATATTGCAAGTACTAATTTTTGTTTGGATAGAGATGTGCCATTGATTGGTACATGTGTAAGTTCTGATTCATCGAATTTTCTTGAAGTCTCTCTTTTATATTGCAAGCACTATTTTTTGTTTGGATAGAGATGCATATATTGTTAATCTTGAGGCCAAGGATTAATTGGTTTAAAGCAGGACCCAGTAACTGAACCTGAGACACAGCATGTGGCAAATGCTAGACAACACTGAGGGTTCAATAGCCTCACCCGGTCCCTCAAGTAAGATACGGCTACTAAGTCCAAGGTCACAAGGAATATATTCAGAAGCTCTACGCTATCAGTGTTGTCTGAAACCACCAAGGTACCACCCATTATTCTTTAAGAATGCATGCTTTTGACTATGTTTTGCAAATCGATAAACGCAAAGGACATATGACCTAGTAAGGGAGATCTTACAGAGTTTTAACATTTTCAAGGTAATCTCGGCGAAGAAAAGGGTACTAGATGAAGTGTAAAAGGAAATCTAGAAAAGTAAATGCTTACTCTCGTGAAGCAACGTTCAACTATAGATGCAGATATTTCAGCACCAAATCCACCTGTCACAGGAGCTTCATGACTAACCTACAAACAAGAAAAATTACAGTAATTTATTTAGGATGAAATCACCATCTTCAATTCCATAAGGTAAAATACACACCAGCAGCCTTCCTGTCTTTTTGACGGAGGCCTCTACCGTTTCCTTGTCCCATGGTATTAAAGTTTTAAGGTCTATCAGTTCACAAGAGATCCCCTCCTGCAGAATATAAATATTCAGAAGCTGATGAGTAATCCAGGTTTTTTGCAAAAGAACTACAGCTGAAAGATTAATTGATACACAATATTGCGAAGCCTCAGAGAGAAGTTTGAGAATGCAGAATCTGAAATTTTAGTTCTCAGCGACATGAACCACAAAATGCATATATACGGGTAAAAAGACTAATGGTATAACAAGACTAATAGAAAAACTTATTCGGGGAAATGGAATATAACAGATCTTTTAGCAGTGAGTGGATACCTTTGCAGCTTCTAAGCATGCCTGCTCCATAATAGATAGCTGAGCTCCCCAACCAACTAATGTGATATCAGTACCCTCCCTGAGAACCTGCATTTAGGCATGCACTTAAGTTTCAAATTCATGAAAAACTACGAAAAGCGTAAGTATCATACCTCTGCCTCAGATAAAGGCAACATATAATCATCTTCAGGAACTTCTTCAACAGCCATCCGGTAAAGCAACTGAGATTCATCCAGAAAGTAGTGAGCTACAGTTTCAATGATCTGGCAGAATGGACTAGCAGGAACAAGGCAAAAAGAGATCACCTTTGGTTCAAAAAAGACGACTGGATTTGGGTCACGTATGCTTGACAGCAGCAATCCTTTTGCTTGCTTTGGACTGCGTGGGATGACCACCTAACAAATATTTGCACATGAAATCATCAAGGTATGCATGGATTCCTATGAGGGAAAAAGAGAGGCATCCGATTTCTAGAGAAAATATACAAAGAACTTCAGGGAAAGAAGGTAGAAATAATTTTGTTCCATAATACCTTTAAAAGAGGAGAAACTATGAGCATAAAGGTGAAATAGAGGGAGAAGGAAAAGAGTGCACGCAAGCCACTAAAGGAATCTTGGTGCTTGATGCTTGGTGCTCGACTTACAATCAAGAAAGGGAAATACACTACCATGAAAAGAATTATATTTAAGAGTCAAACCAATGCCCAATATGGTGATGGCTCACAGAAAGGAAAACATGATTTATGTTTTAGTATTTTGAAAATAGCGAATTTTCTCATTTCTGGAAAAGAATTAGACATACAAATGTTAAATGTCTGTCTTGTAGAGATAGGTAACTCCATATGCTTTAACATATGTAGCATCCTATATGAACTTCATTGCCAGAATCAACCCCACATAGAGAAGGAGCGCCGTAAATTGACTGTGCTAAACTAATGAATTAGTGATGTATTGTCACAACATTAAGTGCGACAGGATGTTCCTTCTGGACACATGTTACAACGGCCACCTGGGTATGATCAAAATAAGAAAGGTGTTCCATCACATCGCCATCTGGAAGTGAGGAAGTATAAGCACAAATTTCCAAATCATGAACGAGTACGGGTAAAGAATTTAGATCCACTATATCGGCACGTGGTGTCATGTTGAATACGAAAGGGTTCCCGGAAACAGTGGAAAAAGGTTCATTGACAGGTAAGACGGTGAAATTAGTGAATACCTTGAAAAACGAGGAGGGTTGCTATTACATCTTTGCAAAAGACTGTGTATCAATAAGGGCTTGAGGGATTGACAACACACTTTACAAATTACGGTATTGTGAGATAGAAAAAAATAACAACAGGCGAAAAGTAGAAGTTAAGTGTAAAGTTGTCGGAGATTGGTGATAGGATTATTTCATTAATACTAGTACAGGAAACGAATCATTCACCATGTTAGTTCCTATGCTCATTAAAAGTGGAAGCGGAAATAATTTTGGGAGGGTATGGACACCTTGGTCCAAGGACAGCGGAGGACCAACAAATCCTTAATAAGGGAAATCTGAATGAATGCATGGATAGACACAGACAGACAGTGATGATTTCGACCAAATACAGGAGGATATTGTTATGGTAATAAGAATAAAGGTAATAAGGATAAAGGGACGGCTACTTGAGAGTTGGTCTTAACTTCTGATTTTAATTTTAGCTAATACTTCCTCTAGAAAAGATAAATCATACTTGATAACGTTTCAAAGAGTCCCACAGGGCGTTAGTCTAATGATAAGAGCACAACATGTGATGTGCGCATTAGGCACACTTATGGGTTTGAACTATGCCTCAGACAAAAGTCTAGCATTTAAGTGGAGAAAGGTAAAGGGGATGGGCCCATCACCCACCGATTTATGAGCAGTGTGCTACTGATTCTCCAGAATTTCTCAGTTATCAAAGTGGATGAAACAACAACCAAATAGACTTCATCCTTGCCAGATGAAGTAAGAGTGCAACATGTAAGGATTGCTACGTTATACCAAGGGAAACTTAGACACCCAGCATGGACTTGTTCTGTTATTGAATAGCAAAGGTGGAGTAGATAAGGAGAACAGTTACATGCAACCGAAACATAGGCTGTGGACACTAAAAGGCACAAACCAACCACAAATTAAGGACAAGCTATTAAAAGAGGGAATAGGGGACTAAAAAGTGGACGCTGAAATCTGTTGTAAGAAAATGAGAGCAAAGGGCAATCAGTAAGCCAAAGATAAAGCTTAGATGAATTGTATCAAAAGCTGGGAGCACGGAAAGGAAAAAAGAAATGTATAAACTAGCAGATGAAAATGAGAATATGGGTAGAGACTTGAACACGTAAAGACGATTCCTAACAATTTTTTACACGAGATGAGATAGTGAAATCAAGATATGGAGGTGCTATTTTGATCAATAGCTCAACTCAAATCACGAGGATAATTTCATGCATTTGAATAGGCTAGAAAAATTGGCTATTTTCATAAAATTAGGCTGCAAAAGTAGAGGATACCATGGATAATATGAGAGTTAGAAAAATCTACAGTTAAAATCATATCTCTAAAGAGGTCTAGAAGTGTCTGGGAGAGGTTGAAGTACATTTTATCAAGCTATTATATGTCTTCTTAAGGAGAGGAAAGGTATCAAACAAGTGGAGAAAGATTACATTTATTCCAATATGTATTACCAAAGAAGATATTCAAGTTGTGCTAAATATGCTGATGTTAAGCTTATGAGTCTTTAGATGAAACTTTAGAGAAGAGTTCAGAGCATATATATAGGGACAATACAAGGATACCAATTTGGTTTAGTACAAAGCAGCAAGCTATATTTTTGCTCCGAAGAATGATGAAAATTTATAATGAGAGGAAGAAGAATACACATCTGATATTCATTGAGCAAAAGAAATAGAGTGCCGAGGACAGTTGAGATTTATGCACACGACATCAATGCGATGCTCATTGAGCAAGAGAAATAGAGTGCCAGGGACAATATGGATTTTGCATGGTACATGACATACCCAGTGTTTTGGACGGCGGAAGGCAACAAGGGTCTGCCTCGTCACAAGGCGATGCAGAGCGACAAGGCTCTCGCCTTTTTGAAGTAAAACATCACTTAATACCAAAACATTAAAATATTTAATTACATATATAAATAATCAAAATATCAATTTCAATAACAGATTAGCAAATATTTCAATTCAAAAATTGAAAATAGATAGTAAATACCAAAAGTCTAGAACATGAATGAGAAAAAACCAAGTCAATAGTGAGGAAAAAACCCAGAGGTAGAAGTAACTCTAAACTCTTAAGAAGGAGAAAAAAACCCACAAGGTAATGAAATATGAAGGAAAGAAAAAATGCGTATTAGTTGGACCTTGTAGTCTCCAGAAAAGTTTGCCGGTCACTAGAGAAGTCTAGTCGGGTCATTTGGTTGGAGTCGCAGCCTAAGTCGAAGAATGCAACTGTGCAAATTGAAACGAAAACCCTAAAATTACCTTTTTAACTTTTAAAACACCCTAAATTAGTCTCTTTTCTAAAGAAAATACAAAAGGCGACGCCTTTCTTGCCTTTGTCGCTTCTCACCTTTCTTGCCATTGTCACTATGGCATCACCTTTTGAAGATCGCCTCGCCTTAAAACTAAAAGGTAATGAAGGGTTGCCTCGCCTCGTCTCTCGCCATTGGCAACAAGGTGATCGCCGTTCACAACATTGGAAATACCAATGTTGTTCATGGTCTCCTAACTGTAAAGGTTGATTCAGGATTTTCCGGTTCTTAGCTCAAGAGGTTAAGTAGATCAATGAAAAAAATATGCTACACAGATGAAATATCACTAGAAAGTCCTCTTAGGAGAAAGTGAAGTAGATAGATTTATTTCTGAAAGCAAAGTACAGAAGATTTCTAGTGCAGTTCAATGTTCGAATATAAAGCTGCCACTCTCTTGGCAAATAGAATTACTGAAGAAATAGCAACTGTGACGATCCCAAAGCCTAGGGACAAACTAAGAAGGATTCACTACTTGGACTCCTCCCACATTTATTACAACATGTAATATTCTGATTCTGAGAAAAATCATGCAAATGAAACCTGACAAGTGTAAGATGCATAGAAAGATGCGGTACCTTTAAACCAGGAACATGACAGAAGAAAGATTCAGGGGATTGAGAGTGGTAATGCCCACCATGTCCAACAGCTCCATAAGGTGCTCTTATAGTTAAACCTGGAAACCATGAGGCAGCTCAGCATCTTGCAACTTCAAGAAAATGATGAACTGCAATAAAGTCATAAGTTTTCTTCCGATTACCTCCGCAGTTGAACTGGTTACCACTTCGGTATCTGAATTTCGCAGCTTCATTGACGATCTACAAAACAACAATTTGACAGTCAATAAATGCCATGCCAAAGTGTTAGTACATGACTCAACATAGACGCATACCTGATCAAAAGCAGGAAATATATAATCTGCAAACTGAATTTCTGCTATAGCTCGATTGTCCTGTGATTTAAGGTAACAAAAAAAAAAAAAAACATCAGAAAGCATTTGAAAACTATTTAGCATTTAGTAGTTAGAGCTGAAAAACTGACCATTGCAGCCAGACCAATCGCAAATCCAACTATGCCCTGCACATCAAAAACCATTCGTGGACACACTTCTTCACACAAAAAAATGACTTGTATCAAATGAAATTTGTGCTGTATTTCTTCTCATAAAACAATGAAATAGTTAGTATTATTATTTATTGCTCAGGTCTTCCACCAAAAAGGGCAGGAGCAGACGTGGAATATGGTAGATAAGCTACACATACCTGCTCACACAAAGGAGTGTTGAAGACCCTTTGTTTTCCAAATCGTTCAGCTAATCCAGTAGTGCAACGAAAGACACCACCAAAACCAACATCTTCTCCAAATACATAAGAACTGAGAAGAAAATTCATCTTAAATCAAACTATGAATACATTCAACCATAAACATGCGTATAAACTTGCAATAAAAATAAACAGGTCGGAGAAGGCATAATCCATTATTGAGTCTAAATAGATGCTGAAATGATCAGGCATTATTTGAAAATGTTTGGATGTTATATAGATGCAATGTAAAGAAGGATAATAGGATTTTTTGGTCTGCATGGACTAATTCCAAAAGGTCAGGTCAGAGGCAACTGGTAAATCATATGAAGGAAAAGGATAAAAGCTGAATGCTCAGGCTATCATCCTCGTACTTCTTCATAAAGTTAACGTCAATACATTGTTGCATTACTTCTAAAGACTGTTCTGGCCTCTTGGATAATAAAAAGAGGCATTTTTAGGCTATAAATGTCGCAGTTATTCCTGTAGAAAAGCAAAGAATGAGAAAGTTGTGGGAGCAACCTCTTTCTTCTTCTTTTCAAACAACCCCAGAAGGGGGTGTTTCAATTAGCTTATTTTTAGGTACTTTTGGCTTTTAGCCTTTTATTCAGTTTTGGAGGTGTTTAACAAGTTAAAAAGTGTCTTTAAGCACACACCTTTGAGTCAAAAAAGTTTAAGAATATACTTATGGCGTTTAGCTTTTGACTTATAAGTTACTTTTTCATAAGCTTATCAAGAGGGGTACTAAAATTAGTTGTCATCCAAATAGAAAAACCAATAATAAGACATCCCTGAGAGAAAAGACTGAACTAGTTCAGTTTCATCTGAACAATTTTTGGTCAGTGCAGACTAGACTGCAGACTAAAGTTATGTTTAAAAATGAAAATTTTAGATTTTAAATTAAATAAAATTCTGATGACACTCTAAATGAGAATTCAAGGGTTGCATATGAAAAAAAAAAAAGTTGTATAAAGAAGATCATCCCAGCTGAAGGAGAAGATGCTTAACTTGAGATTCTCTACTTGTCTCATTAATAAATCCTAACTGACCATTCAATTTCTAGCTCACTCACATAGTCATATTCCCTATAACTTAAAGTTGGTACTTTCCCCCATTTTCTTGTCTTTCTTTTATCTATCCACATAGTAAAATGCACTAATCTTTCTGGATGGGAAATTAACAAAACTACCACCTTCCCACTTTGCTAATCTTCAAAATGTGATCAAGTAATATATTGATCCAGTGGACGACTAGCTTCGATTCAAACCCTAAACAAGAAACATTATTTAATATGCACAAATAATCTACTCCCCTATTTCAATTTGTTTTTCCGGCTTTCCTTAATAATTCCTTTTAGAAAGGATGACTCTTTTCTTTTTTGACAAATTTTTAATTTCCACTTTCCACTTGATTTTTCTTACATCATAAAGTTAAAAGAAAATTTTGATAATTCTAGGCATCTTTAATTTAAAATTCAAGATTCAAAAGTTATTTTATGTTTCTTAAATTCTGGCCAAGTCAAAACATGATCAACCAATTAAAAGGCATTCAAAAATGAATAAGCAAAAGAAAAATAAATTGTTGTCTACAATACACAAGCGAAAACTTTTGACTCTAGCTCTGCATTGATCTACCACAAATCGACAATAAAGCTCTACGGCAGCTTTTCAGGTTAAATGATTGGGAAAAATTAAAAAAAAAAAAGAAGAGTAGAATAAAATTACCGAGGATCAGAGTCCAAGGCGATGTGAAGAGCTTGATTAATGGCAGAGAAAAGGTTGATGGATTTGGTGGGACTGAGTTGGTCATTTTTCTTAAGCTTATCAACTGTTGAGGAAAATCCCCTATTGCTTCTCCAACTTTGATTTTTGAATGAAATTGAAGCCAATTTCCCAATTCTTCTGAAATTGCTACCCATTTTCTTTAACTCTTAACAACTCTCTGAACAATCTGGAGAAACTGCGAATTTGAACAAGATTAAGCCAACATTGAGATGAACAAGAAGTCAGAGCATTTATTATAGAGTTGGGTATGGGAATTGGAAGGCAATTTACGCATCTTCTCATATATTTTTATTTTAAAAATTATTTCCTTTTGAATTATATTAAAATGGAACCGTAACTAGTTTATGCATGCTCCACGTTCATAGAGATTATCCTTTACCTGTTTATATTTATATTTAATTAATTATTAATAGTTTAATACCATAAACGGTAGCTGTCAAATTCGAATGATTTGGTTTGAGCTGGTCAAAGACAACGAAAGCTTTATTTTATATTAATAAAATAAAATTGATTTGCTAAATGTAAAGACTAAGTATCCAACATTAACAACTTTTATTATATCTACTAGATTTAAAAAGATTGAGGATAGAGGAAGGAGAAATAGAGAGGAAATTATAATATACAGAATTAAATTTGTATCAATAAAATAAAAAATTTAAATAGTCAATTAATTGAGCTATTAAGATTCTCTACTAGATAATAATGTAAGTTTTGTTGTTTTAAATTTTTAATTTTATTCTACCTACTAACATCTTTTTATTAGTAGATATTCTTATACTGTTGAAAATCTAAATTTGTTCCTATTGTTCTCATTTTATGTGATTATGTTTGCCTATTATCTTTTATATTATATTCTGTTATTTTTTATTTTGTTAGTTTAGAATCTGCTATATTTTTGTGGTGTTTGGTATGGAAAAAAATATTATTTGAATTTTCTTTTTTAGTTTTTTCATGTTTAATTGGATATATATTTTTAAAAAACTAATTTCCCTATGAAAATGAATATTTTTAAAATAAAAAAATAATTTTCTTAATATAAATAAAAAAATAAATTCCATAAAAGATATTTTATATTTATTGTATCCTTCCATCCACGTAATGCATCTAACCCCTACCCCTTCACTCTCCCACTGTGGCACCTCCAAGGCCCCACCTATCACCTTTATCGTTTTTTTGGCTATATTACATAGAGAAAAGTGCTGATATACTCCTCACCATGGTGATTTAGAGCTAATATATTCTTAATTATAAAAAAATTTATATATATTTTTATCATTATAAAATAACTTACATATATTTCTATTATTACAAAATGACTCACATAAACTATTTTTTATTAATAAAAGTGAAAAAATAATTTTAAAATTTATTTGTTTGTTTTTTTTAAAAAAAGTATGTATATTCTTCTAACAAAGTTTATGGATATATTTGAGCTTTTTTACATATAAATTTTCTTTATATTTCTTTGATTCAATGGTTAATTGGAGTCTTAATTAAATATCTCTTATAAATTTATTTGTTTATTGTTATTTAATTTTTTTTGTTTCTTTTTTCATTTTTTAATATAAGAATATGAGAAATAAAAAGAAAGATATGAGAATGGAAAAAGCAAAAAAAAAAAGTAAGAAAGAAATTTAAAATTTATTTTTATATTATATATAATTTATTTTATGTATTTGTAAAAATATTTAGTCATTTATGATAAATTTTATAATAAAAAAAGTGAAAAATAAATTTAATCATCAAAATAATTAACTCAAATTAGCAGTTGAATCAAAGAGGTCAAAAAAATTATGTGTAAGAAGGATCAAATATTATATTTGTTATTTCAAAGAATTTATTTTCTTCTAAGAAATAGATTTAGATTTAAAAAAAAACTAAAATTAATTTCACTTCCGTTAGACCGAGAGGGTATATTAGGGTCACTTGTGTAGCAATAGGGCTATATATGAATTATTTTTGTAACGAGAGATATACCAACTAAAAATATCTAACATTAAAAAATAAGTTTAAAAAAATTATTACCAACACACCCTGTATGTTTATCTAATTTGCAGGCAATTAAGGTCACTTGCTCTCGAGGCATAACTCATAGACTAACTAATATACAAAAAGATTTCATTTCACCCCCTCCTTAAATAAAAATGCAACAAAAACACCCTAGTAGTTCTTTTATGCCTTTGATGTAATAGAATAGAAAATATATAGGTAAAAGCTTGCATACTGGTTGCCTTTTTGTTCAATTCTAAATTTCTAATCCTATGAAAGGTCATTTTAATCAAAACTACTATACGGGCGAAGAAAAAAATAGCATATAAAATGTGTTTGGCAGCACATTAGGTGTTTGGGGATTGTGTTTACGTAGGTATGAAAACATGTACCAAGGCTGTGATATTCGTTTTAGGAAGGATAAAAGAGAAAAGTATATTTATATAAAATAAGATAAAAAAATATTATTTTTATAAATTGATGTCAAATAAAAATGATTTTTGGTATCGACTTTAATTTATACAGCACCTACAATTACGTCTTCCCCTCAACTTTGGCAACTGCCAACCATTTTTGACATTAATTAGCTGCCGAACCTAAAAAGCTGTAGCCTCGTTTTGGGGCTAGACTTTCAGCTAGGACCAACTCACCTGCAATACCACATGAAAGGTAAATGACCAGCAGCAGTGTCTGGTAGGATGTAATATGTTCTTTTACAAAACAAGTGAGTTTTTTAATATATTTTTTAGTTTTTGAATAGTAAATAAAAAGATTATAATTTTAAGAGTATTTATAAGTAATTTAGCTAAATATTATGAGAATGAAATAGTTTATAGGTGGCAGAAGGTGGAATGGTCAAGAACTAAGGAACAAATAGAGAAGAGACAATAAATTTGAAATTATCCTTAGTAACTTATTTTTTATACTTTTATTAATTTAGAATGATATTTATATAACTTTTTTTCTATTTTTATTAGGCAATTAGTTTTATTTTTCAAAAAAGTACTTTAATTTGGCAAATATTTTCCTTCATATTAAACACATGTATTATATTAAGTCAGGAAAAGGGTCATATCTTGAATTATTAAAGATAAATTAAATTTATCCCTATTTATATTTTTGGGTCAGCCTTCGATATTACATTTTAAGCTTAAAAATAGCCTGCAACTATCCAAATGAACCACAATACGCTTCAGTGTAACGGCTGCTCCAAAATAAGAAAAAATGGATAAATTTATCCTTACAAATATCCGAAATGAGATAATTTTGTCCTCGTTCTTTTAGCTTTTTTTTAGGGGTGCGGATAGATGATTGAATGTGAAAATATGATAAAATAAGAAAATAAGTACTATAGAAACTTTTTATTCTAAAAAATGAAAAGATGACATGTAGCTTTTCTTCTTCTAGTTCCGTGCACATTAGGTGTGAATTGTTTTTTCTATGCATAATATTATGTAAGAATGATATGATAAAGAAAATCAACTTTAGCTATACTTTGGCACGTTTTATTACTTACTTTAACGTTAAGTCATCTCAAATTTCAGTCGAGGCCCAGTATAATATACAACTTCAAAAAAAATTAATAAAATAAAAAATTAATTGAAAATTAATATTGATAAATAAACTTTATATTTCATAAATTTGGCATTGTCTAAAAGTTGTCATTTAAAATAGTTAAACTAATCTCATAAATCTTCAAAATAAAATATTAAAATCTTTAAAACAAAGGCACTTGCCCTGAATTCTAAATGGATGGCAAAATTATTCCAATTCAAATAGTAGAAGGGGAAATGGTTCATTTTTCCTTGTTACAACCATTAGGATGAAAGATATTTTTGATCCATTTAAAAGTTCGAAGATTTTTTATTCAAAAATATAATAAAAAGCAAATTTAACAATATTAACAATATGCTCAATGAAATTTTGTAAGTGGAGTCTGAAAAGTAGAATGCACCTGTCACGATTTAAGTTAGGTCCTAAACGTGGCATGAAGATTAAAACTTCGAAGGATTCCAACCAAGTTTCTTAGCATTCATCGCATTTATAAGGTAAGTAAAGTCAATAAGAGAATCACGAAGCGAAAGGTAAGTCTTAAGATAAAGAATCAAATTTGAAAGTAAACTCAAAGTAAATTGTCCGAATAAATAAATAACATCACCATAGTCTAACATGCCTATAATACTGCCCTAGATGAGGGTGTAAGACAAACCCTAGCTCACCCTAAACGTAGGAAAGTAAAGTCAAGCAAAAAGATAAGAAAACTCCAAGTGGTTCTTCCCAAAAGCATGAGCACTCACCAAATCAAGTGAACTCCAATGGATACCGAACTAGTCACGTGGATCGATGGAACATCTGACCCTATATTATAGTACAACGTAGGCAAAAGAAGTATGCACTATTACATGAAATGCACTAAGTATGTGAACAACGCAATATGTAAAATATTATAATGTGCAATTGATCAAGTTAGAGAAACATGATAAGCATTTCATTTAAAACATGATAGTAATGCAATTTAAAAACGATAATGAAAACCATGGGAGAACATAAACAACAAGGTGACAATCATATGTCCTTTGTAAGTATCATAAGCCTTTGGGAAATTCATGAGTTATAGTAAGAGGTTCATAAACCGTTATGAGAGATACATTTAACCAACATAGGTGAGTTATAACATGAACTTCAGTGTTAAACCTCAAAATACGAGTCCATTCTTGCCAAAGTAAGAACCGTGATCGCTCCTAAGTGGATCCACTAAGCTACTCAAGGAATCAAGCCTATACTAACGAGTATCTTTTCTCCTATAGCGACACATAGTAATAGGACAATGAGATTCTAGTAATGATCTCATGCCTTTACTAATGGACGCCTTTATTCCAAGGCTCACCCGGTGCAAGGTCATGTCATGACCTGAGCCTACGGCCTAGGAGTGACATGGCAAATGAGAGCCCGAAAGTCCCCAAACAAGCTCATAGCATCCATATACACGTCATCGGTGCGTAATTAAACAACAAGTACATAATTCTAAGGGAGACAGGGCTTTGGACTCAAGCTATGGGAATGTCATAGAGATAGGAATTTGCATGGATTCACATAGAACATAGCATATAAGAACTAAGGGGCAGGTAAGTATGAATCATGCTATGGGAATAGAAGAGACTTAGGACTTTTCATATTTCTACATCTCACCGTGAACATAATATCATAATATCAACAACATGAGATAGACATAATCATAGTCTCCAGAAGTAAATAGCACAATATATAACAAGATCATACATAAAGTTTACATGATGTCCAACAATGCCTCTAAGTCATCGAATAGGACGGGGGCCAATACATGTCTTGGGCTCACCCTCAAAGTAAAGACATAAGTGAAAATAGCATAATAGGTAGATAGAAGGTGGGTCATGTCCTTGAAGTAATGGACTCACCACTAGCAAGATCACAATCCAATCTAATCGTTAAGAAGTGGATGAACATAGTCTTCGGTCCCTATATGGTTAGATCATTTAGGGTAAAAGTATGTGTTAGTACGTTTGAATGTACTAAGTATACGGGTATGCAAATGCTTACGAAGTTATTAACCTACAATCAATGTTTGATGACAAGGGTACATATATAGAAATAAGTATTTAGAAAAGAATATAATATCAATAGGATATAAAATCCATGATGTATGAATGCCATGATACTTTAAACGTAATGGGGATGGGACCTCAATCGGCATAAGACCAAGTGAGCTCTAACTTGAAACTCCGTCGTCTTTCCCACAATGGATAAAGAGGTGACCTACTCGCTAAAGGTATATCCTTAACAAAATCATCCCTTAAAAAGGGGCATAAACATGAACTTGTGTTGGCACATAGTTATGGGGCTTGAGGATTTATATGAAGACCAGGGTCGTCTCAACAACTTTGGGGGTCTAAAGCCAAACTTCATAGAGAGGCCCCATATGTAAATTGAATAATTATAATACCATACTAAGTGTAATCCTACAAATGAGGTCTAGAAGTATGATCTACAAGGCCATTATAAAGTTAGAATATATACAGTATAAATTTTCAATGAAAAACATATAACAAAGTTTGAATAATAAAACCTAACTCAAAAATTTGAAAAGTTTATGTTATGATGTTGAAATAGTGTTGTGCTGAATAAGTTAATATAGTGATACTAAAGTAGTGTTGATTAATTTTATTGATTGAAATTTGAAGAAAATGCAAAAAAAATAAATTTGATCTTTTTATAAACATAACACAATAGATTTTCTATAATGTAAGAAAGTTTAACTGTTTGAAAGACTTAAGAATATTCAATGATGAGATAATAAAAATAATGAAAGAAAAATTAAAAAAGAATAAATTGAAAGAATAAACAGTTTTTAAGACTTTTATTAACAATATATGAATTACAATTTTTCTTAAAATATATATATATATATATGTTCCTTTCCCTTAGAAAAATAAATATAAGAATAATAATATTAGTTTATGATAACCATCATAATATAAATGAGGCAACAAAATAGATAGCTACACAAGAATTGATGCTACAATTAACTAAACACTATTTCAGTTCTCAATTATTAAAACGACCTTTATATTATATTTTCTATTCAATTTTTTTTTTTAAAAAATTATGAATACATGAAATTCTATTAACAATATCACATATATATACATCTTTGGAAGAAAGTGGGGGTCCCAAAAAAATTGGGGCCCCAAGCGATTGCTTTAGTGGCCTTATGGTCGAGACGCCCCTGATGAAGTCCCTTGAGGATAATCCCCCTCACACAAGTCCAATGAGTTCTAAGTCATCATCCCACGAGAATATATATACATATACGTTCTTACAAAAGATACATAAGTCTTTTCAAATCATAATCATGTATATTTAGACTTAAAGGCCAAATCATATTTCATAGTCATGCATATTTAGGCATAAAAGCCAAATCATACTTCATGTCATACTTTCATGCATAGGAATAACTCCTTCATTCTTGTACAAAGTGGTGTAAACACCCATAGAGCTCTTGATCCAAATCATGGACATATTATGTGATCATATTCTTGCATACCCATACTTCTCTTGAAAACAGTCATAATCATAATTAAGTCTTGACCATATCATAAGTCTCATGAAAATTAATATTCATGCATGCATATGCCATGAGAATGAATAAATAGCATGGGTACTAGGAATTCATAATCAAAGCATCATAATATAATGAAATCATAGTAAATTCATGAAGAAATCAACAATTAATGTATAATTGAAATTACCCTTGCATAGATTCATATTTTAAAGGGACATGCATATTTAACCTTCATAAAAATCAATGTAATCTAACATAATAGGGCTTAAATCATAATTCAAACATCAATTAAGTACAACTTATAACTCAATTTAATCAAATCAACACTAATAAAAAATGACCCATATTCAAAAGTAAGCTTGAAATTCATAAATTAAGAAGTAAGAAGTGTTTGGAGTCTTCATGATTGAAATAGATCATGAATCGATCCCACATACCTTGGGTAAGAATTAGGATCGAAGTTACTTGAATTGAAAGCCCTCTTGTAATCCTAGCTTGAATACCCAATACAAGACTATGAAGAGAGAACTTTAGGAATCAAATTCTAGAGCTTGAGTATAATGAGAGTGAATGAGTAAGTATAATCTAATTTAGGGGCTTAGGATAGGTACCAAGGTCCTAAAATACATTTAGAATAGACAAAAATTACAAAAAAA
>JAOTQJ010000001.1:9338149-9357755 GCA_025642045.1 Solanum sejunctum | reverse complement strand
TCGTGAAAATGTCTTTTCTAACACTTAGAAAAATTTAGGCTAAAGACATTTCCACTAATGGCTTCACGGTCCTTACAAAGGTTCACTGATCGTACAAAGGTTCGTGAAATGACCAAAGTTCCAAGACGGTAATTTTATACTTAGAACAATATTTTTGGTAAAGAGCTTCATAAGACACCCTACTATGGCTCATGGTAGGTTACACGCGACCGCATCACGGCTTGTAATGGGATGCATGACCAGTACAAGGGTTTCCTCGTGGCTGCCTTAGCTAATTAATTCTTGGCTTGAAGATTGGGGCATTTATCATGAGTCGCTTCCACAGCCAGTGATGAGGACCATGGCTCATGGGAGGTGCCATGAAGGGCCACCAAGTCTAAAATTCTCTCTTAAGCCACATGAAGCCACGAACAGAGCCAAGGGTCACCCCCAAGATGCCCCCACAACTCATGGATCTCTCCACGGCTCATGAAAGTGTCCTTAGAGGTGCACTTTGGTCATAAACTTCCAGAAGCTTGATTTTTAGCCATTGTTAAGGCCTCCCCAGGTTTGATTCCTTACATCATATCCCCCTGCGGAGCATTTATCCTCGAACGAGCTAGAACATGTATTAAAATGCTAGACTTGAACATGAATCATTTCAATATTAAGGTACAATGCATAACTCATCACTTGGAAATCATAAAATTATTAAAACCCATGTCAAAACATAATTTAAACCAATTTCATGAACTTGTACGCATGTCTTGTCATGAAACATAAGAATGAAAGAATTTGGAGCATTTAGAATAGAAAGAACCTAAAACTTTAGGCTTGAGTAGATTAGAAAAGATAGGGATATCTCATCATCATATCTGACTCGACTTCCCATGTAACACACTTCATATGTTGATTCCTCCAAAGCACTTTAACTGAAGCAACATCTTTGTTATGAAGCCGTTTTACTTGCCTATCCAAAATTTCAATTGACACCTCTTGATAAGTCAAGTTCTCTTCAACCTCAACACCTTCCAAAGGCACAATCAAACTAAGATCACCAATCAACTTCCTCAACATTTGCACATAGAAAACTGAGTGAATAGAACTCATGTCCAAAGGCAAATCCAACCTATAGGCCATCTTGTTAATACACTCAACTATCTAATACATACTGGAGACTTAACTTGCCCTTTTTACCAAAATGCATTACACTCTTCATAGGAGTAACTCACATATACCCAATCACCGACATGAAACTCAAGATCCCTCTTTCTAACAATCGAATAAGACTTTTGATGACTTTGAGTCGTCTTTAACCTTTCTCTAATCAACTTTACTTTTTCTATGGCCTCCAACACAAAATTCGGGCCAATTAATACAATCTCACCCAACTCAAACAATCCTACTAGGGATCTATAACAACCCATCTTGAGATGAGATGTCCCATATCGACAAAATACAGGAGAGATGTTGGGTATATAGTAAAGGACTGGTCTATATACTGAGAGGTACTTCTTGGGGTGAGCCCAAAAATATAAATCCATGATGGCCTAGGCCCAAGAGTAGACAATACTTCATAGTGTTGGGCCAGGTCGGTATAGATGATAGTAGAGCCACTCCTGTGTCAGCCTTTTTGATGTGGGGCTAGAGTTCAACTGAGTTTAGGTGAAAATTGGTGAGGCCGAGCAAACCTCAGTGTTGTGTCTAGGCGAATCCCATGGGGCAAACCTTAGGGAAGACGCTAAGTCCATAGAAGGGGTGTATATAACAACCATCTTGAGATAAGATATCCCAGATCGGCAAAACACAGGAGAGATATTGGGTATATAAGTAAAGGACTGGTCTATATATTATGAGGTGCCTTTTGGGGTGAGCCCAAAGGGACAAATCCGTAATGGGCTAGGCCCAAGAACGACAATACTTCACAGTGTTAGGCCAGGTCGTTACAGGATCTACACCAATGCAAGCAAGTAAACTACTGTTGTATGTAAACTTGATAAGTGGTATATGATTATCCTAATTTCCTTTGAATTCCAATGCACAAGCTATCAGTATATATTTCAAAGTTTGAATTGTCCTTTCGGCTTGTCCATTGGTTAGAGGATGAAAAGTAGTACTTAACTTACCGTAGTGCCAAATGCTTTTTGAAATGATTTCTAAAAGTGAGAAGTAAATTGGGTACCACGATCTGATATAATAGACATAGGCCTACCATGTAATCTAACCAACTCTCGAATATACAACCTCAATAATCTTTGGAATTGAAGTAGTCTTGATCGGTAGGAAATGAGGTAATTTGGTCATCCTATCAATAATAACCCAATTAGAATCAAGTTGCTTCCAGGTATAGGGCAAGTCAACCACAAAATTCATATTCACATCCTCCCACTTCCAAATAGGAATCTCCTTGAGCCAAACCATTGGGCCTTTGATGTTCCACCTTCACTTGTTGACAATAAGGACACTGAGATACAAACTTGGCTATGTTTTTCTTCATACCATGCCACCAATACACTTTCCTCAAGTTTCAATATATTTTGGTGGATCCCGAATATATAAAATAATAAGAGTTGTGGGCCTCACTCATGATCACCTCTCTAATACCATCAACATCCGAAACAAACAACTAGTCTTGATGCTGAAGTACACTATCTCCCCCTTAGGAGAAAACCTCTACCTTCTTTTCGACAACCAACTTCTTCAACTCAACTAAATATGGGTCCAAGTACTGGTATGCCTTAACACTAACAACCACAGAAACTCAGCCCTATTCTGAATAAGAATGCCACCATCATTAGAATCAACCAATCTAATATCCAATCTAGCCAAGTAATGAACATCTTTTACCAATTCTTTCTTTCCCTCATCAACATGGGTCATACTACCTACAAATAGCCTATTAAGAACATCAACTACAATATTTACTTTGTCAGGATGATGTCACTCAGGTCATAATCTTTGCGAAGTCCCAACTACCTTGTTTGTTTCAAGTTCAGATCTTTTTGGGTGAACATATATTGTAAAGTATTATGATCAGTGAATACATTAACATGAATCCCATATAAATAATGTCTCCAAATCTTTAAAGCAAACATCACAACTGCTAACTCAAGATCATGAGTTAGATAATTTTGTTCATGTACCTTTAGTTGCCTTGATGCATAAGCTATCACCTTACCATGTTTCATGAACACACAACCCAATCACAATACACCACAAACCCATCTGGTAAAGTCAAAATAGGAGCCGATGTAAGTCGGTCCTTCAAAGTCTGACAACTCTTCTCAGACTCATTAGACCATATAAACTTTGCCTTTTTTTGAGTTAACTTAGTCAATGGAGATGCAATGGATGAAAAATCCTCAACAAACCTACGATAATAACCAGCTAACCCAAGAAAACTCTAAGTATCAGAAAAAGTCAATGGTCTAGGCTAATACTTCATGGCCTCGATCTTCTTTAATTTTGATCAACCTTAATGCCATTATCAGATACCACATGTCCCAGAAAAGCCACTTCACCCAGCCAAAACTCACATTTACTAAACTTGGCAAATAATTGCTTCTCCCTCAAAATTTGAAGAACCAACCTCAAGTGACACATATGCTCCCGCTTACTTCGGGAGTAAATTAGAATATCATCGATGAAGACAACCATAAAACTATCAAGGAATGGATTAAACACCCTATTCATAAGATCCATAAATATAGCCAAAGCATTGATCAAACCAAAAGAAATTATCAAAGTTAGGAAGTTTTAAGACCTGTTTCATAGCACGACATAAGAAATGAAAAGGTGACACATTTCCTAAAATGTTATCATAACTTCCTACTCATAAGTATGGTACATTTCATACTGATGAATAGAACTCTACTTGATGTAGCATATTGGACTCTGAGGATCATTTATAAACCTAGTTCTCTAATACCTAAATTTTCATGATCTGAGCCTAGGACTTAGGAGTGGCTTGGCGAATGGGAACCCGAGCGTCCCTGAACAAGCCTCACAACATTCATATACATGTCATCAGTTCGGAAGTGCATAATTAGACAACAAGCAGATTTTTCTAAGAGAAATGGGGTTTTAGACTCAAGCTATAGAGATGTCATAGGGATAAAGATCTACATGGATACACATAGCACATAGCATATAAGAACTAAGGGGTGGGTAAGTATGAATCATATTTTGGGGATAGAAAGGACTTATGACTTTCCACATCTCACCATGAACAAATCATCATAACATCAAAAACATGAGATAGACATAACCATAGTCTTCATAACCAAATAGCATAATACATAGAGTTCACATGATGTCCAACAATGCCTCTAAGTCATAGAATAGGATGGGGGCTAACAAATTTGCTTGAGAACGCACCAAAATCCCATGTTTAAAGCATTACATGAGTTGTATTTCCATGACTCATTAACACCGTCAACTTAGAATGATTGCTTGTCCTCAAGTAATGATAACTCAACAAAATAAAGAATAAATACAAGTGCTCATTAAAGCTATGTATAACCTCTCAGTTTTATCACATATGCACAGAAAACATGCTAAAAATGTGCTTACACCATAAACAAACCCACACAGATTAAGGTAAACATCATACATGTACAGTCAGCCTACATAAGCTTGGGAACAAAGATGAACCTTTGGTATTAGCAACCAATTAGTGCAAGGATAGTGCCCTCACTACAAAAAAGTTTCACACATAACATATCAAGGTAAAATAGATACTAGAATGTAGATACTCACTCTCACAAGTGATTTTCAGTGGACATACAAGTATTGACTATATGCTTGCCCTTATTTTCACATTTTTAACTCTCGAACGACCTTTATAGGATCAAATTTGGACTTTTGTGGTTTATAATATAGGTTCGGGCTAGGGTGAGGTACATTCAAGATCAAAGTGACTAATTGGCCCCTCCAAGATACTACTTTGACTCAGTCATCTGCTTTCCGCCTACAACTCTTATTGCCCCTATTTTTCCAACTTTCTTTGCTATGAGGAGTGATTTTTGTGTTCATTTACTCTTTTTCTTTCTTTTCTTGTTCGCTCTTTTGTTCTACTCATGGTCACATCCCAAACTTCTCTTCTCCTCTTATCACTAAGCTTTTTTCCACACTTAATTTTTCGCTTTTCCTACACTAGCCACCCTCAGCTTAGGCTTTTGGCCTAGGCTGAGGTTTACAACATCTTTTAAAGGACCAAGGCTGGTATAAGCCACCCTCAACTTAGGATTTTGGCCTAGATTGAGGTTCACATTGTCCTTGGAGAGGCTAGGACGAAAGTAAAGATTTGCAGATAGATAAGGAAGGTGAGTTGGTGATTACAAAGAAAAGGTCTATTCAGGTTTAACTTTTGGTTCAAAGGTGGACAACTTCATTTATTTGGTCAAATTCAGGCTAAGTGACTTGTCAATAAAAATGACCAAAGATCATATCCTAATCCACTCATTCAATTGTTTTAATCTGACAAGTTCTAGTTTACAAGTGCGTCAACTAAATTAAGTAAATGAGCTCACTCAAACACGACACATCTACTACACTAGTTAGCACTTACTAACATAGTCATGCTTAATTCATAAAGGTTCTAACCAACAATGAATACCATGCTTTCCAAAAATCATGCAAGTTAGTCAGGATGGGATGCATGCACATACAAGCTTTCTACAACATTTTTAACTTGGGAAATTTTTCACAAGTCAAAACATGGGTTACCCTAGACTTCTATAAACTTGTATCTACACAAACATCACAACCTAAATGTGCCAATTCTACTAGAGAGAACACTTTAGAGAAATGAAACATGACAAGAAAAACTCTTAAGTGGCAGGATACCCCAACCTCTCCAAAAAGATGGTGCAGTGCCCTCACTATACCATGGATAGAAATAAAGTACAAAAAGAGAGTAGAACATACATGGGATGCCCTAGGAGTCAGTCGTACTATCGGGGTCGGACCCTCCGGTACGGTCAATGTCATCAAAAGTCCAACCCTGTCCAAAGGTGCTCCTAGAGGCTTCTACCTTTGTTGCCTCTCATGTAAGTTGTTCCCTTTCCTCTTGTTCGATGGCTGCTCGACACTGGGTTCTCATGGCCTTGCAAACTTTTTCTCCTCCGCTAATTGCAAATTAAGTGGAGGGGTACTATGTTAGCTACGCCTCTTACCCTTGTCCTTTCTCTTGGGCTCATTTATAGGTGGCACGGCTGTAGCATATGGGGCAGGTGGAGTGCTCCATATCTCATCTAAAACTAGTGCCATGGGAGCATTGAAGAGGGTCATCTAAGATTCAGAGGCAGGGTTGGTGCGGTGCGATTGCACTGGATCATAAGCTGTGCAATTTGGGCCTTCATGTCATTCACTGACTGCACAATATTTTTCATCTCTTCTTCGAACATACTCCCAAACATATTGTGGAAGTACCTCCCCAAAGTGTTGACATGGTTCTGCAAGATGCTGATTTGGCCTATAAGCTCAGCCTAGAGTTGTTCCATTGCTTGGTGTACATGAAAGTTGACCACATGAGGCATCCTCTCGTCTAGTCGATCAACAATGGCTCGAGTTTTTCATTGGTCCGATGCCATTCTAGCCCAAAATGCATATGGGACGCATGCATACCCTTAATGCACCTTAGGTACTGCACCATTACCCTCGGGTTGCTTAGAAGCCTCGCGTGATTGTGGGGAAGTGGTGCAACACTCAAATGACAAGGGCTGCTATGGGGCCACTTGGGAAAACATTGTCGGACCCCCCAACCTATGTGTTCTAGTCTGCATAAGAGAATTATTGACATCCTTAATCAGCCAATGTTGACCATGCTTTGGGAGCTATCTTTCATTCCAAAAAATGTATGGTAGGAACACGAGCCTATTTAAAAATTGCTCAAATCAGTCATGGTAATGACATGATAGCTTTGTCAGATAAAGCCTGGCCTCGCATCTCAATAGCAATAATTCATCCTACTTTCAATCTACTCTTAGCTATCAAATACGCTACCAAAGAGGTATGTAAAGGTTGGAGTGTGTTGTCCTTACCTATGGGACAAAGCCTGGCCTGTACCACTGACCACCAAACCTTGGCAGTAAAAGTCAAAGAAGCCTTAGCAATATGAACCTAGGGGTTTGTAACCCAAGCCACATCATCCCCTTGTATGGCAATCCACTTTGCAATCCATTTCAAAAGTGCAACCCAAGAAGTCTGATCGGACATTCGCCCCTCATTAGTGATCTTTAAGTGTTTGTAAATAAATAGGCCATCTGGAGGGGCCGAGTAGTCTGGGCCAAAGAGGAATCTGTTGATGGTGATCTCCGAAATGTCCACCCTTTCACCACACTCCATAACATACTCCCATAGGGACAATCAGAAGGATAGCTATTTTTTCAACTTTTTAGACTGACCACTATGCATTGATTTAATAAGTTGGCAATAGTGATTCAATAAGCTGGCAGCATAGCTAGAATAAAACTCTTCAATGATTGATGGCCTATAATATCCAAGTGGTGGTTGTGCCATCCAGCCAAACTGATATGATTCAAAAATAACTTTAATGTCAGGGACCCCATTGAGTTGATCTGTGATGACCTGAACCTCAAAGAAGACAACCCACCATTGGAACCCCGCAGAGCCCTTAAGTGAAAATCTCTTTAAAGCCTAGGATTGTCCAACGACCTCGTAAAAATATGATAAGACACCTTGCGATTTCAAGGTTTATCGTCCAGGAGACCGCATAATGTATAGTTTTGTCATCACTATCTCGGAGGTCAATCTCGTCAGTCTGATCATTTGTGTGGTGCTAGTCAGCCTCTGGGGTTTATGCCTGCTCCAAGGCATCTTTCTCCTCAACTTCCACATAAGGAACTCTCTCCTTAGAATGGGGGCTATGGTTCGGCTCGCTGTATGGGCCCTTATTATGCGAGGGGAGTAAGGAGAGACATTACAAGTAAAATGGACCTCGGAACCTCTTGAGGAGCCATGTCCTGAGTCACTCCCATTTTGATAGCTATATGACACAGTCGGGGAATCATGGAGACGTGATCCAAGCTCCTCCCTAGGTTTGGGTTGACCTTTGACGTGGATCCATAGTACTTACAAGTGTCACAAATGAATAAAAACAATTAGAAATTGTGAAATGAGTAGCTTGAAGCACTTATAGGTACTCAAACTTCCCCTGTGCCATAAAAGTGACAATAACCCTTAAGAGTGGCATCACTTGGTCTATCATAGGGAAATTGCAATAAATAAATGTGTGGAAACTCAAGTAAAATCCAACAAAGAGATATACCATAAGAATACAACAAAAAGGGACCCAGACGGAGGGCCCTGCACAAGTCATAAATGTGACACGGTCCATGACAAGGCCCGTGGTGGGGGCTTTGGTCATGTGAGTTCAAGGGCTCATGCACAGGCTACTACATGATCTGTGTAGAAGCACACAATCCATACGATTAGCTGTGAGAATCCCCCATCGCCACTATTCAACCCACGACACATACAAACATTTATTAACACAAATCTATGTCACTTAAGCACCGATCCACCAACATATTCACATAAGGAACATGGGTACATCAATATATATCATAAAGGCCCCCTAAAATCATAAGACTCCATGGTCAACTTTACAAGCATTCAACAATGGTGGTTTGCACCACCCACAAAAATACAGTAGGACCTTTTAAACAAAGAAAGAAATAATTTTAAGCACGAATTTACACATGAACACTAAAATCTACATTAGAAGATGAAGAATATGAGTGCTTACTTGATGAAGAACAATGGAGGTGATGACTTGTTTGGAAAATAGAGACCCATACTAAGATTAATGCTATGAATCATGATATTAACTCAATAATCATGATAAACGAGATAGAATTTAGGTGGATGTGAGGGAAACAAATGTTAGGAGTGAGGGGAAGAGTGAAAAATATGGAGTGAGGCATGTTAAGGACAAAATGAGGGTTTTTAAACACCCTTGATCAACCATGTTGACCGATCCACTCTCTCTCTTTACGGCTCATGTCGCATGGCATGTTCCATTTGGATCTTCCATCCCGCTAATCCTTGTGATATTTTATATTAGAACTTACCTGGGCCACATGTGCTAGCGCAAAATGGCTGACCTCATGAGCCATCAGACTTAAAATGGTCCATGTGGACTGGCCGTATGCCAATACTTAGAATTTTGAAAGATGTACCTGGCATGCACATGCTCCCACGAGTGGACTAATAGGGCGTCCTACTTGGCATGATCCGTTTGGATCGACCATATTCCTACACTTAGAAAATTTGTACCATAATTACCTGGGCCATGCGAGATAGCTCCACATGGATGGCCTCACGGTCCATGTCACATGGTACAGTCCATTTGGACCATCCGTCTACCCAAACTTGGCAAATTTAGAAAAAGGCATGCACTAGGCCATGTGCATGCTTCACATGGGTGGTTCATGAGGTGTTCCACTTGCATGGTCCGTGTAAGTGCACATGGAGATCTCTTTTACCAACTTTTGGCCACTTTGGCCTCATGTCATGCCTCTTACAACGTGTAAGCTCATGAACTCCAAAAATAACACCTATACCTACCTGAAAATACAAATTAAAAACAAGAAAATACATGACATATAATATTTTTTTTAAAGAATCTAGCTATTATAATGCATGGGTTGCCTCTCATGAAGTGCTTGATTTAACATCACGACATGATGCAGCTTCGTTGGCTACTTAGACCTCATCAAGCTGCATGACCTCAATCACTGAGATTTCATTTGCAACATCTAAGTATTGCTTCACCTGGTGCCCATTAACTTTGAATTGATGCACAGTTTTTGCCTCTAATTCTATCGTACCATGTGGGAATACCTGGGTGACTTTATACAAGCCATACCACCTAGACATGAGTTTGCTTGAGAACAACCTTAATATGAAGTTATAGAGCATACTCTTGTCACTAACACTGAAACTTCATGGTGCAATATGCTTATCGTGCTAGAACTTTATCCTATCTTTGTAAAGTGTTGCACTCTCATAAGCTTGGAGGCAAAAATCATCCAACTCATTAAGTTGATCAAGTCTCAAATCAGCAACCTTATCCTAATTCAGGTTTAGCTTCTTTAGAGCCTAAAGTGCCTTATGCTCTAACTCCACAGGTAGATGCCAGGCTTTTCCAAACACCAATTGATATGGGGACATACTAATGGGGGTCTTGTAAGCCGTCCTATAAGTCCACAATGCATTATCGAGTTTCTATGCCTAATCAGTTCTAGTTGTATTCACAGACTTGGTCAGGATCTTCTTGATCTCTCTATTTGAAATTTCAACTTGCCCACTTGTCTGCAGATGATAGGGTGTGGCCACCTTGTGTTATCGTATCCCATACTTAGCTAGCACAACAAAAAGACCTTGTTATAAAAGTAATAACCCCCATCATTAATGATAGTTCTCGGTGTCCCAAATTTCGAGAAGATATTTCGCCTCAGAAACTGGACAACACTCTTGCTTTCGTTGTTTACCAGTACAATCGCCTCCACCTACTTGGAGATATAGTCCACTGTCACTAAGATGTATTTCATTCCATAGGAGCTCACAAATGGGCCCATGAAGTCCTTCCCCAAACATTAAACATTTCTACTTCAAGAATAGGGGTCATGGGCAACTCTTGACGCTTAGAGATGTTGCCCTATTGCTGACACTGATCACAACCTAGATCAAGTCATGAGCGTCTTTATAGATAGTGGGCTAGTAGTACCCATATTGCAAGATTTTCTTCGTTGTCCTGGCACCACTATGATGGGGCCTCACTGAGGAAGAGTGGAAGACCTCTATGATACTCATCATATTTGCTTTTGGTATGTACCTCCTAATGACACCATCATCACATGTTCTGAACAAATATGAGTCATCCTAGACGTACTTGCACATATCATGAAGAAACGTTTTTCTCTAGTGAGAGTTAAGGCCCTTAAGCATAATGTCACTCACCAAGAAGTTAGCAAAATCATCAAACCAAGGAATTAGGTCAATAGAAGCTGCCAACACCTGCTCATAGGGAAAGGAATCATTGATGTTCAACCAATCCTTAGCTCTTAACTCATCCTCTAACCTAGACAAGTGGTTTGCTACTTGGTTTTCAGTCCCTTTCCGGTCTTGGATCTCAAAGTCAAATTCTTGCAGCAAGAGAACCCATCTAATTAGCCTCGGGTTAGAATCTTTCTTCACCATAAGGTATCTCAATGTTGTATGGTCTATGTGAACAATCTCTTTTGTTCCCAATAGGCAGGCCCTGAACTTGTCAAATGCATACATTATAGCTAACAACTCCTACTCAGTTATTATGTAATTCCTTTAAGCACTGTGGAGGGTCTTGCTGGCATAGTAGATAGGATGAAAAATCTTATTGCGCTTCTTACCTAGCACAATGTCCACAATAATTCCACTCACTTTATACATAACCTCAAAAGGGGCGGCCCAGTCAGGTGCAATTACCACAAGTGCATATATCAACTTTTGCTTCAGGGTCTCAAAAATATGCCGACAATTGTCATCAAACTAAAACTTAGCATCTTTATCCAATAGTTTATATAGTGGGTGTGTAATCTTAGAGAAAATATTTATGAATCTGCGGTAGGAACCCACATTCCCAAGAAAGCTCTGAACCCTCTTCGCAGAGATGGGAGGTGGAAACTTCTTAATAACCTTAATCTTTGCCTTGTCTACCTCTATACCCTTATCAAAAATCTTATGGCCAGGGACTATCCCTTCCTTGACCATAAAGTGGCACTTCTCCCAATTCAAGACCAAGTTTGCCTCCTCACAACATTGTAGTGCCATACTAAGATTCAATAGAAAACCATCAAAGAAATAACCCACTATAGAGAAGTCATCAATAAGTACCTTAAGGGTGTTTTCAACTATGTCAGAGAAGATCGACATCATACAGTGTTGGAAGGTGGCTCGAGCATTGCATAGATAGAAATTTATTTTCCTAAAAGCAAACATCCCATATGGGCAAGTGAATGTAGTCTTCTCTTGATCCTTGGGAGTCATAGATATTTGATTATAGCCCGAGTACCCATCTAAGAAGAAGTGCCACCCTCTATCTGATAACTGATCTACCATTTGGTCCATGAAGGGCATGGGGATATGATCCTTCAAATTCCATTTATTCATCTTCTGGCAATCTATATATACTCGCCACCTAGTGACAAGTCGCAAGGGTACTAAGTCATTTTTATCATTGGCCACGACCGTTATGCCCCTTGTCTTAGGAACACATTGTATAGGACTAACCCACCTGCTGTTAGAGATGAGGCATATCACCCCAACATCCATCCACTTAATTATATCATTTTTATCCATCTCTTGCATGGGCGGATTTAGCCTGCGCTGGTGCTCGATGTTAGGCACACAATTATCCTCCAACTTGAGCTTGTGCATGCATATCCCTGGAAGAATCCCTATAATATCTGCAATGGTCCAACCAATAGATGTTTTAAACTTTTGGAGGACTCCTAACAATACTTTCACCTAGTGATCCTAAAGATCTGCAACCTCAATTATAGGAAGAATGTTATTAGTGCCTAAGAATGCATACCTTAAGTGTTGGGGCAACTTTATGAGCTCCACAACAGAAGGCTCTTTAATAGAAGGTTTGGCTGGTGGAGTTGGTCTGTTCTTTAAGTCCAAGTCTAACTTCTAATAGTCTGCTTCCCCTGCCCCGCAAAGCATTCACAGTGTCCTTATACTCATTGATACAATTCTTTGGGAAGTTCATTAACACTGCCACTAGTATGTCTGTGCTCATGTTTTCTTCAAGCAGAATCTCAGAAAGGCAATCACCCTCTACATCCATAAAAAACATTACTGCTACATCTTTAGGTCTCTTTATCGTAGAACACATACTGAATTTTACCTCCTTCGTGTTCAATCTAAAGGTGAGCTCCCCACACTCTACATCTACTAATGCCCTGCCAACCGCCAGAAATGGTCCTCCGAGGATAATGGGGACCTCAAAATCCACTTGACAGTCTAGAATGACAAAGTCCATAGGAAAGCTGAACCTGCCCACATAGACCAGCACATCGCATAAAATCCCCACAGGCTACTTCACTGATCTGTCCGCTATGAGTAGCCACATGGTAGTATGTGCGGGGCTCCTAACCCTAACTACTTGTAAACTACCAGCAACATCAAGTTGATACTGGCACCCAAGTCACAAAGAGCCCATGCAAAGTCATAGGCCCCAATAGTGCACGAGATAGTGAAAGTTCCCTCATCTTCCTTCTTCCCAACCAGGGATCTTGTAGCAATAGCACTACTATGATGAATATCATTTTCCATCTCGATAGTTTTCCTCTTCTTAGTGACTAAGTCCTTCATGAACTTAGCATAGCCTAATATCTACTCAAGTGCTTCCACCAGAGGGATATTCATTGATAGCTCCTTCAACATAGACAAGAATTTTTGAAACTTGCCATCTTCTACCTTCTTCCTCAACCTTTGTGGGAATGGTGGTGCTGGCTTTGGAATGACCGGAAGAGACTGAGTAGATGGTTTTTCTGACTCTTTTGTATCTTTAGCAACGTCAAGCTCTGATAGTGCTACATCAACCTTGTCACTCACATAATCATCATGCACCTCCATGGGGTTAGGTACCTTGACATAAGCTTTATCAACACCTGCATCACTGATACAACAAGGTTAGAAAGTACCTTATCGCTCCTCGTGGTTACTGCCATGCAATGACCATTATTTTTTGGATTCTAAATAATATCACTAGGAAGTGACCCAGCTTTCCTCTGATTCAATGAGGCTTGCAATTTTCTTATTTGTTGCTCCAGTTACTTGATCAAAGTGGAATGTGATTCGACCAGTTGCCAAACATTGGACATTTCTCCTCTCGTATCTCGCATGCTGCCTCAGTGGACTCTAACATGTCAAGAACCTTTATCATTATATCCTCTAGTTTTGAGTTTCCACCATCATTGTTTTGGCACTCACAATTCCTATAGTAGTCTCTGTTTTTCTAGTTCCCTTAGTAGTTATCACGACCATAGTTTCAACATTGATTACCAAAGTTGAATGTCGATAACCTCCTAGATGCCCAAAAACGTTATCCTCCTCATCATAATTATAGAACTAATCATCATACCTGGGCTTTGTATCTATAACTTTCACTTTTTGTAAACCTCCACCTAGTAGCCTCTTCGTCAGCAAGTCCATCTAGGTCCATATATGAGTCGTGTCTTGATCCCGTTCTTCCTCTTTTCTTCTTTGTTCTGCAGTCATCTTAAAGATAAACCCAGATCAATGTCCATCTCTAGTATACCATTCCATGTTGTTCTTAGCTACCTAATCTAAGATCACAACGATATATAAGAATGTTCTGGACATGTATAACCCTCAACATACCAAATCAATGATAGGCTTAGTCACAAAGTTGCAAGACCTGTAGAAGACTGCTTTGAAGTGCTTATTAGTGAAATAGTAGTTGGGGCACTGCTTAAGCTCTGCCTGAATCTCTCCCAAGTTTCATATAGTGCTTTATTCGACAGTTGCTTATGAGACCCAATCTCATATTTGGTCTTCAACTGTCCAGACTCAGGGAAAAAATTCTCCAAGAAAGCCTCTTTTAACTCTCCCTAAGTGTAGATTAAATCATGAAAAAGCTCATTCAGCCACTTTGTCACCTCACCATAAAGAGATAATGGGAATAACCTCAACCGAAATGCATGCTAACTGACATCTGGAATTTTGGATGATTGGCATGTCGCCAAAAAGTTTATCATATGCTGATTTGCATCCTTAGTCGCTGCTCCGCTGAACAACCCTTTCAACTGTATCATCTGCAACATAGTTCTAGTGATGGTAAACTCTACACCTGCAGGCAGTGGGGTAAGCATTATTGCTCTAGTGGTCCCAACACCTTCATCATCTTCATTCGCTGCTTTGGGCTACTAGGACCCTGAGGTCTCAAAATAGGTTGCTGATGCAGGGGTGGGTCAAGTGGCACATGTCGAAGTGGTGCCACTTGTGGCACCCCATTACTAGCGAGGTCATCCATCAGCCAGATCATCATTGGCCCGATCTGCAGGGTTTATCGCCAACTGTCTCTGCCTTGTTGCGTCACATTCCTGGGCATTCATGTTTTTATTCGACTTTGTTAACTCAGGGTCGTAAGGAATAAGAGCTTCACCCTTACTTTTGGTTTTTAGCATGCAATGCTGGTTCCCCACAAATTACAAAAATAAGAAATAAAAGTAAAATTAGGGACTAGTATTACATACTGAAAGTAGCAACTAATAGACTATTACTTCGCCGTATTCCCTGGCAATGATGCCAAAATTTGATACGCCTATATTTACTCTCCAAAAGGAATAGTAAAGCAGTCGTTGATCAAATATAGGACTCAACAAGAGTTGAGGTCCATCCCACAAGGAATGCATGAGAATAAATCTATTAGCACCCCTTTTGTTGATGTAATAACTATTCCCAAAATAAAAATGCATAAAGTAAATGGGTGGAGTGGGGGGTGGGTTGATGTTACAAACTAAGTTACTAAAGTAAAGTAATGAAAAGGTGCAATAACTACTGGATTTCAAACAATTAATAAGAAGATAGGATTGTTTTCCCCATGATGTCTATTATGATACCCAAATTTATGTAGTAATCTCATTCATGATTATGTATACAAGATGAAACAAGTTATGCAATACCTAATTCACCTCCCGGTCCTTCTTAGATGTATTCCATTCATCACCTTCTGGTCTCAGAACATATACTTTTGACCCTTATTATAGACCTTGGAATACTCTTACCTTTCGATCTCAAGTACTTAGACTAGGTTAAAAATCCCGACTTTCTGTCATAGAATTCTTTCCTAATCACCACATCTCTTCTGGGCATGTAACGAACACAGGTTTACCCTAACACATCGACTCATTAAGGAAGAATTAAAGCTAAGAATTCTATGATATATATGATAATCAATCCCGATATTAACCCCCAAAGTTATTTATCTTATTGATTTGTCATGGTTCTGAAAACTCTAGTTGTGGGTTTACCCTAGCATATTCAAGAAAAATATCCCACAACAATATAAAGAATTCATGATAAAAAACTTACTATTAATTAAGTGATGAATCCACAGATTAGAGTCTCAAATGAGATGACTAAGATCCAAGAGTTCAACGTAAATGAATGCAAAATAGCATTCCTTAGTCGTTCTCTATCTCCAGCAGTCAAAGACTATTAAAAAATGGAATAAAAATAATATATATATACAAGAAAAAATCTAATCTAACTTAAAATAGGAAAATAGTCGTTGGCATGGGTACGGGAAACTACACGGCCCGTGAGGCTCCAACTGGACCGTGAAACGGTCTGTGACCCAATATTTGGTGTTTAATTCTTCTCACTTCTTCATGTGTATTGGTATGATGTGTGTGAGGGTTCACGATCCGTGACCCTTGCCTTAATGATTTTTCAAATGTCTAGTTGGTTCCTCAACATCACGGCCTATGTCACGGTACGTGATTGGTCACACGACCCATGACGGGTCCTATCTCTCTCCACTTGCATGATTCTTGCAATTTTTGATGGTGATCCCTCAACTTCACGTCAACTTCACGGCACGTGACATGGCCTATAATGGGCATCGTAGGATGTGCCTTAATCTAACTTTGCTCTTATTCCTTTGCCATGCCTCCAGCCACCATTTGTCACGCCAAGTGTGAGGCCACGGTGACCCTCACGGTTTGTGGAGTGACCCATAAGCCATAAAGGCATCTGTGGTCCTTCACTTGGTTCCATTGTTTGCTTCGTTCCCTTAGGCCAAATCCACATGGCCTCTCACGGTCCGTGTGATGCTACACGAGCCATGGAGGCCTCCATATGCCAACATTTGAGCTCTTTTTCATTCATTTTCTTTTACTTCACTCATTTCTCCACACCTTAACCACTTTCCTGAACAATAACAAAAATACATATCAAACCAACAAATTTACTCGAGAACGTGCAAAAATCCTATGTTTAAAGCATTACAAGAGTCGTATTTTTGTGACTCATCAAGATAGAAGTTGGATCTTATACTTGACGTGAAGGACTAATCACTAGTAAGCTCACAATTCAATATAACCATCAAAATGTGGATGAAGATGGTCTCCAATCTCTACACGGTTAAATCATGTAGGCAAAAAGTATGCATTAGTATGTTTGAATATACTAAAAATACAGGTATGCAAATGCTTATGAACTTATCAACTTGCAATCTATGTTAGATGAGAAGGGCACATATATAGAAAGAAGTATATAGGAAAGAATATAATAGCAATATGCCATGAAATTCGTTATATGTGAATGCCGTAATACTTTAAACATAATGAGATAGGACCTCAACCATCATAAGATCAAGTAACCTATAACTTGGAACTCCATCGTCTTGCCCACAATGGATAAAAAGGTGACCTTCTTGCCAAAGGTAGATCCTTAACAAAATCATACCTTAAAAGGGACATAAACATGAACCTATGTTTGGCACATAGTTATGGGACTTGAGGATTTATATAAAAACTCTTAGGGATATTCCCCCCCCCCTCCCTTACTGAGTCATCATCCCACGAGAATACATGTAAATATACGTTCTTGAAAAAGAGGCACAAGTTTTCTCAAATCATAATCATGCATATTTAGGCTTAAAGGTCAAATCATATTTCATAGTCATACATAATTAGGCTTAAAATCTAAATCATACTTCATGTCATATTTTCATGCATAGGAATAGCTCCTTCATTCTTATTTTAAGTGGTGTAAATACCCATAGGGTACTTGAGCCAAATCGTAGACATTATGTGATTATATTCCTGTCATACCCATCTCTTGAAAACATAGTCATAATCATAATTGGGTCTTGACCCATATCATAGATCTCATCAAACTCAATATTCATGCATGTATATGCCATGAGGAATGAATTAATAACATGGGTACTAGAAATTCATAATCAAATCATCATAATATAATAAAATCATAGTAAATCCATGAAGAAATCAACAATTAAAGCATACTTGAAATTATCAATGCATAGATTCATAAATTTAAATGGACATCCATATTCAACCTTCATAAAAATCAATGTAATCCAACATAATAGGGCTTAAATTATATCTAAAATATCAATTAAGTACAACCCATAACTTAATTTAATCAAATTAATACTAATGTAAAAGACTCATATTCAAAGTAAACTTGAAATTCATAAATTAAGAAGTAAGAAGTGTTTAGGATCTTCATGATTGGAAGAGATCATAAATCAATCCCACATACCTTGGATAAGAATTAAGATGGAAGTGACTTGAATTGAAATCCCTCCTGAAATCCTAGCTTGAATCCCAATACAAGACTATGAAGAGAGAACTTTAGGAATTGAATTTTAGAGCTTGAGTGTAAAGAGTGAGTATAATCAGATTTAGGGGCTTAGCATAGGTACCAAGGTCCTAAGAGACATTTAGAGTAAATCAAAATTATGAAACCATTAATGAAGTAAACTTTTAAAAGTGTAGAGGGTCCCATACAAATACACCTCGGTCCATACAAAAGTTCACTGACCGTATAAAGTGCATATGAAAATGTCTTCTCTAATACTTCAAAAAGTTTAGGCTAAGGATGTTTTCGCTAAAGGCTTCACAGTCCGTACAAAGGTTCATTGATTGTACAATAATCCATGAAAATGAGCCAAGTGGTTAGATGGTATTTTATACTTAGAACAAAATTTTGGGGAGAGGGCTTCAAGAGACACCCCACCACGGCTTGTGGTAAGTTGCACAAGACCCCACCACAGCTTGTGGTAAGTTGCATGAGACCCAACCATCGGTCGTGGTGGGATGAATGATCTATAAAAGGATCTCCTAGTGGCTGCCCTGGCTGAGTTCTTGGCTTGAATACTGGGGCACCTATCGCAAGCCCCTTCCACGGTCAACGGTGAGGACCACATCTCGTGGGACGTGCTATAGAGAGTCACCAAGCCTAAATTCCTCTCTTAAGACAAATGAAGCCATGAAAAAAGCCAAGGGTCACCCCATGGATGCTTCCACAGCTCGTAGACCTCTCACGGCTCGTTGGAGTGTCCTTGGAGGGGTACCTTTGTCAGTAGCTTCCAAATACTTGAATTTTAGGCATCATTAAGGTCTCCTGAGATCTAGGTCATTACATGTCAACACTTAAAGGAAACGATATCATAAATCAATAAGTTATTTTATGTGGAGAGGCAACATCTACTAACCCTAAGATTTTTTATAACTTCATACTAATAGAATAGTTCCTTAAATATTTTCTTTAATCAAGAGGAGAACTATCCTTTCACCATCAATAATTCTTTCTTGACACTCAACATGAGACCCCCATCATATTTTTGCATCCATTCGGAGCTGGTATGTCATAAACTCAACATCAAATCACGTTACTATATCCAACTTACGAAGCAACTCATAACAATCAACAACGAAATTGTAAACATCCTCATATCCAGTACTCTTGAAGATCAACGGTTTCAACTTAACAAATAGGTCATATTGGTCATTAGTCATTAAAGGCTCTGTAGGCAATTGAGAAAACATGTTTACCTCCA
>JAOTQJ010000001.1:9319286-9338049 GCA_025642045.1 Solanum sejunctum | reverse complement strand
CAACTTAACAAATAGGTCATATTGGTCATTAGTCATTAAAGGCTCTGTAGGCAATTGAGAAAACATGTTTACCTCCAAGAATGCATCCATACAAGGAACTATAATAGTTGCATGTTACTGTAGTTTGAACCATACAAAATAGACTAAAAAAGATCAAGTAACAATTTGTATAACTCAGATACCAATTGGATTCAAGTAATAGCATGAAAGAAATTAGAAAGACAGTTTTCCTAAAGTTTTGTAGTCTTTGAAGAAAAGTAAAGGCGGTACAATGTTTTTGTACCATTCCGCAAGACTTTACTAGGTGTGACTTGTGTGATGAGATCACTAAACCTAAAGCTCTGGTACCAAGTTTGTCATGATACAAAACGAGCTGTGAGTGGCACCCATACCTAATCTTCTAAGTGGATAAACCAATGATACAAATCTCAACCTCTATTAGTAGTTCAACTTATGAAATACGATGATTATATGGAATCTCAAATTTATAAAATAAGAAATAACATAAATCACTAGATTTATTATATAGCGTTTTCCCAAAACTTGAAAGTCATCATATCAAGGAAATCTAATCTTAAAGACTAAGTCTAAGAATAACAACACCCAAATAAATAAATAAAATAATTTATGTCTAAAAATTAAGGACATTATTCCATGACTCAGAGAATCCAATAAGAGCAAGGATGATAACTCTCCTTGGAATCTAATATGCTAGAGATCGACTAGAGCTGAGGGTGAGTCAAAGTCGATGGAACAGTCGTTGCACTCCATAAAAGAAAAACAAAGAAAAATATAGGTAGGGGTCAGTACAGGACAATATATACTGAGTAGGTATCATCGGCCAAATCAAAACAGAAATCAATATATATAAAGTAATATCAGGAAATCAACTATAGCGCTTAACATGTGGAAGCAACAAATATATAATCAATCATGGCAAGCAACAATCAACAAGTATATAATTGATCATCAATATCAAGAACAAACATAACAACTCAAGCCTCCACACCATACTTCTTTTAGGAAATAGGTTCTTTGAAATTGAGTATATTAAGGCATTTTAATATATCTTCCTTTAAAATTATTGTGTCAGAACGTGATACTGGATCCAAATATATCATGTCGTAGCATGATATTCGATTCCATATTATATAAAGTTGGAACGTGGTATCCGATCCCATAATATTATGCCAAAACATGACACATAATTTAAATATATTTAATTCATTATTTTTTGTCATTACTTTACATTTTATTAACGCTATTTCATCAAGCCCTCTTTATTCAAGGCATAATTTTGATAAAGTAAGTTCAAGATTATAAATTTCATGGTCTTGGAATTGCAGACTAATCACAATAAATATCAATCATCCAAACCAAAATAATTAAATGCATGGAATATTTTCAGAAATCACTCAATGAATATCAATCACTATTAAGAGTCTTTCTATTATATAGGATAAATCATAACCTACCTCAATTGAAAACTCGTAGTCATGCTAGCTAATCCACAATGCTTTTCCTTTCTTCAATACCTCTGAATATTTTAATCTATCAAATATACCATATTTATAAGAAGACGAATCTAGAGACACCCATATTACTATATGTGTAGCCTAGACTCAAAAAATCATTCAATTCTATAACCAATTTCTAAAATCTCAAGCCTAGGGATAAGTTATAATTCCTCCAAATGTCATATATCTAATGATATTCATATAATATAATACACCTAATGTTTAATTACCTATATCAATATATCAAAACTTAAATCATAATGTAATAATTAAAAGAATAAACTAAAATAAAAACTAATTAAACTAATTATGAAACAAAATAACAATTATAAAAACTAAACTCTAACTTATGTACCCATTGTTATTCCAACAATTATAATGAGTTTCCCATTATTTCTATCATTAAAGAAAAAGCAAAAAGAACAATAGAGAAAAAATTGAAGGGAGCTACAGTAACAGAACATATTGATCCCCTCCACTCCTTCCTCAAGCACCGCCATCCAATGCCAGCCTTCGATGACCCTCTACCGACATCGAAAGACAATACAACAGCTACTGTAGTGGTTATTAGGGTTCTTTCTGGTCTATCTTTGGTACACTTATGGAACCTAATGGTTTGAAAAAGCCAGAACTTCCAAGGATGCTACAGTAATAAGATTACGGGTAAGACTTCTGAAATTTAGCTTCATCTCCGATCTATGATTTTCTCAATCAACTCGCTTAATAATTGTTTGTCATATTAGATCCATCAATAATGTCGAACTGTCCATTAGATCTGATTACTCTATAATTCTTCTAAAAATCCATATTATTTGGAGTATACTAACTTAGAGGATTATTGTAAAACTGAAAACCTAGTGATGGCACTTATGGCCATAACCACCACCGGTGGGACTAGCCCACTAGAGGTTTGTTCAAAACCTCCAGATCAATTACCAGTTTCGTATGTCATCTTTCTTAAATGAAAAGTGATTCAGCCTACAGTGCCAACTATTCTAATCAAGCTAGTTATTATGCTTCATCGGGAACTAAACATTACATGAAAATCATCGGAAGTGCTTCATTAATTGTAAAACAGAACCTTCAGTATGCCATTGTGGGAAAATTTTCATATGTAAAATAAGACATTATTGAACTGAGAAAGAAGATTCCAAATCAGTGTGTAATCAAGAGTGAGTGTACCATTGGAGTGCTTGCTACAAGGTAATATCGGTTCGATTGACTAGCTTTAAGAATTCTATGCATCTACTATCAATGAATACCTTTCATGTGAAGTCGAGAGAGATATATTGAAAAATGAGAATTTCGAAGTGGGATACATGGTTCGAACCAAATGTGGAGACTATAATAGGGGCTCTATAGATATCATTCCTAGATCTACCGCCTAAGATTTTTGCCAAGGAAACTATTTTTTCAATTACAATAGCAGTAGGCATACCATTGACGGTAGATTTAAAGAAATCAAACAAAGCCAAGTTGTGCAAAGGTAAAGGTGGAAGTAGACCTTACGGCCTCCACAAAGGGTAAGAATCATGGAGGAAAATGATAATACAGGGGAAACCAGATATAAGTGGATCAAGGTGCAATATGATTATATGCCAGAGTATTGTAAATAATGCTGCATGCAAGGACATGATGAGAATACATGGTGGATTCTACATCCAGAATTGTATGAAGAAAACAAGGGGAGGGAGGGGACATAGGAACTTGATCAATGAAAGAGAATAAGGCTAAAGAGTAAAAGAAGGAAGACAACATAAGAGGATTCAATAGACAAAACAGGTAGGAATGGTTAAGGAGATCTAAAAACTTATATAAAAGGGATAAAACAGCCATATAGAAGGGAGAGTAGAGGACCTAGAGGGTGATAATCAATATAAAGTACTTAAGGAAGATAAAGGAGCTGATAAAAAAAAGGAGCAAGAAGTAAAACCGAATTCAGTCAGCACGAAAGAATGAGTGAACAATACCTTTGGGGACCAACAGGTCCAACAAAGTAACACAATAGGGTATCTAACAAATAAGGAATCCTATGAGAACCAGAAACAACCACAAGAAGAAGTAGAGGAAGATAAGCAGAATCCAATGGCCAATGCTGATGATATAGGGAAACAATAGCAAAAGGAAAAAGAGGAAGCATTTGATTGCACTATGGTGCTATATAATGGTGGTAATGAGGATATCACCCCATTAGATATCCAAGGGAAAAATACAACACCCAAGGAAGAAAAAAGAATTGGAATTAATAAAAGAAAAGGATTTGGTGTGGGGGGGGTGGGGTGAAAGTGGAGATAACTCAGGCAATGACAAGTGTATTCATACAAGGGGATTTATTTCCTAACCAATTAGGGAAGCTAAAAGATAAATTCTTAAAGTCTAAAATATTAGCTAGTGGAGATGAAAGTACAGTTGGTAGTCAGGCAGCATCAAGACAATCAAAGAGGACTATTGTGAAGAATTTTAAATACTTATCAAGTCCATCATTTGGAATATTAGATTTGTAAACACCCAAAAGGCGTTTACTAGACTAATTAATCTTTAAAAAAGACATTAATTTTACTTTGTGGGTTCGATGGAACCATTTCAAGATAGAATGGAACTGAGCACTTTGCAAAGGAGGTTAGGGTTAAACCAACTTTTCTTAATACCAATGGGCAAATCTGGATTTTTGTAGATGAATTATTAGAGGTGGAAATTATCAGTGCTGAAGAGCAGCAGTTTATATTACATTTATCTAATCAAGGATGTGATATTAATATATGCATAACCTTAGTATATGCAAAGTATACACAGGCTGAAAGGTTGTCCCTATAGGAATCCTTATATAACTTGTCAGAATTTACAAATATTCCTTGGCTTGTTGGGGGAGATTTTAACATTACATGTAATGAAGAAGAAAAGCTTGGGGGCCTGCCTGTCACTTATGCTGAAACTAGTGATTTTACACACTGCCTTGATGTGTGTAATTTAGAGGATGTTTGGTTTCCAGAAAACAAATATACTTGGTGGAACGGAAGAACGGATGGTCAATGTATCTTTAAGAGGCTGGACAGGGTAGTATGTGATAACAAAATGATGGAGGCTTTTCCAGTGATTAAGGTCGAACATCTACTGAGAAATAGTTCTGATTATGCACCTTTGTTAATACATATGGATATTGTCCAAGAAGATGTGGTTAGACCATTTAAGTTCCTTAACTTCTGGATCAAGGAGGAAACTTATAAAGAGGTAATTGGAGAAAATTGGACAACAAACTTTGAAGGAAATCCTTTTCTCATATTTCATCATAAGTTGAAGAAAGTTAAGAAAGCTTTGACTAGATGGAGTAAAGAAACCTGTGGTAACATTTTTCAAGAAATAATAACTCTTGAAGAAGTAACCAAGGTTAAGGAAGTGGAGTTTGAAATAAATCCATCTAAGGTAAACAAAGCAAAACTTCACAAAGCTCAAGCTAAACTGAGAAAGCAATTAGTTAGAGAGAAGGAATTCTGGAAATAAAAGACAGGTATGGAATGGTTTAAGGATGGGAAAAGAAACACTAAACTCTTTCATACCAGGGTTATAGGAAGAAGGGTAAGATTGAAAGTTAAAAGAATTGAAGATGATGAAGGGAACTGGCTAGAAGATTAGGGAGACATAGCAAAAGCTATTGAGACATTTTATGAGAAGCAATTCATAAAGCAGGCTAATTGTAAGGACTAAAGTATGTTGAAAGAGCTGCCATGTGTGGTTACTACAACTATGAATGAAGAGATTCAGAGAGTACCCGCCTTGAGGAGGTAAAAGAAACTGTAATAGGGCTAAACAAAGATAGTGTAGCAGGCCTAGATGGGATAGTAGGTACTTTTTTTCAAGAGGCTTGGGATATTATCAAAGATAATGTATACAATATGGTAAGAGCTTTTTTTGGTGGTGAGGAATTGCCTAGGTTTGTCACTCGTACAAACTTGGTACTTTTACCAAAGAAACTGATGGTGAATACCTTTTCTGATTTACGACCTATTTCACTTAATAACTTTGTGAATAAGGTCTTCTCCAGAATTATTTATGAAAAGATCAAAATGATTTTACCTTTGATCATATCCCAAGAGCAGTTAGGATTTATACAATGGAGGAGCATCACAAAAAACATTCTTATGTTACAAGTGATAGTGGCAGAAATAAGAAAAAGAGGAAGAACTCCTAATCTAGTGATAAAGCATGACATGACGAAGGCTTATGATAGAGTTGAGTAGTTCTATTTAATGAAGGTGCTGGAAAAAATTGGCTTTGAGGCTTATTGATATGGTGTTTAGGTTGATCAACAATAATTGGTACACCATCCTAATCAATGGTCAACCTAAAGGTTTCTTCAAATCTTCAAGAGGACTAAAGCAAGGTGACCTACTTTCTCTAACTCTGCTCATCCTAGCAACTGAGATAATGTCAAGAGCATTAATAGTTTTTTTTGCAAAAAAGAAAATTTTTGACTTTTGGCATGCACAGAAGTAGCTAGAAATTAAATCACCTTGTCTTTGTGAATGATATGATTATCTTATGCAAAAAAGAGGTGAGAACTATGCAACTAGTAAATGAAACTCTAAACATGTATGAATATGTTTCTGCGCAAAAGGTTAATAAGGAGAAAAAAGCTATATATATATATATATATCATAGTGTGTTATAGGGGGAAGTAATTGTGGCTGAAGTAAGATTAGGGATATTGAGGAAATAATTTCCTTTTACTTATCTGGGATGCCCAATTTTTTTATTAAAAAAAGAAAAAGTTGTACTATCAGCAAATAATTAATACAATTGGGTCGAAATTGCAAGAATGAAAAGGTAAACTACTTTCTTATGGAGGAAGGGCAGTACTGATCAAGCATGTACTTCAAAGCATTCCAATTCATTGCTTGTCAGTCACGAACCCTCCTAAAGGAGTGTTGGATCTTATTCAAAGGATGATGGCCCAATGTTTCTAAAGTAATTGCATTACAGGAAAAGGGAGGCACTGGACAAGGCAAAACAATCTATGCTTGCATGAAATAGAAGGGGGATTAGGATTTAGATCAGTACGTGATATCTCTGCATCTTTGTTTTGTAAATTGTGGTGGAATTTTAGATCAAATGATTCTATATGGGGTGCATTTATGAAGAACAAATACTATAGAAATAAGAATGTTAATGAGATTTTTTGGAAACCTGGTTATGGTAGATCTCAAGTGGGAGGAAACTGCTGACAACAGGAGATCTCATAGAACATCAAATAATGTGGAAAGAAAATGGAGGAAATGCAATGGTTTGGTATGACAACTAGACTGGTCTGGCTGATTTATATAGTATATGTAATTAAGATGATACAAGCATGGAAGACAATCCAACAGTTAGAGAGTTTGATATAAGAGGTGAGTGGAATGTCCAATTACTTAATGAGCTATTCCAGCAAGATATTGTTGACCATATTGTCAATAATATCATACTTCCTAGGGAGGAAAAGGGAGAAGATAAGCCTTTTTGAATGTTAGAAACTAATGGTTGCTTTACAGTTAGATCTGCCTAGCATTACATCAGGCACAAGAAAGAGAAAAATAATATTTTCAAAAGTATTTAGACAAAACGAGTGCCATTCAAAATGACATTCCTAATATGGAGGTTGTGGAAAGAAAAAGTACCAGTGAATGATACTTTAAGAAGATGGGGCATTGAAGGATCATCTAAATGCTGGTGTTATGATGAGTTTGCCTAAGAAACACTGGCACATGTGTTTCTGAAATCTCCTATTGCTAATAGGACTTCATCCTACTTTTGTTGTTTTGTAGGCTTACAAATGAATGAACTACCTCTAAGAAAAGTTATTATGCTATGGCTAAGTACAAGAGTCAGTAAAGACATAAAGCCCTATTTTAAAGCTATTCCTAACTTTATAATATGGGAATTATAGATGAGAAAGAACATGAGAAAGCATGAAGGGGAAACCACTTCTCTAACAAAGGTGATACATAACATTACAAGGAATGTATTAGGACTGGTTCAGGAAACAAAACTACAGTTCCAGCAAGATAATAGTTGGACAGAAATACTATCAAATTAGAGGAGTATAAACCCAAATTGTGGATTTTGATGATCAAATTGGAGGTACCTCCAGAAAAATGGATCAAATATAATACAGATGGGGCTTCAAGGGATAATCCAAAGGTTAGTTCATATGCATTCTGTCTGAGTGATCAAAATGGAGACATTATGTATGCAGAGTGTGGCATAATTAAAAAAACTACAAGCATTGTTGCAAAAGCTAAAGCCATTCTACAAGCATGCAACCATTGTAGGAAAAATAATTCCACTCAGGTCTTCATTCAAACAAACTCTCTAGCACTGTGGAAAATATTGACTGGTGCATGGACTATACCATAGATGATTACAGACATTGTATAGGAAATCAAAGAGTGTAAGCATATGAGAATTCATAATTTTTAGAATATACTAAGGGAGGGGAATCAATTAGTTGATTCTCTAGGAAACAGACCAATTGATAAAGGAAATGCCACATTCAAAGACTTTGAAAGTCTAGACATCGGAGTTTGGAGGATCATCAATAATGACAAATTATAGAGCCCATATATCAGAGTATCTCCAAAAGCAAGGCATCTTCATATTACAGACCTAAAGAAGTAGAAGGAAGAAGACGAAGTTCATGATACGCGCAAATTTACACTCCTAACTGAATAGTAAAGCGGTCGTTGACCAAATACAGAAATCAACTAGAGTTGAGGTCGATTCCTCAGGAAATGTGTGAGAATATATCTATTAGCACCATTTTTAGATGTAATATCTATTCCTGAAACAAAAGTGCTTAAAGTAAATGGGTGATTTTATTTTTTCAAACTAATTTACTAAACTAAAGCAATAAATGAGTGCATGAATGACTAGATTTCAAACAATTTATACGAAACTAGGATTGTGTTCCCCATGACATCTAATGCGATAGCTGAATCTAGTGGTAAACTCATTCATAATTACGTATATAAGTTCAAAGTCATGTAATATCTAATTCACCTTTCTGTCTCTCTTAAATGCATATTATTCCTCACCTTTTGGTGTCAGAACGCAGACGTACTAACCCTTGTTGTTAATCCTAGAATGCTCTCCCCTTTCGATCTCAAGTAGTTAGACTAGATTAAAAACCTTGAGTTTCCATTGTAGACTCTTTTCCTAATCAAGACATCCCTTTAGGGCATCTAATGAATAATGACTTACCCTAATGCATTGACTCATTAAGGAAGAAATTATAATAAAGATTACTATGATATATACACTAATCAATCCCAAGATTTACTCCATATTCGCTTATCTTATTGATTTGTCATGGTTCCCACAACCTTAGTTGTGGGTTTTCCCTAACATATTCAAGGAATAAAACTCGCAACGATACAAGGAATTCATAATAAATGACTTACTATTGAATAATCGATGAATCCACAAGTTACAATCTTGAATTCTATAAGAAAAATTCCAAAATCTTGTGAAATCTCTAAGAAAATAATATTTTTCAATGTTTTCTAGCTCTCGCCGTCCAAGACTCCTTAAAAATAAAATAAAATAACTATTTATATATAAAGAAAACCTAACCCAAATTAAAATAGAAAAAATTCCATTGGCAAGGTAACAGGCTACTAAACTGTTCGTGACACATTGGACAGACTGTTACACGGTTCGTCTGGTCGAACTTAGCTTCATGGGTGAACTGCCACTCTATGTGTCGTTGAACGGGCTGTGTGAGCTTAAACGGTCCATGAAATGGATCAATTGTAGTGCCTTAGTCATTTTCTTGAGCATGTTTTTTCACATGCCTCCACATCACAGACTGTGGTTGATCACACGGCCCATGCAATGCACCATCTGGCTTTCTTAACACATTTCGCTTGCTTATCGACGGTAGTACCTCTATGTCACTTTGATGGTCTCTTACACAACCCTTGTCACTACCAATTGCCCATGAGACGTGCCATCTTATTCCACTTGGCTAAAATCTCTCAACTTTCAATGGACTACCGCATCATGATGACCCGTTTGCCTTCACCAAATTTTCCTGCGCTTTTGCCCATTAGCCTCTTCCATCAGCCAAGTATGAGGCTACTATAGGCCTCACGGTCCATGTGAAAGTACATAAGCTGTGTAGGCCCCTGTGTGCCCACACTTGCTTCTATTTTTGCTCTTCTTTGCACTATTTTTCATCCTTTTTCTATCGCACTCTCATTTCTCTGTTCCTTAGTCTTTTTCCTAAAAAATAATAAAAACAAAAATCAAAATAACAAATTTGCTTGAGAACGTGCAAAAATTCTCTATTTAAAGTGTTAAAAGAGTCATATTTATATGACTCATCAACACCCTCAACTTAGAATGATTGTTTGTCCTCAAGCAACAACGACTCAACCAAACAACGCATAAACATCAGTGCTCACTTAGAATATGGATTGCCCCCACAATTTTCAATACATATGTCCTGCTAAGAAGTTTAAAAATATGTTCACACCATAAATGGACCCAGAAAAATTAAGGCAAACATCATGCATGCATGGTTAGTCCACATATGATTAGGAATAAAGAGACACCGGTTAAGTTAGCAATCAATTAATGCAAAAGATAATTCCCTCACCACAAAAAAGTCTCACACTCAATGTAAGCATGTAAAACAGAGACTGGAATGTATCACTCACTCTCAAAAATGACTTCCAGTGAACACACATATGTCGATCATGAACTTGCCCTTATTTTCACCACCTTAACACTTGAATGACCTTTTAAGGATCACATTAGGACTTTTTTGGCTTGTAACGTAGGCTCGAGCTCAGGCTCAGGCTCAGGCTCGATATATTTAGGATTAAAGTGACTAAATAGCCTCTCCCAAATACTTACTTCGACTCGGCCATTTTCTCTTTGGTTACCAACTTTTTTTGCCCTTATTTTTCCTACTTTCTATAGTATAGGAAGCGATTTTCGTGCTCATTCACTTATTTTTATTCTTTTTTTTGGTCATTGCTTTGCTCACGATCACAACCCATTTCTTTTTATTGTTTTTTCACTTTATTCTTTTCCACACTTATTTTTCTGCTCTTCCTGCACTAGCCACCCTTAACTTAAGCCTTTGGCTTAGGTCAAGGTTCACAATATCTTTCTAAAAGACCAGGGCCAACATAAGCCATCCTCAACTTAGGCTTTTGCCCTAGGCGGAGGTTCACAATGTCCTTGGAGAGACCAAGGCCAAAACAGAGATCAACAGATAGATTGGGGAGTTGAATTTGGGTGATTACAAAGAAAAGGTTCATTTAGGCTCAACTTTTGGTTCAAAGGGATAATTTCATTTGGTTGGTTAATTTTTCTTGGCTAAGTGACTATTCAACAACAACGACCTAAGATCCCATCCTAATTCAGTCATTTAATTATTTTAGTTGGACTAACTAGGCAAGTTCTATCTCACAAGTGTGTTAACGGAATTATGCAATTAGCTCATACACACATGACACATCTTCTACACTAGTTGGTGTTAAATCACATAGGTCTACTTCATTCATCAAAATACCAACCATACACATATAATACTTACCAAAATCATGCAAATTAGTCAGAATAATATGCAAACACATATATACTTAGCATTGTCAACATGGAACATCACAAAGATTAACGCAAGGGCTACCCTAGACTTCTGTGAACACTTATATTAACATAAACAATACCACCTAAACATGCCAATTCTACTAGATAATACACTTGAGAGAAAAGAAACATGGAAAGAAAAACTCTCAAGTGGCAGGATGCCCCACCCCCTCCAAAAAGACAATGTAGTGCCCTCACTACAATATAACACAAGTTAATGAATAGATAGGGGATAGAGCATACCTGGGACGTCCTAGATGTCAACAGTGTTGGTAGGACCAAACCCTCTTGGGGCATCATCAGTAGCATATATAGCACCCAATCCAAAGGTGCTACCAGAGGCTATGGCTCGTGCAGCCTCTGTGACCAGCTGCTCTTGTTCTGCTAGTTCAGCTGCTGCTTGGCGCTGGGCCTTGGTGGCCTTGCGTATCTGCTAGTCTTCTTCCTTTTATAGGTCATGAGGAGGACTCTTTTGGTGACCGCATCGCTTAACCTTATCCTTCCTCCTGAGCTGCTCAGTGGGTGTCATGGGTGCCTCAGATCGGGCTAGTAGAATACCCCATATCTCATCCAGAACCGATGCTATAGGGATATTGAATAGGTTTATCCATGACTCCAGAGGCGGGGCCGGTGCAGGGGTTTGGTACTGTGCAGTCAGGTTGGCAATCTGAGCCTTCATACCATTCATTGTCTATACTAGATCCTTCATTTCATCCCCAGTCATACTCCCCAACATGCAATTGAAGTATCCCTCTAACGTGTTGACTTGGCTCTATAGGGCGGTGATTCAGCTCAGAAGGGTTTCGTTACATTGGTTTATCATCAGCTGAGAATGAGATTGGACTACCTGCGGAATCCTCTCTACAATTTGGTCAACAATAGCGTATGTCTGCCGCTGGTCCGCCACTAATCTAGCCAAAAGCCCGTAGGGCACATATGCATACCCTTATTGAACTGGAGAAGCTGCACCACTACCCTCAAGCTACTCAAAAGCTACGCTAGGTGACGGGGAGGTGGTGGGGCAGTGGTGTAGCCCTCAAATGGCAAAGGTTACTATTGAGGTATGGATGGGAAATTTGTTGGCCCTCCTAGTGAACGTGTTCTGCTCTTCATGAGAGGGTTTTGGACATCCTTAATTAGGTCAATGTTGGCTAATCCCTTGGGAGCTATCTTCTTGTCCAAAAAATGAGTAGTAGGAACACTGGCCTATTTGAAAAGGGCACGAACCAGGCACAGGAAGGGCATGCCAGCTCTCTTAGATAAAGCTTAATCCTGCATCTCAAAATCAATAATTCGGCCCACATTTACTCCAAATCTGGAAATCAGGCATTCTATAAGAGAAGCATGCGAAGGCTGGAGTAGGTTATGATTTCTTATGGGCTGTAACCTAGCCCGCACCACCAACCACCAAAATTTTACGGCAAATGTCAATGATGCTTTGGCAATAGGACACTTGGGGTCTGTAACCCAAGGCGCCTCTGTCCTCTGAATAATTATTTGCTCTGTGATTTATCCCAACAATGCAGCCCTAGATGACGAATTGACATCCGCACTGCATCCATAATCTACATGTGTCCTGGAGGAGCTTGGTATTCTTGCCCAAATAGAAACCGATTGATGGTAGTTTCTAATATATTTACTCATGTACCATGCACCATTACATGTGACCTCGAGGACCTAGTAAGGGAGACCTGTCTCTTCACCTTTCTTAATTGGGTACCCGCCACCAAATTCAGGAGGCTAGCAGCATAGTTGGAATAGAAGTCTTCAATAATGGTCGTCCTGTAGTACCCTGGTAGTTGCGCCATCCAACCAAACCTATATGATTTAAAAGTATCTCTGATGTTCCAAACTCTGTCAAGTTGGTCAGTGATTACCTGAACTTCCAGAAGGTCTGACTATTATTTGAACACCACAGAACCTTTAGTAAGTCCATTAGTGTAGATATCCTTAGTGCCTGGGACTGTCCACTGGCCCCTCAGAAATACAATAAGTTCCTTGGCAGTTTTGAGGTTTGTCATTCGGGAGACTTCAAATTAAATAGCCTCATCATCACTGTCTTGTAGTTCGACCTCATTCACCTGCTCGTCAGTATCATTCCCCCCGGCCTCCAGAGTTTGCCCCTACTCGCCGTAGTCTGAAGTGATCTCCTATTCTGTGGAAGCTGCTTCCTCCTCAACTCCCATGGAAGGAGCCCTCTCTTCAAACTAGGGGGATCTGCGATGGCCTGATGCATGGGTCTACTTAGTACGAGGAGAGTGGAGGGAGACATTGCCTGTGTAGCAAACTTTGGATCCACTGGAGGAGTCATCACCTCAGTCACTCCTAACCTAATTACTAGATGATACAGTTGGGGAGTCATGGAGTCGTGACAGAGGCTCGTCCTTATCACTGCGTCTAAGTAAGCTGCGGAGTGGTCCCATAGTATCTGCAAGTGCCACACTTGAATTCACCTCGCTAGAAATTATTTCATATATGGGTTGACGCACTAACAAGTACTCAGACTTCCCCTATACCATAAAAGCGACAATAACCCTTAAGAATAGCATCACCGGATCTATCATAGGGCCATTGCACTTAATAACATATGCTACTTAAAAATCCAAAGCAACCTATGCAAAATAATGCAGGTGGAATAGGGTCAATGTGACCCCACACGGCCTATGTAGCAGGACACAGTCCATGAAAAGACTCGTCAGAGGGGACTTAGTTGCAAGGTCTAGCAGACGGTGCATCACGATCCGTGAAGCTTGATACATGTCATGTAAATAACCGTCCGACCATCTTTCACCCAATTTTTGGTGTATCAAGCTCATACACATAAGTTAATGCAATATCACCCTACTTAATCACAATTCAATCAACATAATAGCCTATACAAGTAAATTTCCCAAACAATCATGCGAAATTGCACCCAAAATCATCACTTTCATAGTTAAGGGCTTAAGAACTCAATAATGGTAGTTTTCACCACCACATGCACACCCAACATCAACAATGTAAATTATGATGCTTTAAATCAAGAAAGAGCTAATCTTTGACTAAGATCTACATATGCAAGTACCAAAATCAACATTAGAAAATAGAGAAATTAGGTTCTTACTTAGTGAATAGCAATGAGGAAGAGGAGTTGCTTGAAAAACTTGATACCCACACTTAGTTTAAGCTACGAATCGTGTGATTAAATCACAAATCATCACAAATAAGATAGTAATTTGTTGGAATTTTAAGAGGGGAGGTGAGAAAATGAGAGGGAGAACCATGAGAATAGAGAGAGTGGGAAATCTTGAAGTAGGTTGTGGTGACCAAAAAGGATATTTGAAATAATCTTGGTCAACTAGTTTGACCAGTCAAACCTTGCCACACGGGCGGTCTCACGGCTGTGATAGAAGTCATGGTCCGTTTGGACTATCCGTCCAACTTACCTTAGGGAAATTGATACTTACCTGGCCCTTTGATCGTGGATGTCACCTCCATGCCCAATATCACAGGTCATAACATTTGTCACAGTCCGTAACAACGTCCGTCTCCCCAAACTCGGTGTATTTTTGCATGCAGGTGTTAGACGACATATGGAACGAGCCAGGACATGTTGCACAGTCTATGTAGACCGACCATGTAACTTTACTTTTCTAATTTCTCAAACATACTTCTCCCATGCACGCTTGCTGAACGACGGGCCACATGAGTCGTGTGAGCATAGATGGGTCGTGTAATGGCCCATGTGGTCACACTTTAACAATATCACCTTAGTAACGTGCCTGGGTCATGATCTTAATGCCCGATAAGTGACCACATGAACTATCCCAGGTCAGATAGCCCGTGCAGCAGCATGTGGTGTTACACTTTGCCAGCTTTCGGCTAGTTTGACGTCCAGCTCTCTGTGTGCGCATTCGCCCTTCAAAATGGCACCTGTACTCACCTGAAAATACCACTATAAACAAGAAAAATACATGACCTATGTAACAAGATTTATTTATTTATTTTATTTTATTGTTGTTTTCTACTATTATAACGCATGGGTTGCCTCCCATGGAGTGCTTGATTTAACGTTGTGACATAATGCATTATCTTGACTACTTAGACTTCGTCAAGGAATAAGACCTCAATCACTGAGGCATCCTCTACTATACCCAAGTATTGCTTCACCCTTTGTCAATTTTTGAACAAGTACTGGTCATCCCAGAAGTACCTGCATACATTAAAAAGAAACTTTTTTCTCTGGTGAGGGTTGAGGCCCTCTGGCATAATATCGCTCACTAGAAAGTTAGCAAAATCAGCAAACCAAGGAATGAGGTCAACAGAATCTACCAATACCTGCTCATCGGGAAAGGAATCATCGATGTTCAACCAATAATTCAGTCCTGACTCATCCTCTAATTTGGATAAGTGGCCTGCTACTTGGTTCTCAGATCCTTTTTTGTCTAAGACCTCGAAGTCAAACTACTGTAGCAGGAGAACCCATTTGATCAACCGTGTCTTAGCATCTTTCTTTTCCATGAGGTATTTCAAAGCCTCATGGTCGATGTGCACTATTGATTTGGTGCCTAATAAGTATGCCCGTAAGTTATCAAATGTGTATACCACAGCCAACAGTTCCTGCTCAATCGCCATATTATTATTTTGAGCATCATTGAGGGTCTTTATAGCGTAGTATATGGGGTGGAAAATCTTGAGCACAACACCCGCAATAATTTCGCTTGTATCATACATCACTTCAAACAGGGCAGTCTAGTCAGGTACAACCACTACAGGAGCAAAAATCAGCTTTTGCTTCAGAGTCTCAAAGGCATGCTTGCAGTTATCATCAAATTGGAACTTTAAATCCTTCTCTAATAGTTTACACAAAGCATGTGCGATCGTGGAGAAATCTTTGATAAATAATCGGTAAAAACATGCGTGCCCAAGGAAACTCCGGACCCCCTTCATAGATATGGGAGGCGGTAGTTTCTCAATCACCTTGATCTTCGCCTTATCCACTTCTATGCCCTTCTCAGAAATCTTATGGCCAAGAACTATCCCCTCTTTGACCATGAAGTGCCACTTCTTCCATCTTAGCACCAAATTAGCCTCCTTACAACGCTGTAGTGCCCTGCTAAGATTCAACAGACATGTATCAAAGGAATCACCCACTACAGAGAAGTCATCTATAAATACCTTGAGGGTGTCTTCAACCATGTCAGAAAAGATCGACATCATACAGTGCTGGAAGATGGCTAGGGCATTGCACAGCCATAAGAGCATTCTTCTAAATCAAAAGTCCCATATAAGCAAGCAAAATTAGTCTTCTCCTGATCCTCTAGGATTATGGATATCTTATTGTAGCTCGAATACCCATCCAAGATGCAGTCCCACCCTCTACCTGCCAATCTTTCTAACGTCTGGTCCGTGAAGAGCATGGGGAAATAGTCCTTCAAGGTCCATTTATTCAGCTTTTGGTAGTCCATCTATACTCACCATCCAGTCACAGGTCTCAATGGGACCAACTCATTTTTGTCACTGGCAACCACTGTTATGCCTCCTTTCTTTGGGACAAACTGCACTAGACTAACCCACTTGCTGTTCGAAATGGGGTATATCACCCTAGCATACAACCACTTGATGATCTTCTTTTTCACCACCTTTTGTATAGGTGGGTTCAGCCTGCGTTGGTGCTCAATACTGGGTACACAATTATCCTCCAATTTGATCTTGTGCGTGCATATCCCTGGAGTAATCCCTATGATATCCACAATGGTCCAACCAATAGCTCGCCTGAACTTTTGGAGGACCCCCAGCAATGCCTCCACCTAGTTTTCATGAATATCTACAGCTACAATCACAGGAAGAGTGTTGTCAGTACCCAAAAATACATACCTGAGGTGTTGGGGTAGCTCTTTGAGCTCCACAACTGGAGGCTCCTCAATGGAAGGATTAGCTGGATGTGTGGACCTATTCTGCAGGTCTAAGTCTAATTTTCTGGGGATAAATAGTCTGGTTCCCCTACCTTGCAATGCATTCACAGTGTCTGCATACCCACTAATACCATCATCTAGGAAGTTCATCGACACTGTTGCTAATGTGTCTATGATTGATGGTCACGCTCCAATAAGAAAGTGGTCTCTATCAGTAATTAACCTAACCAAGGTTAAGATCGAATCCATAGGGAATACAAGACTTGACTATAGGATTTTGCTACTAATCATTTCTAGTATCTATAACTATAGGTGGGATTTGTGATTCAAAAATAACATAAAATAAATGCTAACTAGATTACGGAAAAATGCTCAATTTTGGGAACAACTTGTGAATTGTGTTCCCCATGGTTCGTTGACTCAATTATCTAGATAACATAACTATGAGTAGTGAACTATATGTAGGATAGTTACTTAGGTTCTTCCAACCGTTTTGTGAAGATGAAGGTCAAATTTCACCATGGTGCTTAGTCAGCTACCATGGCATGCCAACTAACCGTTACTGATTGTCCTAGTCAACCTCCTATTGGTCAGGTTTGATCGATTGTACGGGAACACATCAACCAAATCCTATCATCTACTTTCCTTTTCCTATTCGTCACTACCTTGGTCGGGATCGTGATACTAGGCAGGGTTTAGTGTTGGCCACCACCAAATAACATTAATCATGAAGCAAAATAAACAATACATGCCAAACCCCAATCATAAATATACACAAAACCTAGGTCATTTCAAATTAACTACCCATGGTTCTCACAACCTCAAGTTGTGGGTGCTTAGCTACTCATGGCTAAAGCATAACACACAAAAATGCAAATAAGAGACTTAGTTGAGAGTTTCACCCATAACAATGAAGGAAATAAGCACCATAAGTTCCAAACCCACAATCTTGATTGATCCACAATGCGTACAAAGCAAGGTTTGCAATTTTCCAAAATGAGTCTTTCAAGAAAGAATAAATAAACTACTGTAAAACCTAAGAAAAGTTTCAAAAATAACTTGGAGTAGTGTCTCTGGTCGAACCCTCTCAAAATAACCTAACTTAAGCTATTTATAGTATATATAAAACAACTCTAAAATTTATGCAGAAAAGATAGCTGGCATTTGATAAATTTCGCAGTTACAACTCATAGGATGGCCTACGAGTCATAGTCGGGGTCTCATATCAGGATCTTGGCATTTTGGACTAAACTGATACGACCCATAGGTATGAGTCGTTGCTTGAGCTATGACTCATATATTGGTCTCATAGTCTTGGTCTTCAGTTTTTTGGTCCAACATTTTAGTTCTCTGATTCTTGCTATGAGTCCACCTGTATGAGTCGTAGTGTGTCTTACGACTCGTAGGCTGAGCTCATAGTAGTGACCTCCACTTGGCAAATTCCTGAACTTTTGGTCTTTGATTCCTATTATGACACCATTCTACGACTCATAGTGTGAGCTACAACTCGTAGATGGGCTCATATGGCCTATGCTTTAGCAAAATCTGTAACTTTTATTCAAAATAATGCCAACCTACCTTTTCTGCAAGATTAACACAAAAACACATGAAAACACTAAAAAGCCACTTTGAGAACTCACGTAATCCATTATTTTAGGCACCAAATGTGCTGTAATTTGACAGCATATCAGTCTACACTCATTGTTTCCTCAAGTGGGA
>JAOTQJ010000001.1:9300837-9316400 GCA_025642045.1 Solanum sejunctum | reverse complement strand
GACTATGTAAATTAAAGTATAGTTATATCTCATACTTTAGACAGCGTGGCCCTAATGGCCTAGTCGTATGCATTTTTTTCTTTTGGCTTGCTATCATTGTCTATCTATTTTAAAGTATGTTAAAGGTAGAAATTCCTTACGATATATATATAAAGAGCATAGTTAACAGGTTGGTTCTCCCGAGCCTCATCGGCAGCGGGTGCCAGTCCGCCCTATCGGGACTTGGGGCGTGATACTAAGTATATACGATTCAATGCAACAAGTGATAAGCACCATAAACAAAATGCATAACATAGGCAATGCATAAGCATATAACAATATGACATGAATGAATGATACTTGAAGTAAAATCATGTTTTTATAGATCATAATACCTGTGTAAGGAGAGACCATTGTTAGTGCATATCCAAGGTCTACCACTCCCTTGGAGAGGCGAATGAGGTACGAACCCCTCAATAGGTTGATGAGGTACAAACCCCCCCAACATGATTGATGGAATACAAACCCCCCAATCTGGCTATCAAGGTACAAACCCCTCGACATAGTTGCATGGATCTACCACCTCTCGAGCGAGGCGATCGAGGTACAAACCCCTTAACAAGGTTACCCGAGCCTACAACCCCTCGAGTGATGCTTGGTCAATTCCCAATACTATAAAGATATTATCATATACATAAATACCTTTCATTATTATATAGTCAATCAATTCATAAGATATGCATTGGACCTTCAATTCCTCAAGAAACTCATAATCGGGTATTTTATCAAATACTTTGTGGGTATGTAGTGCTAGTGTAAACCATGCAATTTAAGAGCGTAATCATGCTAGAAAATCCAATGTAAAACTATCAATAGATACTTGGTAATACCCTTAAGCAATATACATCAAAATCCTTCATCAAATTTCACAAGGGATCTTAGGTTCATAGCTCGAAACATGCTAAATCAATCATAATTTCATAAAACTCCAACATAGTGTGCAGTGAAATCCATAATAATTACGACCCATGAGTGAATCAACTTTAAATCATGCAATTTTAAGTAAAGGAAGCTTGGGTATCATGGATGAAAGGAAACCATGAAAGAAACCTACATACCTTAGCTTTGGAGAATAGCTTGATGAAGATTGAAGATGGAGACTTGAAGCTTGAATGATAACCTTAGAATCCGGATGAGTTTTGAGACTTGAAATTTAGAGATGAAATATTGTCTAAGTATTTGAGAGAGTATTCGAAAATGTCTTAGATGATATGAGGGTAAAATAAGGCTAAGTACAAGTATTTTCATGCATGGAAAGACTTAGGTCCAAGACCCAAAAGTCTTGGACCAAACTTGAAAACTGGCACCAAAATAACACAGTGGCGCGTTGTGCCACAAACGCATACCACACATTGGAATTCCACACTTTAAAAATTGAAATTGTGATTCGTTTGCTCTAAAATTGGGGTTAGATCCATTTTTCACTCAATTTAACCCCCTAAACAAGAATATGAAGTTGGATTTTTGAACTAATGCACAGATTTAGAGATATATGGGAATTACGATTTCGGACACTTTTGAGGCACATATTTTAGCACTTTTCGGGTTGTTTCAATTTCTCCCCCTTGGGAACGTTCGTCCCCGAATATCAAAGAGATGAATATGGAAGAGTAATCATGATGAAATCAACTCCAACAAGAATGCAACAATGCACTTAAACACCATTTTCGAAATCTCAATACAAGTGTTAAAATCATCCTGAACTTGTCAACATAAACATGAATGTATGCAATGACATAGGGGCTTAAAAATGAGACTCGGGATCATAAAAGGACTTGATGTATTATCGTAAGCTTGAATAGAATGAAAGAGGTATGAATATTGCTTCTCCATGCCCTCTCCAGCTCCCTGAGAGAGACCATCGACTAGACGATTCTTCCAAGATGCCTTGACAACCACCACATCCTTATTAGTCAACCCTTCACATACATACATCCTATATCTCCACCCGAATCTCCTCATAGGCCAACCTATCCTCTGCAACACCCACAACCTCAAAAATTCTATAGCACTTGAGTCAACAACATATCTCCTCAACCTAGATGCATGAAGAGCTGGACGAACCATATTTCTATTCATAGGCAACTCCAATTCATATACAACCTTACCAATCCTCCTCAATACTCTATAAGGACCTCCATATCTTGGGCTTAACTTACCCTTCTTACCAAAATGAACCACATCCTTCATGGGTGAAACCTTCAAATAGATCCAATCACCAACCTTAAATTAAAGGTCTCTCCTTCTCGCATCAGCGTAGGATTTTTGACTACTTTAGGTTATTTTCAACCTTCCTCTAATCATTCTTACCTTCTTAAGAGCCTCCATAACTAGATCTAGACTTATCAGAGCCACCTCTCCTACCTCAAAGCATCCAACAGGTGATTTACAATGCCTACTATAGAGGGCCTCAAAAGGAGTCACACCAATATTAGAATGATAGCTATTGTTATATGCAAACTCAATCAATGGAAGATGATCACCCCAACTACTCCTCAACTCCAATACATCAGCCCTAAGCATATCCTCAAGAGTTGGGATAGTTCTTTCGGCTTGGCCATTCATTTGAGGGTGAAAGGTCATACTATGCTTTACCTTGGTTCTAAGATTCCTTAGAAGGACCTCCAAAAGTGTGAAGTAAATTGTGCACCACGATTCAATATGATGGACAAATAAATCCTATGCAATCTCACCAAGTCATGAATGTATAACCTAGTAAAATCTTCTGACCCATATGTAGTCTTAGCTGATAGAAAGTGAGTCGATTTAGTCATCCTATCAACCACAACCCAAATGGAAATCCAAACTCTTTCTAGTCTTAGGTCACTCAACCACAAAATTCATATTAATCACTTCCTACTTTCAAGTAAGAATCTCTATGTCTTGGGCTCGGTCACCCATCCTTTAATGTTTGGCTATGACTTATTGGCAACTATGATAACCGAATACAAATTAGGGAACGTCTATCTTCATACCTCCCTACCAATATACCTCTCTCAAATCTCTATACATCTTAGTAGAACTAGGATGAATAGAATAGGAAGAACCATGAGCCTCATCAAGAATCTTTTCTCTCAAGCCATCAACACAAGGTACACATAACCTACCTCGGTATCTAAGGGTACCATCTCCCCTTTAGGAGAAAACCTCCACCTTACCATCTTTCACCAATGCCGTCAATTCTAACAAAGCGAGGTCAAGATCTTGCTTAGCTTTCGCCTCCTCAACCAATGAAGATTTAGAGCCATCATCAACAACACTACACCATTATCAACCTCTTCTATCCTAACTCCCAATCTAACCAACTGATGGACCTTCCTAGCCACCCTTTTACCACCATCAACAACATGAGCTAGGCTACCCATAGACACCCTTCTCAAAGCATCTGCTATTACATTAGCCTAACCGGTATGCTAATGCACATTTATATCATAATCCTTAAGAAATTCTAACCACCTTCTTTGTCTCAAGCTAAGATCCTTTGGGCGAACAACCATTGGAGACTTTTGTGATCAGTAACACATCAACATGCACTCCATACAAATAATAACGTCAAATTTTTAAAGCAAATACTATGATAGCCAACTCAAGGTCGTAGATAGAATAATCCTTCTCATGTATCTTAATTGTCTAAAAGCATAGGCTATCACCTTACCATATTGCATAAACACACAACCCAAACCAACTCAAGAAGCATGATAATACACAACAAATCCTTCTAGCCCTTCCGATAGTGGCAATATAGGGGCAGATACAAGCTTATCTTCCAAGGTTTAGAAACTATTTTCACATTCATCGGTAATAACCCCCAAAGCCCAAGAAACTTCTAATGTCTGACGGGGTTAAAAGTCCAATTTCTAGTAACATCCATCTTTTAGGGTCCACCTTAATACCATCCCCAACACCATATGACCTAGAAAGGCAACCTCCTTCAACCAAAATTCACACCTCTTAAACTTAGCATACAACTTCTCTTTCCCAAGATTTGCAACACTACCCCCAAATGATTCACAAGCTCTAGCTAAACTAATACTTCATCACTAGAGACCACCACAACATGCCAAGGTAGGGTTTTAAAACCCTAATCATGAATGCCATAAATATAGCCGGTGCATAAGTCAACCAATTGACTCCTCCATAACTCAAAAGCTCACTTCTAGCCCGAAAGGGCACCTATGGATGTCACCTACCCTCATCCTTACTTGGAGACAAAAAAAAACTTGAACCGAAGATCAATCTTAGAGAAGTGACTAACCTATTGAGTTAGGCCAAATAGATCATAAATCCTTAGGAGAGGGTACTCATTCTTTATGGTAGCCCTAATAAATTACTGGTAATCAATACACTTTCTAAGGGAACCAACCTTCTCCTATGCAAATAACACCAGGAAACTCACTAGGAATGACATCTAGGGACTCGTCTATCACTGGACTAACCCAATAGATATAACTTAGGTTTAAAACCCCTAGCTTCATACAAGATGATAAACACCACCTTTAGGGGACAATTGTACCTCAAGACATGAAATGGGCTTACCTCTTCACTACCACACAAAAATGGGTAATCAAAATTTAACTCCATGGGTTCTACTATCCAAGGAGACACAACATCTTATGCGACTAATACACCCTAAGTATGGCATCAAAATCCACCACATCAACTCAACAAATCACAAGGCAAGGCTTAATGCAGTACGTACATGGAATAATATTTATAAACGTTTTAGCAACAAAACACTCGACAAAAAGGTAGACACCAAAGGTTCACATAACAACTCGGGGCACACTTTAAGCCCAGTAACAACAAGAAAGAATAATAAAAGAGGTAGTGGCACTCGGGCCCATCAAGGGATACACATCAAAACTAAAGGAAATTTCAACATACCGGTAGCAATGTCAGGCACCTCATCCCCTCCTTGAGCCCTTTGATCAACACGACCATCTTGCCTTTGTGATTGGCTATCCTTATCTTTGTTGTGAGTATGTGGACATTCTAGAATTTTGTGGCCTATCTCTCCACACCAAAAGCATGTACCCGTGTCCCTCCAATATGCACCACTATGATTCCTCTCACATTTTAGGTATCCAAGATGAGTCACCCCATCATCACCCCCTTTACTCTTATTGCGTTTACGAGGACAATCCCTCCTCTTATGCCCCTCTTCATCACAACCGAAGCAAGCATTGATGCCCCTTAAACATAGGACTCTATGCACCTTCCCACATGTCGGACACATAGCATCACCTCTATCCTTGAGACTTTGGAACTTTCCTACAAAACGAGCCCTTTTGGCCTCACTACCCCTTCTCTTACCATTTGAAGTCGCGGGAGAACGCACTTGTTGATTGAGGTGAGCAGTCAAATTTATCATCACTTTGGCCAATACCCATAAAGCATTATGAACCTTCCTATTCGATATATCGCCATCCTGAGCAGCTTGAGACATATCTTGAAATGTAACAGTTAGTGATTAGTAATAAGCCTTAGGGGACCTAACTTTATCGCACGACATAGATCATGAAGAAGTGAAACATTCCTTAGAATGCCTTATAGACTCTTATTCATAGTCATGGCGTGCTTCACCACTATGAACAAGACTCTAATCGATGTGGTATGTTGGATGACGAGGACCTAACAACCTAGTGCTCTGATACCAAGTCTGTCACAATCCAAGCCTGGGCCTAGATGTGACATGACGCAAGGGGAATTCGAAGGGTCCCCAAGCAAGCCTCTTAGCACATCATTACACATCATTGATCACGAAAATAATAAAATAACAACAAGAGATAGTAAATAGGGATAAACGGGGCTAAGGGACACCTTTCATATCATAAATAACAAGAGTTAAGAGAGAGTTAAAACTTATACATTACACATTACATGTCCAGCAATACCTCTACTACATAGATAAGAGCGGGGGCCAAGACAAGCAACCGAGCTTACCCTCATAGTCAACATATATATAAAAGAAAGATAGTCTCAGAACATGGCATAAGGTCATAAGCATAGTCCTCAGAATGGAGGACTCACCAACAAGCTTGAGAGAAATCGTACTAGCCACGTGGAGGAAGATGCTCAAGCGGATACATAGTGACATCATATAGGCATAGAGTATGCGTTAGTATATTTGAATGTACTAAGTATGTAGGATTAGTACGTTTGAATATACTAAGTATGTAGTATGCAATGCAACAAGTGATAAGCACCATAAAAAATGCATAACATAGGCAATGAATAAACATATAATAATATGACATGAATGAATGATACTTGAAGTAAAATCATGTTTATATATAACATAATACATGTGTAAGGAGAGACTATTATTAGTGCATATCCAAGTCCTACCACTCCCTTGGAGAGGCAAATGAGGTACGAACCCCTCAATAGGTTGATGAGGTATAAATCCCCCAACATGATTGATGGAGTACAAACCCCCCAATCTGCTTATCAAGGTACAAACCCCTCGACATGAATGAGTAGTATCCTTATTTTATTTGATTCTATCCTAGAACTGGGTCTATGTCAAGTAAGTTGATTAAAAAAATTTTTATCAAAGCCGGGGAATTTCTTCGATCTTCAAAGGTTGCATGGGCCTACTATCTCTCGAGCGAGGCGATCGAGGTACAAATCCCTTAACAAGGTTACCTGGACCTACAACCCCTCGAGTGAGGCTTGGTCAATTCCCAACACTATAAAGATAATATCATATACATACATACCTTTCATCATCATATAGTCATTCAACTCATAAAAGATGCATTGGACCTTCAATTCCTCAAGAAATTCATAATCAGATATTTTATCAAACACTTGGTGTGTGTGTAGTGCTAGTGTAAATCATGCAATTCAAGAGTGTAATCATGCTAGAAAATCTAATGAAAAAATATCAATATATACTTGGTAATACCCTCAAGCAATATACATCAAATTCCTTCATCAAATCTTATAATAGATCTTAGGTTCATAGCTCAAAACATGCTAAAACAACCATAATTTCATGAAATCCCAATATAGTGTGCAGTGAAATCCATAATAATTAAGAACCATGAGTAAATCAATTTTAAATAATGCAATTTTAAGTAAAGGAAGCTTGGGTATCATGGATGAAAGAAAACCATAAAAGAAACCCACATACCTTAGCTTTGGAGAATAGCTTGATGAAGATTGGAGATGGAGACTTGAAGCTTGAATCATAACCTTAGAATCCAGATGAGTTTTGAGACATGAAATTTGGAGATGAAATATTATCTAAATGTTTGAGAAAGTATTTGAAAATATCTTGGATGATATGAGGGTGAAATAAGGCTAAGTACAAGTATTTTCATGCATGGAAAGACTTAGGTCCAAGACCCAAAAGTCTTGGACCGAACTTGAAAACTGGCACCAAAATAACACAATGGCGCGTCGCGCCACAAACGCACACCACACACTGGAATTCGGCACTTTAAAAATTGAAATTGAGATTCATGTTCTCTAAAATTGGGGTTAGATCCATTTTTCACTCAATTTAACCCCCTGAACAAGAATATAAAGTCGAATTTCGAAATAACGCATGGATTTTGAGATATATGAAAATTATAATTCCAGGCACTTTCGAGGTACATTTTCGGTACTTTTGGAGTCTTTTCGATAACCGTCAAAAATCTATTAACTCAATAATTTGATAATAATAAATCGATAATATTTTTTCAGTTTGATTTATCGGTCAGTTTGATTCTTACACACTCCTATGTATCGATAATATTTTGATCTACTCTCGGAGTGAAGTGGAACATACTGATCATTTAAGAATTGGTTTGCAAGTGCTTAAGGATCATCAATTATTTGCCATGTTTAGCACGTGTGAGTTTTGATTGAGGTTGGTGGAATTTTTTTGGTCATATTATTTTTGGTAAAGGTATCATAGTTGATTCGAATAAGACCTAGGCGATTAAGAATTAACCTAGACTGTTATATCCTTTGATTTAGAGTTCTTTGGTTTGACCAAATATTATAGAAAATATGAGAAGGGTTGTCATAATTCAAGCTAGGTTATATTATGTGACATGGAGATTAGGATCCCAAGGAACCCCGACCAAGCCTCCAGGATTTATTGTATATATAAGGTAATAACAATTAACAATGACATAAGAAATAGTATAGAAGATATGTTTCAAATAAAAGTCTAGATAATAGAAAAATTAAATCAATGCTTGAATAAATGAGGATAGTCTCATACTTCGTCTAACATGTCTCTAGTATCTCAAGTTGGGGAATAGGATAAGCCTTAACTCACCAAACACGCTAGCTTGCTAACTGGATTTGTATTAACTGCGGACGTGATAATATTGAGTGTTAGTATTTATATTATGAAATAATATACAGAAAACATATGTGGTCAACACTCTATATGTACTGAGTATGAGAAATATGTATAATAAAACATGATATTTGAATATACTAAATCTGATATTTACATATTGAAATAATGACCAAGTAACGTAATATGAAAACTGAATAAATTAATTTGAAATACATATATACAAGGTCATGTAATATCTAAAAGTTTGATTATAGGAGATACATATTAATTGTCATAAATCATCTAAATTACAAACACAAAGTTCAATGTACGACTTCGGCACTGAAAAAAGAGTGTCCATACTTACTAAGGTACAAACATGATAACTGAGCTAAGGTGGATTCAGTAGCTAATGTCTATCTAAAACAATCCTATACACTTATGAAACTTTAGGATTTTTACTAAAGATCCATGGATGCTAAATGGAAATCTTCATTCCTAAAGACCATTTGGTGCTAAGTATACAATCAATAAAACACGTATAAAATTGATACGTAGTTATCTAAAAATATTATAAATTTGATATCTGATAAACACAAGAGTAGCTCATAAATCATAATTTAAAATTGGTAATAATTGAAGATACTTTATCTAAAAGCATCATTAATCATGATAACTGATAAATATTGAAGAACACTTTATCTAAAAGCATCTGATATCATGAAATTATGGTAATCTAAGACATGCATATAAAAATAACATAATTATGATCATGAAAATACTTGCAAGCTTAGATTTCATGAAATAATCATCGACATCATGAAATTGTACATGAAACTATAGAATTATAATCAATTCATGCAATTTGAAATCAATCATGGAGAAGAAACTGAAGTTGTGTAAGAACCCATGAAAATCATGAAATTCTAAATTTGTAGAATCATAGAACTTGATGAATTAAGATTTCTTGGGACTCAATGGGCGAAGGAATACCCATTGATGAAATTCCTGCATATCTTGAATGAAATCCTAGCTTAAATTTGGGAGGAGAGACTTGAAGTTTTAATTTTTGCTCTTGCCTTGAAAAAAACTTGGGAGAAAAGAAATCTAATAGGAATTGTTAGGAGCAGGATGAATAAGGATCCTTTAATCCCACTTAGAATAGGTCAAATCGACATATTATATAAATTAAAAGAGTAGAAAAAATCCAACTAATTCTGACTTAAAAACTATTAGGGATATTTTTTACAAACAGTGTAGTCCTTCATGGTCCATGATGATACCCATAATAAAGAAAGATTTCTTGAGTCTGAGGGGTTGACTTCAATGAAAGCCTATATGATGCGTGGATCTATTCACAGATCATACAAGTGCTCATACAAGATGAAAATTTTGAGTTCTAGGTTCATGATTGACAAATTGATGTGTGACATGTGAAATCTACCACAATCCATAAAAGAGTCGGTAAAACTCTGAGAATATTTTACAGTTTTTGAACTCAGGTCTATGAATTTTTTCATTGTTCGTGGTTCCTTTAATAGCTCGTGAAAGGCATTGTACAAATTCTTTTTTCTGTACTTTCAACTTCTTATGATTTTTTCAAAGTCTGGTTTAGACTAGCAACTTTTGAGGTATTACTAGCACTTTTAATTTTTTTTCACAGTCCGTGAAAGATTTTCTTGAATCTAAGGGATTGACTTCTATGAAAGCTTTTACGGTCCGTGGATCTATTCACATGCAATACAAGCATCTATACAAGATTGAAATTTCTGAGTTCTGGGTTCATGATTAACAAATTGATCTATTGTCAAAGCTACCACGATCCATAGAAGAGTTCATAAAACTCTGAGAATATTTTTTAACTTTTGGACTCGGGTCCATTAATTCTTTCATAATCCGTGAAAGACTTTGTACAAATTTCTTTTTCTGCACTTTCGATTTCTTTTGATTTTTTCAAAGTCTGATTTAGACTAGAAACTTTTGAGATGTTACATATATTCAAAATCTATCAGCACTTTAAAATTTTACAATATATCAAAAATCATGAGGAAAGGAACATAATATATGGTCCATGTGTAGAGGTCGAATTTTGACAATTATTTTTTTATTTTTTGAAGTAATGAAGGTTGAAAATTAATTCTTTTAGTAAAATATTCGTAAAAATTAATAAAAATAAATATGTAAATAAAGGAAAAATTAGTTAGCTTACAATATTTTTATATTAATCACAATATTTATATAGAAAAACTAAAATCTAGAATTCAAACATAATATTGTAAAATACAAAAAATGTTATTTTGGTGATTCCAAACATAATGGAAGGTTTTTGGAATTATCGTTAAGGTTTTTTTGAGTTTCTCTTCCATTCAAAATTTAAATTTATGAAATTTCATTAGCTATGTTATTATTATTTTATTTAACATGTATTTTATTTTGAGAAATTTTGTGAGTGAAAGTCCCCAACTTGAAAAGTTTTTCAAGACAGATTTTTATGATTTGATCCAAATTTATGACCAAATTTTTAAAATCTAATTCAGTATAAACGACAAAACACTAGCTTAGTACAAATGACTCATGCCATATTTATTATTCATATTTGATTTGGCACCCACTTTAAAAAGCAATAAAAATAAATAAAATGATAATTTTACTATATCATTTTAATATTTATAAGTTATCTAAGCATTAAATAATATTTAATTATAAAATAATAAATTATTTTTTTTAGTTCTATTAATAAAACAAATAAAAATGGATGTAGCAAATAATAGTCAAAATAAATTCAATAAAATCACCAATAATATGACCAAAATAATTTTCCCCGACCATAAGAGCACGTGTCCATTATCTACTTGCCATTTATATGGCTGAATTGAGAAAGTTAAATTACGCTTCTAGCCATGAGTAAATCCAAATCTGTATTGGTCAAGCGAGGGTAATTGAGTAAATTCAGGATACCAGCTTTATCACACAAATACTCGAATCCCCACACGCCTCTCCCATAAGGTCTCTCTTCAGATCGTTCCTCACAACTCCTCTCCTCTCCTCTGCCCCCCTTCTCTCTCTCTATATATATTAACCCTTCCTTGTCGCTCCACAAAGATCTTCCCCTTTCATATATAAAAGAATCCTTCATTCAAATTCTTTACCGCTACAACTCCATTTTTCTCAGAAGAATCAACCGTTTTCAGCTCCAATTTTCACCACTATTTAACCAAACCCTAGTTTTGGATTTTCCGTTTGAAGGTCTGGATCTGACCCATTATTCATCATCGGCTCATGTTCTGTTGTTAAATATTCCAGTTTTGTTGTAATAATTTGTTTGTGAGTTTAATTGGACCGAATTTCTGCTATACATTACACTCTCGGTTTATTCATTGGATATATTATAGTTCTGATTCTCTCACGGTTGGGTTGAATGGGAAAATAACAATTGATAAGAGAAACCAAAAATTGTGATTTGATTTCGTCTTTAGGTGAAGAGTTATTTTTATTGTCCATGACACTGGCATCCTCACCGATTGGGTAACTTTCTCTACAAAGATTTCGACTGAGAAGAAGATTTTTTTGAAATCAAATATAATTTTTGAATCAAATAGATGTGAGATTGGTCTTCTGTGGTTTGGAACAATTACTGTTTTCATAATTGATGAAGAGAATTAACTCTGTAGAACTGTAGATAAGCTTTTAGTGGTAGGAAACCCTTTTTTTTGAATACTGAATCGAAACAGGTCAAATTGAGCGACATTGACAGTGAGAATTGTATAGCATATCAAACTAGTTTGGATTGGCCCACAGTAGTTGTATTGTTTATCACTCAGAAATTGATTCTCTCTGCTACTTTAATCCCTTGTTGTAGCGTTTTCTGCACGGAAAGGACTAGGTCAATAGACGAATGGCGGATCAGGGATTAGAGGGGAGCCAGCCAGTGGATCTTACCAAGCATCCTTCTGGAATTGTCCCTACTCTCCAGTAAGTTAATTCTCATCACTTCGACTAACTTCATCATCTATAAAGACCAATATCAGGGCCTGTGAATTGTTTAAAAGTCATTGATAGTTTATTCCTTTCCCAACAACTTAGTGTTTGTCTGATTTTTTAAAAAAATATAATGTAGTAATTTGTCAAAATATGTTTTAGGAAAACAATTGTGTCAAAATGGTGGGAGTAGTATTCATATCCATGAGTTTCTAACCATTATCGATTGCATTAAAATGGAGGGAGTAGCATTGATATCCACCAGTTTAGAACCGTGCTCCCTCGAGGATTTCTTGGTTATCAAGAAAAACAAAGACAATAGAGAAATTGGAGACAGGGAATTGAAAACTTCTAGAAACGGAAGTTTGGGTAGTAACTTTTTTAATTAAGAACTTTGAGAAGTTTCAACAAGTAACCTCTGTTTAAGAACTTTGAGATATTTATTTCCCACACATTTGAGTCTTGTCATTCTTTTTCACTGCTAGGAATATTGTCTCAACGGTTAATTTGGACTGCAAGTTGGACCTGAAAGCTATTGCACTTCAAGCTCGAAATGCAGAATACAACCCAAAGGTATATTTCTGTGCTGTAATTTGTTATTGTATTTGGTGATAAGATAATAGATCCCCTTAATTCACATTCAGGATGTGTTTTATCTAACATGTGAATGGAGTTGTGTGCTATTGGATCTTCTTATGAGACTGTCAGAGATTTGCTACTTCTGCTAACCTGTTGCTTTCAAATGATTTGTATTGAACTTCATGATTTTGAAAAGTAAAAAAACAACAACAGACTTTGTTACTTTTGTGGTTGTGAATGTTGGGAGATGATTGAAGCTTCCATGGACTAGATGAACTTTATCTAAGCATGTGACTATTTTTCCCCTCAGTAACTTATGAGGCAATTGACAATTTTCTCCCTTTGGTGGTTTCCCTAAAAATGATGTTTTTAGATGGGCATTTCGCTCCAAATGATTTGTTTTAATGTCTAAGTTTGTGATTTTCCCCTATGTTTTCAAGCCTTGATGGATAAAATTATGGTACCCATGCTAGCGGGAAGTGGTAGGTACCCCATGGAATAAGTCGAGGTTTGTGCACGCTGACTTGCACACTGTTGTTATAAAAAACAAAGTCTAAGCTTGTGACTTTCATTGTCTCATATTGTTTTCCTTTTTTAAAAGATTTAATGCTCACAAAAAAAAAAGTGTAAAGGGAATAACAGTGACCAAAATAAGGACCTATGAACAAAGTGATCTGACTTTTGAATGTTTGGTCACAACTAGCACTGTGGGTCGTGCTCTAGTTGTCTTAGTTCAAAAACTAAGTCTTGAGGTCAGCTCGATAAGTTAAAATTTAAATACGGCCTGTAATTCATTCAGCTCAATTACTTGAGTGAGATTAAGGTCTTAATCTCTTTTCGTTCTTTCTCTACGTAAAACATGAAAGAGAATGTTTCTAGTGGAAGCCCAAATAGGCGGAATGTTTTTTTGCCACCTTCTGTTTTGATATAAGAGTCATTCTCTATATATAGAAAGAGAGCCACACCCATCCACACGCTCACACATTTAATGTAGTAGAATAGGCTAAAAGCAAGTAGGTCTTCATCAGCATTCGTGCTTCAACATGACTCATGAAGGCAGTTCTGTCCTTTCAGTTGAAAAATGTATAGCTTTAATGAGATTGTTGGTCCATTTAACTATTTCATTCATTGGGTGACTTATTTATTTGGTCACATGGCTGGCCAAATCATATTTAACTTGGAAAACTTGTTGGTTTGATTTCATTAAAAACAAACCGAATAAAAGATCGGACTGAACCAATAAGTTACGTACACAAATGTTATAATAGATATGTATATGTATTGTATCTATTTTTTTTTCAAGAAAGTAACTCTTTGTTGATGTGCCTACTTCATACTGAGAATATTTTTGGAATTGCAATGTTTGGGCTTTATACGTGCTTTGCATATGCTTTTTTGCTGATAGTGTAGTCCCCCATCAATAAAAGTATTTTTCCAGATAAGTAGGACCCAACATCGGCAAATGTTGATAATGTCATTTAACATTTGTCAAATAAGGAAACCTTTCGGGGTGGCCTAGTGGTTTAGGCTTGAGACCTCCATGATGGAGGTCTCAAGTTCGAAATCCCTTTCTAGCGAAAGCAAGGGGTTTGTCTTCTTGGTCGAGCTCGCCGTACTGGGCTTGCCTAGTGCGGGTTACCTCTCCAATGTGGTTTGCGAGCTATTGCATAGGAGCGGGGGTTTACCCTATGCACACCCAAAGGGTAGCGACTGCAGGTTCTCGTTATCATAAAAAAATATATTTGTCAAGTAAGGAAAATGTATCGTTTTTGGGGCCTAATTAAAAAGGAATGTTTTGCATAAATTGGGGAAGAAAAGTACATAAAACCACTTTAGTATGATTTGTTGGGTTCGTGTTGGCACGGGGCTTTGCATTTAGTATGTGTGGAGATTGTTCTATTTATAATTAAAAAATTTATTGGAGTTATTCTATATACAAATCAAGAAAAGCGTTCAACCCTATGGACAACTTGCCATGATACAATATCATGGCATTGGGATGTTATCTCTGTATGGATCTCATATTCGAATCATTGCCCTAAATCTTGAAGTTATTCAAGATTAACACTATAGTTGAAGTTTGTCATTGACCTTAACTCAGTCTCAGGACCTAGAGAAAACAGCAGAGACCTTAAAGGTACTTGTGATACATTTCGTTATGGCAGCTGCATCTTGTTTATGGTTTAATTGAGAAGAAGGAATGGGACTATCTTTTGAGAGAACCCTGTGTGGGGAGGGGAGGGGAGAGGAGAGGAAGATATTGAACTGGAAGACAAAAAGATGGATAGAGAGATAAAAGGGAAGAAAATAGTTTAAGAATAGAAGAGATTGAATTGGGAAAGTTCTGTTTGGAGGTTCTGTTGCCTAATAGAACAGTTAGGTGTCTTACTTAGTTATTTATATATGCAGTTATGGTTAATTTGCCAGTTATTGTTAGTCGAGTATAATTTATCATCAGTTTATACGTTTTTAGATGCATAGAGGGCCATGCAATGTTGACTTATTGAACTTGGCCTGCAAGTGGTTAGTTGAGCATAATTTATCGTTGTTTTATATATCGTACATGCATATATGGCCATGCATGTTCACTTAGCGAACTTGGTCTGCATGTGATCTTGTTGAACTTGACATGACTGATTTTGATGTTATTCTTTGAATAGATTGGTTGCATGCCTCATGCTTC
>JAOTQJ010000001.1:9273591-9287751 GCA_025642045.1 Solanum sejunctum | reverse complement strand
GTCCAACGTCACCTCTACATGTAATAGGTCGGGGGCCAAGACATTCCCTGGGCTCACCCTCCAAATTTGTATCCAACAATAACAAAGTCTAGACATAACATAATAGTAAGTGGAATGTGGAAGACTCACAAAGCAATTCTTCCGTCAAATGTCTAGCTGAGCGGAGACAAGGGAGCATAGTGCGGTACTCAGGTTCCTGCATAGTTAGATAATGCTGGAAAAAAGTATGCATTAGTACATGGAATGTACTAAGTATGTGGCGTACAAATTCAAGAAGTATATTAGACATATATGAGAATATTCATACTCATAGTTAAGAGGGTCCGTCATGGGGGTAAGTTCCAAAGGGGTGGCCAGTTCCCTCATGGCCGGTTCCCTCATGGCCAGTTTCTCATGTCTTGTATGTCTCTTTTACATTTCTAAATGAATGCTCCTAAGGGTCAGATATAGAAACGACCCCAAAAAGTACCCGAAAATGTTCCTCGAAATGCCCAAATTTTTAAATATTATATATATCTCAAAATCAGTGTGCGATATAGAAAATTAGACTATACTCTTGTTTCGGGGATTGAAATTAAGTGAAAAAGTTTCTGAACCCGATTTAAAAGAAAAATATTAGTTATTATAAAATCTCAAGAATGCAATTGCCAATGTCAAATCCACGTCGCTTCCGCGATGCACCACAGTACAAAAAGTGGCCTGTTTTTTTAATTCGGTCCAAGACATCTAAGTCTTGGGCCTAAGTGTTCCCAAATGTGTTATTATATCTATACTTAAATTCCACCCTCATATCATCCTTAACATTTTCACCAATACTCACTAAAATACTTAGCCATATTTTCACTCCCAAATTCAAGTCCCTAACCCTCACCGTAACCTACGATTTTTCTTCAAGGTTCTTCTACAAACTTCATGTCTCCATCTCAAATATTCACCAAGTTCATCTCCAAGCTAAGGTATGTGGGTTTCTTTCACAGGTTCCTTTTACCCATGATACCAAAGCCTCCTTTACTCAAATTGCATGATTTAAAGTTGATTTACAAATGGGTCTTGCTTGTATGAAATTCACTGCACACTATGTTAAAGCTATGTAAATTTGTGACTGTTTTGCTATGTTTTGAGCTATAAATATTGGATCTATAGTAAGATTTGATGCAAGTTTTTGATGTATATGTCATGAGGTTGTTGGAAGGTGTTGATTGATGATTTTATACTGGATTTGTTTGCATGATTTCATTTCTATATTTGATGGCTTTATACTAACATTAAACACTCACTAAGTGTTTGATAAAATGTTCGGATTTGGTTTTTGAGGAGTTGAAGGTCCAAAGCATGAGATATGATATGATTGACTATATGATAATGAAATGAGATTGTGCATATGATATACTCTATATATAGTGTTGCATTAGACCATGCCTAATTTAGGGGGACTAAGAACTCAGATAACCTATATAGAGGTTTGTACTCATCAACCTAGGGAAGGGTTTATACTTCTTCATCTAATGATGGGGTGGAATCATACCTAACCTAGATGGGGTTTGTACTCATCAACCTAGTGAAGTGTTTGTACTTCTACATTTAAGTGATGGGGTGGGATCATTACCAACTTAGGGAAGGGTTTGTACTTCTCCACTGGGTGACTGGGTGGCATCATCACCAACCTAGTGAGAGGTTTGTATTTCACCAACTAAGTGATAGGGCGACATCATCAGTAACCTACCAACGAGTTTGTACTTTAGAAATCTAGCTTGGTATCTTCAACACATATGATATCCTATGTTAGCATGAGCTACTAAGCATGTTTTACTTATGCATTGGTCATACATGCCATATTGTTATGTTATGCCTAATACCTATTGTTATACATTTTGACTATGATGCCTAATTCTTATTGCATTGCATCCTACATACTTAATGCATTCAAATATACTAATGCATACTCTATGTGTACATGATTTCACCATGTTCACTCACACTCATAGTTCCTTTTCAGAGATTCATGAATTCAATCATTTTAGCCTCTCTTAGATTAATGGCGAAGAAGGGGTAAAGAAAGGCAACTTTGGATTCTTCCCACGGGATGGACTTATCATCTGGCCTCTCCATCTTCCATTGGTCATAACATATTTGAGCAAGTACCTTAAGTTGATAGGCCACTAGTTCTGTCTTCTCCTACTAACTAACCCCCATAAAAACCAAGATCTTGTACACCTTGTCAAAGAATTCTTAAGGTCTTCCCCCACCTTAGTGCCGTGAAATTCTAAAGGATTCATTCTTGTAAAATCCCTTACCTTTGAGGCGGACATTAGAGTAGGGGGAGCTTTTGAGCCTCTTGTGAGCCACGACCCTTGCCAAGAGGGTTACCACATTTTGACATCATCATGGGTAACCTATTCTTCGACCACTTGAGGGCCTGTAGGGCAAGAGGGACCGGCTCATCTCTGGGAATAGGAGCTCTTTGGGCCATCCATCTCAGCAGCATAATCTTTAAGAGGAAAAGGATTCTCCTCAGAGGTAGGAAACCTTATGTTAAAATTAAAGCACTAAGTAGAACATGAAGAGGTGATTAATTCCCTAAATCACCTTATAACCCCTTGCTCAACAGTCGTAGACCTTCACAACCATGAACAAGACTCTACTCAATGGGGTATGTTGGATTTCAAATGACCATTTATAAACCTAGTGCTTTGATACCAAGCTTTATCACGCCCAGAGCCTCAGGACTAGATATGACACAGTGAATAGGAAATTTGAGGGAATCCCAAAGAAGCCCCTTAAGTAGATATGGCATATGCTTGGTTTGCGGAAGCATAAATAAGAAATGATTTAATCAAATGGGATAATTGGACTAAGGGATTATTTCATAAAACATAGCATAAAAGTCAAGCTCAATAATACCAAATCATATTAACATCTAATGACACCTTTACATACGAAATAGGATAGGGGCCAAGACATTCCCTGGGCTCACCCTTAAACTAAGTATCAAAAAATAACAAAGTCTAGAGATAGCATGATAGTAAGTGGAATTTTGTCCCTGAATGTGGAGGACTCACCAAGCAATTCTTCAATCAGACATTTGTAGGAGTGGAGATATTGGAGGATAGTGCTATTTCGGTTGCTGCATGGTTCTATCATGCAGGCAAAGGGTATGTGTTAGTACATAGACCGTACTAAGTATGCAAGGTGCAAATTCGACAAGGTTATAAACTATATACAATAATTTGCATAGTCATACTCAAGAAATTTGGGCTTAATATGTCATGCATGCTCCATGCCATTGTCAAATCATATGGGATAAGTATTAAAGTTATATAGCATATCATATATACATGGAAAAGGACCACAACCGGTATATAATACCAAGCGAGCTACTACTTGGAATCCCGGTATTCACCATACATCGAATAAAGGGTGGTTTACCTTGCCGGGGTAAAGCAAACACTTGCCTTATGCATACATCCCCTTTTTGGGAAGTGTCCCATAGTTACTTTATAAGAACACGCCCCTTTACGGTACCCAAGATTGTCAACCTTATGTGTACATTCCGTGTTATGGTATCTCTTTCAGAAATGTTGTGTGGGAACATCCCCCATTTTGGTCTAATCAGACAAAGTTAAGCTACATAGATCCATTAGCTAATTCAGTTACATATCAATGGTTATTTACCAAGGTCTGCTCAGTGCTAGGTCACAATCCCATGGAATACACAAGATATTATCATTTCCATAATATGCAAAACATTTCAATATTCTCAATGTTCATAGAGTAGCTCATCAAAACCAAAGCTTCATTATATTAAAATAGGGAATCATATCTTCTTATAATTCTTACCATATAAAAGAGCCTCTTCACAAATCAAATCATACTCCAACATATATCTTGCCATAGAGCATTTATTAACATAAGTAACTTAGATCATAATGTAGCAAAACATGGTGGGTATACATTTGTGCTCAAAATTCTGCAAGAATATCACATTTAGACATAAGGAGAGTAGTAATAACCTTGTTTTCAAATCATGCATAATAAACCACCAAATCATATCAAATATAGTTGAGGTACCTTTAAACCCTCATCATACCATCATATATATTTTATAACTTATCATCGAATAATATCATGTAGAGCAAAATAGCATATTATTTATCATAGTTTTCCTTTAAAATCAAGTTATGAAAATAACCCATGAAAAATAATAACATGGAGAGAGGAATCCTTGGATCAAAATGTTTGAGTTTTTGGGGGGAAGGTCCCTACAAGTTCAACCGACATACCTTGGTGTTTATGATGTTGAAAACCTGAGCCGGAGAAGATAGAACCATAACCCTAGGTTGTTCTTCCTTTGGCAGCTTGAGAACTTGGGAGCATTTAGACTTAAGAATTTTGTGGGGAAATGAGAGGAAATGTGATGGGTTTAGGGTTATAATCTGATAAAAGGGCATCCTAAGGTCAAAAACAACGTAGGATAAGCATTAAAGACTCAGAAACAACAAAACTACCCCTTATAAAAATTGGTCGGACTAACCTATGAGACCCCATCTATGACTTGTAGTCCACTCTATAAGTCATAAAATGGTATCTCGTGGATGGAGGGACTAAAATTTAGAGTCTTAGGAGAATTGTACGAAACTTTAATATATGACGCATGAACCAGTTTATGAGTCGTAAACACCCTTCGTAGGCGAGATGTCCAGGAACATCCTGTCACTGGAACCTACTACGAAAGCCCCTTCTATGACTCATATAAGGCTTTACCTATCATATTATGTGTTGTAGACTAGACTTCAAGATTACCCAAGATTTCACAAAGTTAGCCAAATCTTACGAGACCCCTTTACGAGCCGTATTATGGCCTGCAAGTTGTAACCCTTTTCGTAAACATCAACTAAACCAGAACTCACTCATTTTTATGAACTTTTCATGCTTAACTCAGGTGGGGTCTTACAATATCTCCCCCTTAGTTATATTCATCCCAGAATCACTGAGGACAACTCTACAAAATGAAATTATGCACCCCGTGCCAATGTACCATTTATCAAAACACCATGCAGGCAACATTTAAAATCTTAAAATCGTGTTTTCAATTAATACTTAGAATGCAAGTGTTAAATCCACATATACATGCATAAATGTCATGAGGGTGGCATGTAAGGAAAAAAAGGATCCTAAGACAAGAAATTTGTATTACCTTATGCTTGATCAAAATGAAAAGGATAAGGATATTATTTAATCATATCAGTTTCGACCTCCCATATGGCACTTTCTATATATTGTTTCCTCTAACGGTCTTTGATGGATGGTGTTCTTCATTTCTCAGCTGCTTAACTTTCCTATCTAATATTTCTACCTTAATTTCTTCATAAGCCAAGTTTTTAGTGACATAAACCACCTCTAAGGCATGATGGAGCTGGTATCTCCAAAATATTTTCTTGAAAAAGAGACATGGAAAATTGGGTGAACCATACTCATCTCCATGGGCAACTCCAATCTATATGCAATCCTTTTGATGCGCATCAAAATCTGGTAAGGCCCTATGTACCTGGGGCTTAACTTTACCATCTTCCCAAAAGGAATCACACCCTTCATTGGCGAAACACTCAAATATACCAATCATCTACCTTGAACTTAAGGTCTATCCTCCTAGTGTCAGTGTATGACTTTTGTTGACTTTGTGCCACTTTCAATCTCTCTTGTATCACTCTCACCTTCTCCAAGGCTTCCATTACTAAATCCAATCCCATCAAAGCTATTTCTCCCACTTCAAACCAACCATCTGGGGATCGACGATGCCTCCTATAATGGGCTTTGAAGGGAGCCAGACCAATACTAGAGTGATAGCTATTATTGTAAGCTAATTCAATGAGCAGAAGGTGCTCACCCGAACTACCCCTAAGCTCTAAGACACAGGCCCTGAGTATATCCTCAAGAATTTGAATAGTCCTTTCAACTTACCCATCCATTTATGGGTGAAAGGACATACTAAGCCTTACTTTGGTGCCAAGGCCCCTTTCGAAGGACCTCCAAAAGTGCGATGTGAATTGGTCATCGCGATCCAAAATGATGTCTAATGAAACCCTATGTAGTCTTACCAATTCATAAATGTACATCTTGGCATACATTTCCGCACTATAAGTTGTTTTAATAGGTATAAAGTGACCCAACTTCGGCATTCTATCAACAAGAACCCAAATTGAATCAAAATATTTTCTAGTTTTCAGCAACCCAATCACTAAATCCATTTTAACCTCTTCCCACTTTCAAGTAAGGATCTCTATGTATTGGGTCAAGCCACCCGACATTTGGTGCTCAGCCTTGACTTATTGGCAATTATGACAATCGACCACAAACTTAGCAATATCTCTCTTCATACTACTCCACTAAAAAACTTCCCTAAAGTTTCTATACATCTTTGTATAAATGGGATAAATGGAGTAAGAGGAATTTTTAGCTTCTTTCTAGATCAATTATTTTAAGTCATCAATATTGGGCACACATAACCTACCTTAATACCAAAAAAACACTATCTCCCCCTTGGGAGAATGACTCCACCTTACCAACTCTTACCAATGACTTTGATTTTTCAATGGTTATGTCAAGGTAATGTTTGGACTTGAAATCTTCGACCAAAGAAGATGGGAACCATAAACCACTACTACACCACCATTTGCTATTTTATTCAATCTAACTCCGTACTTTACTAGCCAGTGGACCTCTCTTTCCAATTCTTTCTAGCTTTATTCCAAGTGAGTCAAAATACCCTTGGACACCCGACTTAGGGAGTTTGCCACCATATTAGCTTTGCTCGGATGGTAATGCACACTCATATTTGTAGTCTTCAAGGATTTCTAGCCACTTGCATTGCCTCAAATTTAAGTCTTTTTTGGGTGAACAGGCATTGAAGACTTTTATGGTCAGTGAACACCTCCAGATGAGCCCTATACAAATAGTGGTGTCATATCTTCAAGTCAAACACCACGACTGCTAATTAAAGATCATGAGTGGGTTAATTATGCTCGTTCACATTTAGTTGCTTGGAAGCATAGGCAATGACTTTGCCATTTTTCATTTGCACACACTCCAATCCAATTCTTAAAGTATTGCAATACACCATGAATTCCTCTAATCCTTATAGAAGAACCAAAATAGGAGCGGCCATAAGATTGTCATTCAAGGCTTTGAAACTCCTTTCATACTCATCCATCCATACAAATTTTGCCCCCTTTCGAGTTAATTTGGTCAAAGGAGAAGCAATTAACGAGAACCTAATCATAAATCTTCGGTAGTACCCAACTAAACCCAAGAACATTTAACGTCTGTCGGAATCAAATGTCTAGGCTAATTTCTTATTGCCACTATCTTTTTTGGATCTACTTGAATACCATCACCTGACACCACGTGACCCAAGAATGTACCTCCTTTAGAAAAAAATCATATTTTTCAAATTTAGCAAGAACGCTCTCTTCTCTTAATGTTTGCAATAGCACAATGTTGTGCATGATCCTTTTCTGTCCGGGAGTAAATTAAAATGTCATCAATGAACACCATAACAAATGCATCATGGTAAGGTTTAAAGAACCTATTCATGAGATTTATTGCCATGGCATTACTTAGACCGAAAGACATAACCAGGAACTCAAAATACATATATCTTGTCCATAAAGTCATCTTTGGAATGTCACACTCCCTGACCCTCAATTGATGATACCAAGACCGAAGGTTGATCTTTCAAAATGAAGTAGCCCCTTCCAATTTATCAAATAGGTCATCCATCATTGGCAATGGGTACTTATTTTTTATGGTGACCTTGTTGAGTTGTCAATAGTTGATGCACATTCTAAGCGAACCATATTTCTTTCTTACAAACAATACTGGTGCACCCCAAGGTGACTTGCTTGGCCTTATGAACCATTTTTCTAATCAATCCTTTATTTGCTCCTTCAACTCCTTTAACTTCACCGAGGTCATCCGATATGGAGGAATGGAAATAGTTTGGGTATCGGGGAGGAGATCTATACATAAGTCTATTTCCCTTTGAGCAAGGACACCTAAAGTTCATGGGAAAGGCATCAAGAAACTCATTGATAACGGGATCGGACTAAATGGAAGGACATCTAGACTTGACATATGTAATCCGCACAAGATGATAAATGTAACCCTTGAAAAATGATTTTTGAGCCTTAATGTAAGAGATAAACCTATGCTTGACTACTAAAGCAGGATCATCCAATTCAAGCACGATCTTCCAATTAACTCACACAAGAATGCGACAATGCACTTAAACATCATTTTCAAAAATCTCAACATAAGGGTCAAAATCACCACATAAATGCATACAAATGACATAGGGACTGAAACATAAGAGTTGAAATCACATTATAGACTTCAAATTTGTACCTTAGGATTGAATAGAATGGAAAAGATAGGGATATCACTTTCGCATGTCCACCTCGAGTTCCGTTGTGGCACTTTCGACTGGTTGATTCCTCCAAGGACCTTAACAGAAGTCAAATCCTTGTTCCTCAAACTTTTCACTTGTCTATCCAAGATCACTACTAGAATCTTTTCATAAGTCCGATTATCTTCAACAACACCTACAACATCCAATTGGACAATAGGATTCAGGTCACCCATACACTTCCTCAATATGGATACACGAAATACCACATGAACCAAGTTTATTTCACTAGGAAACTCCAACTCATAGGCTACATTACATATCCTCCTCAACACCCTATAAGGACCAATATATCTTGGGCTCAATTTACCCTTTTTACCAGTACAAATCAAACCCTTCATGGGTGATACCTTCAAATAGACCCAATCACCAACCTTAAATTCAAGATCCCTTCTCCTAACATCGATATAGGACTTTTGATGACTTTGTGCTATTTTCAACCTTTCTCTAATAAACCATACCTTCTCCGTAGACTCCACGACCAGATCCAGACCCAATAATGTCATATTCCCTACCACAAACCATCCAATTAGGGACTTGCAACATCTACCATAGTGGGCCTCAAAAGGAGTCATACCAATGCTAGAATGATAGTTATTATTAATAGAAAAATCAATCAATGGAAGATAATCATCCCAGCTAACCTTAAACATCAAAACACAAGCTATAAGCATATTCTCAATAGTTTGGATAATTATTTTGGATTGGCCATCTATTTGAGGTTTAAAGGCCGTAAAAAACTTGACCTTGGTTGCAAGAATCTTCAGAATGAATTCCAAAAGTGTGAAGTGAATTTAGAACCACGATTCGATATGATAGACAAGGGAACCCCATGCAATATAACCAATTTATTATTGTACAACTTAGCATAATCTTCAGCACCAGATGTAGTCTTTATAGGTAGGAAATGAGCTAACATTGTCATTCTATCAACCACAACCCAATAGAATAAAGACCCTTTATAGTTTTAGGCAACCCAACCACAAAATCCATGTTAATATTTCCTCCCACTTCCAAGTTAGAACATTTATATCTTGGGTTACGCCACCTGACCTTTGATGTTTGGCTTTGACTTGTTAGCAACTATGACAATCATATACAAATTTGGCAATGTCTTTCTTCATACCTCCCCAACAAAATACATCCCTTAAATCTCTATACATCTTTGCAAAATCGCGGTTAATAGAATAAGAATAATTATGAGCCTCATAAAGAATCTTCGCTCACATGCCATCAACTTTAGGTGTACACCAACTCTCTTAGTACATAAGGACTCCATCTCTCCCTTCGGAGAAAACCTCCACCATGCTATCTCTTACCAAGCCCTATAATTCTAATAAGGAGGGGTCAAGATCTTGCTTTCCTTTTACCTCATCAACCAAGGAAGATTCTAAGCCATCAACAACAGCTATACAACCATTATCAATCTCTTCCAACCTAACCCCTAATCTAGCCAACCTATGTACCTCTTTAGCCACCTATTTGCCCCCATCCTGAACATAAGCTAGGCTACCCATAGACACCCTACTCAAAGCATCGCCCACAATATTAGCCTTACCGGGATGATAATGCGCACTCATATCATAATCCTTAAGGAGTTCTAACTACCTGCATTCTCTCAACCTAAGATCTTTTTAAGTAGACACATATTGGAGTCTCTTATGATCAGTAAACATATCAATATACACCCTGTACAAATAATGACGCTAAATTTTGAAAAAACAAAAACCAAGGCGGCCAATTCAAGATCATAGGTAGGATACTTCTTTTCATGCACCTTCAGTCATCTAGAAGCACAGGCTATCACCTTACTATTTTGCATCAAAACATAACCCAAACCAATTCGTGAGGTATCACAACACACAACAAACCCTTCCAATACTTCTAATAGTGATAAGATGGGAACGGATAAAAGTTTATCCTTCAAGTTTTGGAAATGCTTTTCACATTCATCGGTCCACACACAATTACCCTTCTTTTTGGTCAACTTAGTCATTGGAGTAGCAATAGAAGGGAATACATTCATAAACATCTAATAGTAACCTACTAAGAGAAATAAGCTTCTAATGTCCGATGGAGTAAAAGGTCTAGGGCAATTTGTAATCACTTCCGGCTCTTTAGGAACCATTTTATTACCATCCCCTGACATCATATGACCTAGAAAGACAACCTCTTTCAACAAAAATTCACATTTTTCATAATTTAGCGTAAAATTTCTCTTCCCTTAATTTTTGCAATACTACTCTCAAATGAGTCACATGCTCCTCCTCACTATGGGAATAGATCAAAATATCATCGATGAAAACCACCACAACCTAATCAAGGTAGGGTTTAAAGACCATACTGATACGATCCATGAAGATAGATTGGTGCACTGGTCAACCCAAAAGTCATCTTTTGAATGTCACACTCCCACACTTTCACTTGATGATACCCAAATTGAAGATCAATCTGAGAGAAGTGACTAGCCCCTTGAAGTTGGTCAAACAAATCATCAATCCTTGGTAAAGGATACTTATTCTTTATGGTGACTCTATTAAGTTTTCGGTAATCAATATACACTCTAAGGGACCCATCTTTCTTCTTCACAAACAACACCAGTGCACCCCAATTCTCCAACAAATCCCTCAATTTCACTTTCAACTCCTTTTACTGTTCCATGGCCATACGTTAAAGGGGAATAGAAATGGGTAGATTATTGGGAAATAGCTCTGCACCAAAGTCTACTTTCCTTTCAGGAGGAACATCGGGAAGGTCAATTAGAAAGGCATCAAGAAAATCATTTACTATATAGGAAGGACTTTGGACTCAACATCCCTAACCCTAACAAGACGATAGAGACACCCCTTAGAGATTAGCTTTTGGGTTTTAAAGCAAGAGATAAACCTACCCTTAACCACCACATCATGACTCTACGACTCAAGGATGGGTTTATTTGGGAATTCAAATTTGACCCTATGTTTTCTACAATTAATAAAGGCATAATATACATGAAACCGATCCATCTAAGGATTGACATCAAAATCCACCATATCCAACTCAACAAGATCACAAGAATATTTTATGCAAGATGCAAGCGGGACAATTTCTATAAACCTTTCTAGCAATAATTGATGCACCAATAGGAGTAGTAACCTCATAAGTCCCACACAATAATTTGGGCTCAATATGAAACCTTTTGGTAACAAAAAGAGTAACAAAAGAAAGAGTGGCACCTGGGTCTATAAATGCATACACATCAAAATTAAAGACTTTTAATATATTAGTAATGACATTGGGCACCTTATCTAGCCATTGCATCCCTTGAAGAGCATAGAACCGATAGTGCCTTAGGGCACCACCTTTAACCTTGTTTTGATTCCGACGACAATCAAACTTCTGGTGACCCAATTCCCCGCAACTATAGCAAGTATTAATGTCCCTCAAACATGGGCCATCGCAGCCTCTACCATATTCGGGCGCATAGATCTAGGCACCACACCACCACCTCCTTGGGGCCTTGCATAGTCATTAACAAATCTCCCACTAGGAACATGAGAAGTCCCTTGGCCTTGCTGAAACCAGCCACCATTAGGTGTTTGGAAGTTACCCTCAAAATGTGTATTTTTGGCCACACCACTTCTCCACTTTCTCAACTTTTCCCCGTCCAATTGTTGGGCGTAAGTCATGAGGTGGGATAAGTCCATGTAATATGTCATGACCCAAACTATGGCCAAGACGTGAGACAGTGAATTGGGAACCCGAACCAAGCCTCTTATCATACTATTGCACATCCTTGGCTGCAGAATCAATTAAATAGTAATAAAAGTGTAGAAATAAGGGCAAAGGGACTAAGGGAAATCTTTAATACCATAAAACATCAAGAGAGTCAAAAAGATTCAAGCTTATATCCATTACATAACTTCTCCAATAACATCTCTAAACATAGAACTTAGTAATGACCAAGACAAACAATCGGGCTCACCCTTACAATCAAAAGTATCCAACATAAGAAGAGTCAATACATAGCATAAATTAGGAGAAGTATGTCCTCAGAATTGAGGACTCACCAACTTGTTCAGACAAAAATCGTACTAGCCACAGAGAGGAGCAGGATGGTCAAGTGGAGCTCCGGTTCCTAATGGTAACATCATGAAGGCATAGAGTATGCATTAGTAAATTTATAAGTACATAGTATATAGGATGCAATAAAATGCAAGAAGAGATAGGCAACATATTTGAAATTCATATTTAACCAATAAATGAGCATATAGCAATATGGCATGCATGAATGATGCTTGTAGTAACATATGATTACATAAAACACATTACATATGTAGAAAGAGACACTCATTATAGCTATCAAGGCCTACCACCCCTTGAGGAGGTGGTTGAGGTACAAACCTCCCAATGTGGTTGTACGAGCCTACAACCCCCTAAGCGAGGTGGATGAGGTACAAACCCCATAACATGGTTGCATGGTCCTACTACCTACTGAGTGAGGCAATTGAGGTGCAAACTCCACTTCATGGTTGCACGGGCCTAGTATCTCCTGAGCGAATCAATGAGGTACAAACCCGTCAACATGGTTGCACGGGCCTACTACTTCTCGAGCGAGGCAATTGATCAACTTCCAACACTATAGATACCATTGATGAAATCAACACATATACATATCTTTTTCATCATCATAAAGTCGCTTAACTCATATACCTAGCATTAGGCCTCCAACAACTCAAGAAGCATTAACTGGACATTTTATCAAACACTTGGCAGGAGTTTAATGCTACTATAAAACCATCCAATTCAAGAGTGAAATAATGCAAGAAAATTCAATGTAAAACCACCAACCAACACTAAGTAGTACCCTCATTAAACATACATCAAAACCCTTTATTAAACCTCAAGATAGTTCAAAGATTCATAGGTCAAAACATGCTTAAACAGTCACACTTTTATGAAACCCCGACATAGCTCATAGTCAAATTCATAGTAAGTAAGACCCATAAGTACATCAACTTAGAAACATGCAATTTAAGTAAAAAAGGAGATTGGGCACTATGAATGCAAGTACCCAATGGTTGAAGCTTGAATGAAATTCTTGGAATCCAGAATGATATGTTACTACATGAATTTTGAGTAAAATTTTTGTGTAAGTGTTAGAGAAGGTGTTGGGGAATGTCTTGAATAATATGAGGTTGAAAAATGACTAAGTATAGGTATTTTTACATAGCGGAACTCTTAGGCCCAAGACCCACAGATCTTGGACCAAAACAAGAAAATTAGCCAAAATGTCTTTATTCATACTTCCCCACCAAAACTCATCCATAAAATCTCCATACTTTTTTTTGTATAAACTGGGTGAATAGAATAGGAAGAATTATGAGCCTCATTGAAAATCAACCTCTACAAGTCATCAATATTATGCGCACACAACCTACCTTGGTATCTAAGGGCACCATCTCCTCCTAGGGATAAAACTCTCATTTTACCATTTCTCACCAAGGCCTTCAACTTTAAAAAAGTAGGGCCAAGATCATGCCTTGTCTCCACTTCTTCAACCAATAAAGAGTTAGAACCGTCAACCACCACTACACCACCATTTTCAACATCTTCCAACCCAACCCCTAATCTAGCCAACCAATAGACCTCTCTATCCACCTCCTTGCCACCATCACCAACATATGCTATGGCACCCATAGAGATGCTACTCAAAGTAT
>JAOTQJ010000001.1:9232530-9273491 GCA_025642045.1 Solanum sejunctum | reverse complement strand
TATAATTTTACAAAAATAATAGAGAAAAATATATTTCTTAATATGTATGTATTATCTTACAAATTCAATTAATATGAGACAGAAAATATTTTGATACATTTAATATATCTTTAATTTAAGTCCATGAAATTGAACAGACATTTTTATCCTCAATTCAAATCAAATTAGAATTTATTTTTTTTGGAAAACCGAGAGAGTATTAGCTAATAATGATTTAGTATGAAGAATATTTGTACATGTATATCATGAATTCATTGATTTAGCTCAATGAACTTTTAATCATCATCCAGTAGCTGATGTAACCAAAAACTACACCATTTCATCAAAAAATTATATTATATATAGATAAAAATTTTAATTTAATAAATATTTATATAAATATTGACACTTCTTAAGGATTCAAAAATTATTCGAGATCATGTGTCCTATTCTCGGCAACAATATATATATTTTCTTTTAACATCTCTTATTAAAAATCTTGGCTCCACCAAGAGATCTAACATGCAAGCATTAGGTTTATTTGAACTACATAAATTTGTGAATAAATATTTGCTAAATTGAAATAAAAAGTAGTAGATCTAAACTCATAGTTTACAAGATATAATGAGTACAATATCAATTACCTAAAAATCAGAATTCAAAAAGATTAAATCATAAATACGTCTGCTATCATCACAAGGAAAGTAAAAATCACCAGATCTTGCCATCTATAGTTGGTTTCTCTCTAAATAGGATAAAGGAAACAATTTAACATTCTCTTTGTTTCATCAATTGTTAGTCTGTTACTTATTGGAGCATCGGGGAATATCGAAAAATCAAGACAACACATAGATTTAGCCAATTAATTTTCAATAAAGATCGTGAACAGTAATAAAATACAAGTATACAAAAGTCATGATATAGTCACAAATATAAAGTAATGAAGTAGTAATATTTTCCTGATGGGCACAATGCATGGAGACACTTGATAGAGATGTGTAACTATATTGAGACATTTGTACACCTGTATTTATCAATAATTCAAAAAGTCTACTGAAAAAATAATTGGCTAAATCTATAGAAAGATTTAACTTATCAATTCGTATTGCACCTAACAAAACCCATAATTAGATCTATCGAAAACTAATATTTGATCCCAAGAAAAGGATTCATTTGAGTAAAAGTGTTACCCAATGTGTAAAGAAGAAGAAATGATGTAGAGAGAACAAAATATACCTCATAGTTCTTCAATATTTCTTCACATTCACACTCTGTAGAAGCAATACCGTCTAGTAGTCTTGTATGTAACGTTTCTTTGTCCCATTTCATTTGATTTTTTTTTATCTGTTTTAAACGAATGTTATCTTACTCTAATTGAATATAATTTAACTTTAAAATTTTTCTTTTACCCTTAATGAATAATTCTCAATTACATAAGTATCTTATAATAATTTTAGATCACAAATTTTAAAAAATTTATTTTTTTTATTAAATACTTTATCAAATCAAAGAATGTCAAATGTAACGAAGAAAGTATATAGTATTATTGGTGGGATGAATTTGTACATTCACAAATCACACTTACCTACCGTCATCATTCATACACCTAATTTGTAGCAATAAAATATACTTTTACGTAATTTAAGAGCTCCTCTACTGTCAGTGCATTAGATACACATTAGATATTTATTTGGGATATTAGATACATAAAAGAAAGACGAACATGAATTGTGTATACGTCTCAGATTCATGTGAATCTACTTGGATATATTGTATTTAGAATAAAATTATATCTAATTTTAATTTTATGTATTTGAAATACATATATTTAAACATATCTAAATGTACCAAAATATGATAATATCCGTAATATTGCAAATTAGAGGCAACGAAAATATGATAATTTTATGATTTGAAATATGCTACATAAAAAGTGACAACTAAAATTTTACCAAGAAAAAAAACAAATAGATCTTTTTTTTTTAACGAAGAGATCTGAGTATATTATTTCAAGATATTTGATAAGCTCTCATCCAATTTCTAGAGAATTAGGCAAACAAGTTATCGAATAGGGTCTCATAAAACTCAAGTTCATTTTTTCTTCTTGTTTACAGATTTGCAACTTTTGCATCATTTGTTTCTTGCAAATCAGATCAATCTCTTATTATTACTTTTTTGAGAAGAATCTAAAGATGGATTCCTTCGTATATTCCTCCATCCACCAAAGGGCACAGTGTAATTATGGGAGCATCAGAGAATATTGAAAAATCTATGCCAATCATTATTCAGCAGAAGTAGTAAATAGTGACAAAATACAAGTGTACAAAGGTTTTTACGTAGTCACGAATAATGTGAAGAGGAACTAGTACTATTTTCCTTGATGGCATACAAGGCAAGAGACACTTGACAGTGATAGGTGTGACTGTATTAAAACGTTTGTACATATGTATCTTGTCACTTATTCACAACATCTATCGAAAAATGAATTGACTAGATCTATAGAAAGATAACTTATCAATTCTTATACAGTTTTAAAAAAAACAATAATAATAAGAGATTGATCATAAGAAAAGGATGATGCAAGATTGATTCAATAAAGAAGAAATAATGAAGAGAGAACAAAATATACCTCAAAGTTTTTCAATATTTCTTCACTTTCACTCGTTGTGTAGAAGCAATACCTCTTAGTAGTGTTGTATATATAGTATGAAAAGTATGAACTTGGGCATGCATTCACACTTACCCACCCTCATCATTATTCATACAGCTAATTTTACCACTAATATTCTACTTTTACGGAATTTAGGGGTTCCACTACTGTCCACTAGTAGGTAATAATAGGTGCAAACAAAATCAAATCAAAAATAGATTTAAATTACAAATCAGAAAAAAAAAATAATTAATAATTTAATTTGACTTAATTTGATATTAGAAAAAAAGGAAAAAATTACAGAAAATAGATCTAATTTGAATTTATTTACTCTTAATACTTCTAATTTAAACTATTTATCCTTAATGGACCTATTACCCAAACTATTTATGTTTCTATTCACTTATCTCTTTTTATTTCATGTGCTGACGTCATGCTGATTTCAGCATAAATATCATAAAATATGCTCTGGCAGTATATATATACCATAGTAGTATCATAGAAGATGAGCTCAGTCTTTTGTGATATTCTGGTGGTATATTGATACCCGATTGGTATATAGAATTTCTTTTAAGAAACAAATTTAAAAAATTATTAAACTCTAAATTAATAGAAAATATATTCATTATATACTTTGTCAATATATTTATACCATATCGGTATCATATAGGACTGAGTTTAATCATCTGTGATATTCTGTTGGTATATGTATATTCTATTAGTATGTCATACAATCAAGTGCTGACATCAGCATGCAAATTTTAATATTAGGGGGACAAAATTTTAATAGTATGGGGTGCAAAATGTAAAGGGGTATATGAATGTAAATAGTTTACTTTAAAGAGGTACAAACTTAGTTTTCCCAAAAAAAACCCGACTATATTTGGTTTGATTTGATTTTAACTTTAAAAAATTAACCCGACACTAAATCAATATTATATTATATTATATTATATTATATTATATTATATTATATTATATTATATTATATATGGATATATGGATTCGTTTGGTATGTGTGTGTATATATATATATGTGTGTGTGTATTGGCTTAGATAATTAAAAGACATAATCTAATTTTAAGTAATTATGCACTTTAAATTTATGATATTTGACTCATTTTAGCAGGATTTAGTAATTTAAAATTAAACCATCTTCATGTGACTTATTTATTTGCAATATTTTATTTATGCGATCTCATAATTACATTTTGTTGTATATTTTGGTGTCTTCACTGATATCATATTTTGTGTTTTTCTTAATAAAAAAATCTTAGATTTTTATATTTTGGTAGGACTAAAGAGATATTTGAATCATAAGTTAATTATATATTTTTTTAAATCCTTATCAAAATATTCAAAAAAAAAAAAACTTGAAAGCACGGAAATTTCAAAAAAAAGTTCAAGAAATTAAAAAAAACTCGAAAAATTCGAAAAAATCCAAAGTTAAAAAATTTGAATTTTATTGATTTGATTTGATTTATATAGTAAAAAATTCCAAATAATAATTTAATTTGATATTTAAAAATACGAACTAATTCGTACCATATACACACCTAAGAAATAACATCCCACTTTAACTAGTATAAGATTTATAGCTATATTAGAAAGCAGAATTAAGTGATTTTGATGTAAATTAACTAATAGTGATGTGACCATCAATAAAATTTATCCTTAATTTATGTAAAAAAGCAAAAGAACTTATTAGACATTCATCTATATTATATATACTAATCATACCTATATTTTCAAATAATTACAGATCTTACATGAGTTAAGAGTTTTTTTTAATCATATATCATGGAAGATACACATAAATATATATAACTAGATAACTAAGAGAGAGAGAGGTGAGCAATATAATGGGGAGGGAGACGAACAGGATATCATATATCTCAAATACCTCTAAAACGCAGTAAATAAATACTAAATACATGTACCTAGTGTATTTGTGCAAGTTTCCTTAATTTATCATGTCACCTCGCCAAACCTAAGGATTTCGGCAAGTTTGTTTTTCAATTACATGGACTGGAGTTTGATGATTTTTAGGTGATAAAAATTGAAATATGGACTTCGTGCAATGAAGATATATTTGAATGATTATCCAAGAAACTACTTGTGCCCTTCTTCTCCTTTCAAGATTGATTTATATGTTTTTCATTTTTTCTTCCACCTGATATCTTAAAGAAGTTATTTAAGGTCTGATAATATTTAAATTCGTGTTTGAAAGTTTAATTTTTGGGATAAAATTGCTTTCTAATAAAGGTGATTATATATATTCAAACAACAACAATAACAGTATATTCAGTAAAATTCCACGAATACACATACCTATCACTATCTCATAGAAGTAGACATACTAGATATGATTATATATATTCAAAGGTTGAGTAATTGATAAAAGTGATTTATATGTTATTGAAGTCTATGCAAAAGATCTTTAAATTACATTATTTATTTGTGTTCACAAGTTATATTATTTCAAAACGTTTGATAAGCTCCCATCCAATTTCTAAAAAAATAAGTACTTAAAGATTAAGCAAACAAATTATCGACTGAATTCATGAAAAATTAAAGTTCATTATCAAAATTTCTTTCAAATAGTCAATTAACTATTAAAACTTATATACTAAAGTGATCTCCTCCTCTATTTTTTTTTAAACAAAAAAAATCAATTTCTATACCCATATTTCACTTAATTAATAATTAATCACCTAGCCAGAGTTGTTCAAGTTCCAACTATGAAATAATGTTAGATTTTATATTAGGTGACAGTGGATAAAACAAAAATAACCCAACCTATTTATGACGTTATTCCAATTTTGGTCTTTGTAATATTCAGCTATGCACATTTAATTTCTAGTTAATCTATGTGTATTTGGTCATTAAAGCATGATGGAGGTTGAGCTTAACAGAATAATCAAAAAATAGCCCCCTTTTTAAAATTATGATAAAATAAATAAAAGGTGAAAGAAGAAAGGGGGAAAATATTATTGTGTAATTTTCAGTGCAATGTTCTACTTTCAATCAGAGATATATACATGCCTTTGCTATGGCTTGCCACCTAACCAACAATGACCAATCAATATTTGACAATTTCTTCTCCTTTTAACACGTCTTCATTTTCCTTTTGAATTTTCAACAGATATGAAATAAAAGATAGCTATATGATTACATTATTTTACCAAAGGGTGAAAATGGTATCTCGTGCAATTTTTGGTCCTTAAATCGAAAGGCTTTTCTTTTACAAAGTGGAACTATTTTTCCATGCAAGATGGGGCTACACTTTGAAAATTTTGGTCTTCCTTTTAGGGAACATGCCTAAATTGATGTTGTAGTGTAATGTTGAACAATTATCAATTATAAATTAATATAAAGCGTATATGCAAGGACATATATTATGTATTTATTTATTGGTGCAATAAACTTTAGATGACTATTTCAATAGTGAATACAACATACAAGCATTAAATTAGGTGATTTCGAGTTACAAGGACATAATTTTTTTAACAAAAATCCAAAAAGACATGTATTTCTTTTTTACCAAAAGGGTAAAACTGCAGCATTTTCCCTTTAGCAACTAACGTCCGTCTCTAATGGAGGAAAAGGTGGCATGTAGTTCAGTCAAAAGGTAATTAAGGCGTAATGACATTAATTATTTCATGCTAAATCCCAATCTAACCTTGAACACCTAGTTTAGATGGTTATTATTATTTGTATTATACTGTGATGTTAGTTTAAATATTATATTTATTTTGATTGTTAGTTAAATGAGTCAGACTCAATAGAATTTGATCAATTTTATTTTCTATCGTTAAGGTGGAGAAATGAACCAAGAATTCTTTTTCTTCTCATCATCAATCAAATCACTGTTCACGACCCAGGATTCGATTTTCTCATTCAATATAACAAAATGTCTTGTTTGTTGTATTGTGTTACTTAAATTAAACGATATGATCAATTTAGTGTGACCTTACCATTACCTTAGTATTTTCGCCTTAATTGTCTTTACTTATTATTTTTTTTTAATTTTAAAAACATAATTTAAGTGACTTTATTATAAAAAATAATACTAGTTGTATGATTATTCAATAAAATTTACCCTTAAATTTATCATGTCCCGTCAACTAAAAAACAGATTTTCGGCAAATTATTTTTTTTAATTGGTAAGAGATTATATAATTGCAAAAATATAATGACAAATAAAAATGAGTAAGGTTCATAAATTTATTACATTTAGATTTATTACACAAATATAGTTTTTATATTTATTATATTTAATGAATCAACATAAACTATATAAATATTTTTTCTCCCTTATTTATCTCTTTTAGTTGAAAAAAATTTCAATAAGATCCAAAATTTAATAGCCTCATACCTTTTTTATTGGTCGTGCCTCTCCCTTGATAAAATTTTTATCAATCAACTTGTATTAAATCTGTCTCTCTTTTGATAAATTTTTTTATCAATCAACTTGTATTAAATCTTTTATATTGAAATCATCTTCTCATCCTCTCTTTTTTTCGAGGAAAATGATTTACTTTTCTACTCATGTTTCACTTACAATCACTTACCCAAATTTGTTTAGATTTCAATGACTCAAAAAATAATGTAACATTTTATATTAAGTCGCAGTAGAAAAAATTTAAATAACTTGTAACATTTAATCATTATGGGTGAGTTAAAGATGAAAGTATTCGAATAAAAATAGTTTTAATTGATGATTTAAAAATATTAGGCAAGCCAATTTCAGACGAAATATGAGCAAAATAAAATCTAGAGCAATTCGGGAAAGATTTGAATAAAATGTGTGAACTTGAAGTAATTTTTTATTAGGGCAAGTAAAATTTTTGATATCGAACTTAAAATAAAAGAAATAGTTGAAGTTATTTTAAAGAATAAAAATGCAAAATTGTATAACCCAGGGATTCATCATCAGAATAACATAATAATTCAGTGCCCATTACTAGTAGAGGCATAATTCATGGAGGAGACTCCTCTCCAATACAGTTGGTCCAGTGCATATTTAGTTTTATGACATCTCTCCCTTTTAATATCTAATGGTCAGGATTTAATTAAGTAAATCAACCCCTTAAATCATGGTTAAACTATCATTGTCATCTAATTTAGTTTTTTTTTCTCATTTGCAGATCAATTATGCCAAAAATATTGCTCAAAGATTTGAAAAAAATATTTTCTTACCATAAAAAGCTTGGAGAAGCACAGCAATTATCAACAAGAACAGAAGATTATTAAATCATTAAGAAGGTACAACCACCACCAAAAATCACAAGAAAATAAAATAACAGTTGATGAACAAAAATTTTTTCAGAATTAAGTGATTTTAGCACATATGACAGATCATGAAGGTTGTTTGCGATTTGTCAAGTGTATGCTTAAAATTAAGTACTTTAATTTATCAATGACTCGTTTGGTATTTTGGGAGATTTTAATTATATGGCATTCTCTCTGTATTCGGGTATGACCAGCGTGAGACCTTACCATTACAAAAGCTGAAAGCTCAAACCGATGACTCTTAAAAAAAAATTAATCACGTTTATCCAAAATTTTCATTGTTCAAAAAAACTTAAAAGGAAATAATAATGCTACGCAAAGAGATACCTCTTTTTTTTAAAAAAAATCATTACAAACAAAATATTATAGAAAGAAAGTAAGAGTAGCTCAACATTAAAAATTTACTTTTGTACGCGATTTAGTATTCTGCTGATATTGAAAATTAATCTCTCCATAATGTTAGACCGATTAGAGACCAAAATCTATATAATAAGAGATCTACCAAAAGATAAACAGAAAATATGAAAAATCGAAGTTCTAAAATCATAAGAATGAGTTCGAAGATGTAAATATGAAAAATAAAATCAAATCGGAGTAGCAAGATTCTCGTCTAAATTGATGCTGTTAATATGAAAAGGATCGGACTAAATCATATAGGAATGGGAAGGTTTAACCATGGTTTAGAGGCTGATTTATGTAATTAAAAATGCTGACCATCAGATTTTGAAACAGACACATTTTACAAAATTAAATGTACACTGGATCAACTGGAGAGATTGATATACTGGAGAGGAGCCTAATCCATAATTCATAGTTAAAACACACTCAGTCAAGCATCTATATACTGCAGAATATTAGACAGACAGAGCATAACAGGCATACTAAAGCACATGAAGTGCTACAAAACAAAAATATAGAATGTAAATAAAATCATGGCACCTCTATGAACTCTTCTCGAATTTCATGTGATCTGTCCTCGTCAAACTCGATTTCTTCAAATATGAATTTAACGTTGGGTGATGCTCTCCGGAATTCTTTCATCTCATCGATCATTTCTTTACACGAACGAGAAAGGTAACGCGTGAAATTCCAAACGTTGATCTCCTCAAGTACAGGTGCAGATGCCAATATAAACTTCATAAATTCCATTTCCAACTCGAGACCAGTAAACATGTTTACATGAACTCTTTGAAGCTTCACAGAATCACGTGAGGATGATTCGGATTGGGCTTGTAGCAATTGCACAACAGGTTCAACAATATCTCCCACAGGGTACTAAAGAATTTTTGAGGAACGTTAATTCGACTAGTTCAGATGAATAAAAAACCATATTTAATCACCTAACGAAAACAAACAAGAGAGTGCTTACAAATTCAAGTGTAAGATCTTGTAATTTAGGACAGCTTGTAATCAAGTAAACTGCACTTGAAACCACCTCGACGTCTCTTAAAGACATGGGGAAAATATTGAGAGACTTGATATTGTTCAGAGCAGTTGGGGGACTCTCTGGTACACCTCCCTTGATCAAGTACTAAAGCAAGTAAAAGATTACTTAAGATACCAATCAGATTCATCATTTGGTTATGTAGCAAGTTTATATAATAACTATAGCATTATCACAAATGTACATTACCTCTAATGTTGTATCACATAGTTCCAGTTCCAGCAATGAAGGTATGTAATGGAAGAACTTAGTAAAATTAGAGCAAACTGGAGATGTATCAGTCAGAAGTCGTACTCTCTTGAAACACACAATAGCTTTTTCAAGCATAGGAGCGTTCTTGAAGGAAATGGATTTTGATATTCCAATAAACTCAAAGAATTTGAGATTAGCAGCATCAATTTCAAGGTTGTCAAAGTTTGTGCAGTCACGCAACCTCAATCGCTCAAGCAACGGGCTTTTAGAGATGAGATTTGTGAATACTGATGGAACAAAAGTGACATTCTCAAGATCAAGATTAATAAGCTTCTCAAACCCTTTGAAACCATGTGGAGGGAGGAACAAGCAATGATCAAGTTCCAAATACCTTAGTTGCCGGAATGTAAAAAGATGATGAGGTAAATGCTCTTCGTTATCGAAGCTTACATGAAGGGTGAATTCCTGGACATTTTTCTTTAATAAGAAGTGCATCCAATGATCAATATCAGGGCAACTCGCAAAACTACGACCTTGGAGTCTAAACTTCAATATTGGTCCTTTATGGACTAATAGGACTTGGTAAATGAATCTCTTAGCTGCTTCATCTTGCCTGAAACACTTGAAAAACTCATCATTAAAATCAAGTTCTGGACGCGTTGCCCATTTGTACCTCCAGTCTTTTGACAAGATACTGGTCTTCACTGCATCTTTCCAAGGCAAGCATCCTAGTATTACGTCTAAAACATTACAAGGCAAATTGCTAATTGTGTCTACACCAGATGTCCAAGCATTCCTCATGGTCCGAGAAAACAAGTTTGCCAGCAACTGCAAAAAATTAAAATCGAGAATAAAGGCACAATCCAGATATATTTCAGCACTATATTGTAAATTACTGGTAGTTCAATGTCTGCAACAACATAAAATTTTAACATCTACAAGTATCATAGAGAGATTGAAAACCATGAAAGAACATAGATTTGAAGATAATAGTGGTGGAAACAGGATTGAGTTTAAAAAAGGGGTTCTCTTGTGTGCAGGGGATTCAATGGTTGAACCCCCTTCAGTAAAACTTTGCAAAACTTCACTTGGGCTAAAACACCATTAGTATGGATAAAGCAAGCCCATTAGCTCCTAGAAAGGTTTCATTACTCATCCCAATATTCCGCCCATGTAATTCTTTTATAGTGTTAGACCAAAATACAACGACTATTTCTTAGGTTCGAACCCTAACCTAGCATTTAAATTGAAAAGCATAAAAGAGAGAGTCCATTATCCACCAATTACTATCTTGTGCCACTGGTGAATTAGCCGATGTTGCCCGTTAAACTGACAGGGACATGATTATCCATAAAAAAAATTCCCAGGTTCATGATAAGTTAATTATTCAACAAAGAAGTACAATTTGAGAGCAATTAAGCAAAGATGCTTACCTCTACTGAGAGTCTGAGAGTGATCGAAAGCCTCTTGACGGAAAGATCAGAAACAGCATTACCGGTAACAAAGAAGAAAGAAAAGAACTTGATGAAACAAAGAAGAAAAAGAAAAGAGACATCTGGCAGTACACGTGCCTTTTGAAGGACACATGAAAGAGAGTAAGAATTTTAAATTTTCACCTTTTCAATTTTTTACAAAATCATTTCAAATTTTACTAGTAGCATTCCCTTGAATTAGAAGATAGACTCAAAAAATACTACAGAAAAAATATTCTAAAAAAATATAGAAATTAATTCCAAAATTTTGAAAATCTTTTTTATTAATATTCTTATTGTTGTTTTTTACACTAGATATTTATTTTGTAATATTTTTTGAGTTTATGTAAAATTTCAAGTGATTCTGAGTTAGTGGTAAGAATTTTCCCTGAATTTTTGAAACATAGAAGAAATTGTAAGTGTATTATTGAGTTAGATTAAATTAGAGCTCAAATGATATTGAGTTTGGGTATGCAGCTCGGAAGGATGCTACTATTGAAATTTGAGGTGATTCATAAAAGATTGAAGAAGTTGAAAATTTGGAGTTCTTGGTGTTCTTTAAATATATTGTTGAGGATGGCACTTGCACAATCCCACCAAAAAAGTCATCCTTAACTCAAAAGGATAATAAACATGTCGCGCGAAAGTAATTAACCAGAGTAGATAGCTAAAATTGAGAATTTTCATAAACTTAAATACCACCCAAGGATTTAGTTGTCTCGCGTACAAGCCACTAATAATACAGAAAACCAAAGAAATACAAGTCCAAACTATCCTTCTTCTCGAATAGAACAAGTACAGAAGAAATAGGAACAAGAGAGTCAGCCAAATGGCAATAACTACCTCTGTGTGTCTCTTGGAAAGCCTCGGAGGATGAAAAAAATAATATTCACTATTCGGGCTCACAACCTACACAAGTGTATAAGTAAGGGGTGAATACCAAATACCATGCGGTACCCAGCAAGTCAACTAACAAAACAAAGTAAGTCTAATAGAATACACAAACTCCTTTCGTCCCAATCGATCTCCTCGACTACAAGTTGCACAGAAAAATTATTTCAACCCAGCAATAGATAATACATAATTTCCATCAATCTCGGATGGAGTCAAAGATTGACTATTTTTTGGCTTTGGAGTATGATGAAATAAAGCAAAATGGCTCTTTAAACTGTCTGCGCTTCTTTCATTTGTGAAGTAGCAGTTAGTCAATGCAATTTTCGACGCTCATCATGGATCATCTGGAAACAACCGCTTTATATTTATAAACATAGGGGTTAGGCTGCGTACATCCGATCCTCCCTTACCCAGCAATGAGCGGGTCCTTTCGAGGCACTGGGGTATGTTGATGAATGTTGATGATAAATAGATAATATATAATAAAGATAGTATTTCACCATATCACAATTCCAAAGCACAAGCTAAAAATGATAGCACAATCAATCATAAGAGTAACATCATGCTATGCAATAATATGCAAGAGTGAAATGCAATGCTTATGCAATAATCACCGGCAAAGACCTTGGCATTATAACATCACTGAAAAATATCTCAATATCACATCATCGTCGACAAAAACCTCGTCGTCATAATATCATCATAAATACACCGACAAAGATCTCGGCATCACAATATCATCATAAATTCGCCGGCAAAGACCTCAGCATCACAATATCATAATAAAGTTTTCAACATCATAATTTCGCCGGCAAAGACTTTGGCATCATATTTCGACCAGTAAAGACCTCGGTCACAATATTTTTCATCTCACTCATATCAATATCCGGAATCAATGCAAATATGCATGTCATGGAATGAATGAACATGATATGAATTCCACAGACACATTCACTGATTATCTTCGACCACAACAATATATGTATCAAAAATATAAAATTCTCATCACTTCACCACATTTATCAATAAACATACCATAATAACACACCAACTCGCATTCACATTTTTAATCATCTCATTTCTTATAATATTAAAATATTTTACGGATCACAAGTAGGATAAAGGAGAATTTGAGAATTCTACGAGAATTATAAAGTTTTGAAAGTCCACTTGCCTTAGTCAAATCACAGTCAATCTAACACTTTGACCTTTTCTTTTTGAATGAAATCCGTAGCACCATGATCTAGTCAAATAAATTATCACCATAAGATTTCAAAACTCACAAAATCCATATTAGTATATATCTAACCTAGACCCAAAGACCAACCAATTTTGTCATTAATTTCCAAAGTTTCAAGTTTAGGATTTAATCTTAAATCCCCAAATAATATAATTCTAATTTTTACAACTTAAATAATAATATTATATTCAGTATATATAAATTATGAGCAATTGTCACTAGTTACATCTTAACTTCATATAAACTCTTTTCACATAGAACATAAATCTCAAGACATAATTTAATCTCAAATAGTAAAATCCTCATATAATAGCAAGAGAATAAATAGAACTTCCTCATCAACAATTTCTTTTAAATCTCTAACCCAATTAAATAAAGTGACATGTAGGGTCTTTCAATTTAACTTTAATACACCAAGATAAATTCATTACTCATCATAAATAATATTCTCATAATAAAGTACTTAAAAGTATACAAAAATAATCTCTTTTACATAAAATATCTTATTATAAAAGATTTAGAAAAATAGGAGTAACTTACATAAATAAAATTGTCTAAACTCTACACAATAAAACACCCCCTTCAGCTAATAAAATTCTCACAAAATATTATGCAACAATATATATATATGCTCTCGTATGTTTGCTCTTCCTTGTTTTGTGCGCAGATTAAATGAGCAAACTGCTCTCTTAGTTAAAGAGGCAGAATACGCCTCTTGCAGCAAATAAAAGAACAAGGGTATTAAAAATAAAGTAAATTGGAAAGAATATTAATGGAGGATAAGGATATTAAACTATTTAGTGGGATAGTACTAATGGCATTTAGCCCACTATATTAATAATGACTTTTAAAAAAATTATTAAAGAGAAAGCAATGATCCACCATTGCACTGGCGCATTATCAGTAAAAATGCACTATCACTAATATATATTAAAAAAATGCACTGACAATCACCTTTTTCAAAAATCTGCTCACACTATTTCAACTCAAGTATACAAAATTTCGAGATAATTACATTATCCACCACTAAAAGTCATGTTCGTCCTCAAACATAAATTTAAAAGAAAGTACATGAAGTTTTGAAAAGATGAGGATATATAGAACACATTTTTGAGTCCATCTCCCAAGTCGCCTCTCTAATAGGATGAATCTACCATTGTACCTTCACGAAAGCAATCTCTTTGTTTCTAAGGTTGCGCCTGTCTATCCAAAATAGCAATAGGCTCCTCCTCAAATAATAAGTCTGGATTCAATGCTACCGAATTGAATAAGTGTATATAAGACTCGTCGGGTACATACTTCCAGAGCATGGAGACATAGAACACAGGATGTACAGATGATAAGTTAGGTGGCAAGGCCAGCCTATAGGCCACCTCTCCAACTCTCTCCAAGATCTCAAATGGGCCAATGAATCGAGGGCTAAGCTTTTCCTTTTTACCAAATCACATCACACCCTTCATAGGTGACACTCTAAGCCAAATCTGATCACCTACGATAAACTCCAAGGCTTGAACCCTCCTATCCGCATAACTCTTTTTTCGACTTTGAGCAGCCAACAACCTATCCTGAATCATACAGACCTTTTCCATAATATCTCTTAGAAAATCTGCATCTAATGAGTCTATCTTAGCAGAATCAAACCAACTAATTGGAGATCTACACCATCTACGATACAATGCCTCAAATGGAGCCATCTAAATACTGGAGCGATAACTATTATTTTAGGCAAACTCTGCTAAGGGCCAGTGTTAGTCCTAACGGGTACCAAAATCAATCACACACGCTCGCAGCATGTCTTCCAACACCTGAATAGTCTACTTAGACTGTTTATCTGTCTAAGGGTGAAAGGCTGAGCTCATATCCAGCTGAGTACCTAGACCATGCTGCAAGACAATCCAAAAATGTGAAGTGAAGAGTGAACCCCGATCAGAAATGATAGAAATGGGTATACCATGCAATCTAACTATCTGACTAATGTAAAGCTCGGCTAACTTCTTTGCTGTATACTTGACTTTGACCGGAATGAAATGGGTAGACTTAGTCAATCGATCCACGACTACCCAAATAGAGTTATAACTGCCCACAGTGGTAGGCAAACCCACCATAAAATTCATAGAAATTTGCTTCCACTTCCATGTAGGAATGGGCATCCTCTGAAACTCACCTCCAGACCGCTGGTGCTCACACTTAACCTGTTGACAAGTCAAACACTTAGCCACAAACTCTGAAATATCCTTCTTTATACCACACCACCAGTAGTGCTGACTTAGGTCATGATACATCTTCACTGCTCCTAGATGAATGGAATAATGAGTACAGTAAGCCTCTTCAAGAATCAATCTAATCAAATCACCTACCTTAGGTACACAGACTCAACCTCCAATCCTTAAAACACCATCAGGATCAAGCATTGCTTCCTTAGCCTCTCCTATGGTCACTTTATCTCTGATGAGGCATAACTTCTCGTCCTCAAACTGACGCTCTCAAATCTGGTCCTTTAAGGAAGAACGGGCCTTAAGGAAAGTAAGTATGCCGCCCTCATCAGAAAGTTGTAACCTGACTAGGCCATTCGCTAGACGCTGAACATCCCTGGCCAAAGGTTGCTCCTCCACTGGAATGGTGGCTAGACTCCCCATGCTAGAAGTCTTTCTACTCAAGGTGTCAGCCACAACATTCGCCTTCCTCGATGATATAGGATGGTCAAATAATAGTGCTTTAGTAACTCCATCCACCTATGCTGCTTCAAGTTTAGATCCTTTTGGTTGAAAATATACTGAAGACTTCTATGATCAGTGAAGACCTCACAATGTACACTATATAAATAGTGACGCCATAACTTAAGCACAAAAACCACAGCCACTAACTCTAAGTCATGAGTAGGGTAGTTTTTCTCATGAACCTTCAACTATCTAGACGCATAGGCAATAACTTTTCCTTTTTGCATCAATACATAACCTAATCCAACTCTTGAAGCATCACAATGCACCGTGAAGTCCATACCTGCCTCAAGTAGAGTCAAAATGGGAGCTGAAGTTAACAAGGTTTTGAGCTTTTGAAAGCTTGCCTCGCACTCATCGGACCAATGAAAGGATACATTTTTCTAAGTTAATCTAGTCAGTAGGGCTGCAATGGAAGAAAACCCTTGAATAAACTGCCTATAATACCTTGTTAACCCTACAAAACTACGAATCTCAGTAGCTAAAGTTGGCCTCGACCAACCTTTAACTGCCTCAACATTAGCCAGATCTACTCTGATCCCCTCTTTAGATACCACATGCCCTAAGAATACCACCAAATCAAGCCAAAACTCACACTTGGAGAATTTTGCTATAGTTTTTTCTCCCTCAACCTTTGTAACACTATCCTCAAGTGACTAACATGATCAGCCTCAGTCTTAGAATATACCAAGATGTCATCGATGAATACTATAACAAGAAAATCTAAGTACAGACGAAACACCCTATTCATTAACTCCATAAACGTTGCAGGGATATTAGTCAACCCAAAGGACATCACCAAAAATTCATAGTAGCCATAATAAGTTTGGAAAGCTGTCTTAGGAATATTTGATGCCCTAATCCTCAACTGATGATAACCAGACCTTAAGTCAATCTTAGAAAACACATCCGCTCCCTAAAGCTGATCAAATAAGTCATCAATACGGGAAAGAGGGTACTTGTTCTGGACAATCACCTTATTTAACTACCTGTAATCTATACACATCCTCATAGACCTGTCTTTCCTTTTTCACAAACAAGACTGGGGCACCCCAAAGTGACACACTAGGACGAATGAACCCTTTGCTCAACAAATCTTGAAGCTGCTCCTTTAATTTCCGTAACTCAGCTGGAGTCATTCTATACGGAGGAATGGAGATAGGCTTAGTGTCTGGCTATACATCAATGGGAAAGTCAATATCTTTATCGGGTGAAACACTTGGAAGGTCGGCGGGAAACACATCAACAAACTCCTGAACCACAGGGATAGACTCTATAGAAGGTGGTTCAATACTAGTATCTCGAATGAAAGCCAAGTAGGACAAATACCCAATATCAATCAATTTCTAGGCATGAATGTAGGAGATAACTTTACTAAGATAAGAACCACACTCAATCTTTGGTACACCAGACATGGCTAAGGTCACAGTTTTTGTGTAACAGTCAAGGATAGCATGATAGGGAGAAAGCCAATCCATCCCCAAGATAACATCAAAATCTATCATATTTAGAATAATCATATATATCCATGTACACAGCCAAAAAAACAAGGCAGGATCGATATACCCGATCCACCACTAAAGGTTTACCTACTGGTGTAGAAATATGCACAGGCATAGGCATCTGATCACACAATAAGTCAAACCCAGACAAAAAGTATGTAGACACATAATAGTAGGTAGATCCAGGATCAAATAACACATATACAGGCCGATGATAGACTGGAACAACACCTGTGATAACTGCGTTTGAGGCCTTTGCCTCAGGTTTTCCAGGAAACGCATAACACTGAGCTCCTCTTCCACCCCCAACCTGAGCTATAACTTAATCTACACCACGTGGAACCAAAGTACCACTGTTTGGAGTCTATCCATCTCTAGCAGTTTGACCCCTACCCCGTCCTCTAGCCGGTGGAGCCAAATCTCTAACTAGAGCTGCCGAATTAGTATGATGGGGTCCCGAATGAGTTTGAAAGGGGCATTGTCGAATCAAATGTCCTGGATCCCCACATCCAAAATAAGGTCCCGATGTAGAGGATTGTTGTCCATCGAAAGAACTAGTATGACTACCGCGGTTAGAACTCTAGGACTCTCGAGACATCTGTCCACCCTTAGCTGTTGGCATAGATGCATGAACTAGTCCTTGATGCTGGGATGAGCCACCCCCTTTATAGAACTCTCTAGCTCCAGATGAGGTACAAGAAAACTGACCCGTAGTACAAGCCCTCTTAGGATCTCCGAACTCTTCGCGAACTAGCAACTCTACCTCCTTGGCAGTGCTCATAATAGACTGAAAAGAAGCCCCATCACGAGCTGCTTTGAATACATAGGATCTAATTGATAAGTTCAAACCTCTCACAAATCTATGGACTCTCCCCCCTCATTTGGAATCATAGTGAAGGCATGTTGGGATAACTGACAAAAATGGGCTTCATACTCCGTAACAGTCATGCCTCCTTGCCTTAAGTCCTCAAACCTCAATTGGCTATCTTCTCGCATACTCCAGGGAATGAAGTGCTCCTTAAAAGCATTAGAGAACACACCCCAATCCACTAGAGGAGATCCAGCTGGTATAGATGCTACATAAGTCCTCCACCACTCCCTAGCTGGTCCACAGAGCTGGAGTGCTACAAAACAGACACCACATTGATCAACTAAACCCCACTGCATCTAGCATCTCATGGCACAAAGTCAAAAATTCATGGGCGTCCTTGTTCTTACTTCCCTAAAATTGAGGTGGTCTCATCTTTCGTAACTAAGTTGATCATTACTGCTAGAATAGTCTCTGGAGCAGTTTGTTCCCAAATAGCTGGTGTAGGAACCACTGGGGTCTGACCGTCCTGATCCAGATAAACTACACCATGATGCTGCCTTGAATTCTGTTCTTTCACTCTCGATTGGGAAAATCCCTGTGTGCCTATCGTACCACCCCCCGAGTGAGGTTTTCGAGCATACCGATCATCCTCAACAGAGTGTCCTAAAGTAAAGGTGTAGTTGTAGGCTCTGGGAGGGCCTGATCCTTATTAACCTCTATCTGCAGCTTTGGAGAAGCCTCTCTATCCTGCCCTCTAACTGGTTTCACTCTTTGGGCACGTCCCTTCACTAACGTCACTCCACGAGCACGAGCTCTAGCTCGACCCCTCCCTCTACCTCTAACTGGGGTCTCAGCAATTGTCTCGGCAATAGCCTCACCTCTACCAGCAGTAGTTGTAGCTCTAATCCTTGCCATTTGTCGAAAGAACATAGACATCGCTCATTACTAATCAAAAATAACTATGCACGATAAGAGAGAATGAATAAAAAGAAGTTTCCTAACAGTCTTCATAGCCTCTTAAAAATAAGTACAGACATCTCTGTACCGATCCTCAAGACTCTATATAGACTTGGCTTGTACACACTTGAGACTTATGAACCTAGGGCTCTAATACCCACTTGTCACAGCCTAAAAATTGGCATGATGACACTTACTCAATCCCACCAGAAAAGTCATCCCTAACTCAAATGGATAATAAACATATCGTGCGGAAGTAATTAACTAGAGTTGATAACTAAAACTGAGAATTTTCTTAAACTTAAATACCACTTAAGGAATTGGTTGTCACGCGTCCATGCTACTAACAATACAGAAAATCAAAGAAATATAAGTCCAAACTGTTCTTCTTCTCGAATATAACAAGTATAGAAGAAATAGGAACAAGAGAGTCAGTCAGATGACAACAACTACCTCTTTATGTCTTCTGGGAAGCCTCGGAAGATCAAGGAAAATACTATTCACTATCCGGGCTCACAACCTACACAAGTGTATAAGTAAGGGGTGAATACCAAATACCACGCGGTACCCAGCAAGTCAACTAACAAAATAAAGTAAGTCTAATAGAATACACAAACTCCTTTCGTCCCAATCGATCTGCTCGACTACAAGATGCATAGAAAGTTATTCCAACCCAGCAATACATAATACATAATAAATATAGTATTTCACCATATCAGAATTCCAAAGCACAAGCTAAAAATGATAGCACAATCATTCATAAGAGTAACATCATGCTATATAATAATATGCAAGAGTGAAATGCAATGCTTATGCAATTATCGCCGGCAAAGATCTCGGCATTATGACATCACTGAAAAATATCTCAATATCACATCATCGCCGGCAAAAACCTCGGCGTCATAATATCATCATAAATACGCCAGCAAAGACCTCGACATCACAATATCATCATAAAGTTTTCAACATCATAATTTCATCGGCAAAGACTTTGGCATCATATCTCGACCGATAAAGACCTCGGTCACAATATTTTCCATCTCACTCATATCAATATTCGGAATCAATGCAAATATGCATATCATGGAATGAATGGACATGATATGAATTCCACAGACACATTTACTCATTATCTTTAACCATAACAATATATGTATCAAAAATATAGAATTCTCATCACTTCACCACATTTATCAATATACGTACCATAATAACACACCAACTCACATTCACATTTTTAATCATCTCATTTCTTATAATATTAAAATATTTCACGGATCACAAGTAGGATAAAGGAGAATTTGAGAATTCTACGAGAATTATAAAGTTTTGAAAGTCCACTTGCCTTAGTCAAATCACGGTCAATCTAACACTTTGGCCTTTTCTTTTTGAATAGAATTTGCACCACGATCTAGTCAAATAAATTATCACCATAAGATTTCAAAACTCACAAAATTCATATTAGTATATGTCTAGCCTAGACTCAAAGACCAACTAATTTTGTTATTAATTTCTAAAGTTTCAAGTCTAAGATTTAATCTTAAATCCCTCAAATAATGTAATTCTAATTCTCACAACTTAAAGAATAATATTATATTCGGTATATATAAATTATGAGCAATTGTCACTAATTACACCTCAACTTAACTTCATATAAACTCTTTTCACATAGAACATAAATCTCAAGACATAATTTAATCTCAAATAATAAAATCCTCATATAATAGCAAGAGAATAAATAGAACTTCCTCATCAACAACTTCTTTTAAATCTCTAACTCAATTAAATAAAGTAACATGTAGGGTCTTTCGATTTGACTTTGATACACCAAGATAAATTCATTACTCATCATAAATAATATTTTCATAATAAAGTACTTAAAAGTACACAAAAATAAACTCCTTTACATAAAATATCTTATTATAAAGGATTTAGAAAAATAGGAGTAACTTACATGAATAAAATTGTCTAAACTCTACACAATAAAATACCCCCCTTCAGCTAATAAAATTCTCACAAAATATTATGCAACAATATATATATGCTCTCATATGTTTGCTCTGTCTTGTTTTGTGCGCAGATTAAATGAGCAAACTGCTCTCTTATTTAAAGAGATAGAATACGCCTCTTGCAGCAAATGAAAGGACAGGAGTATTAAAAACAAAGTAAATTGGAAAGAATATTAATGAAGGATAAGGATATTAAACTATTTAGTGGGATAGTGCTGGTGGCATTCAACCTACTATATTAATAATGAGTTTTAAAAAAAATCACTAAAGAGAAAACAATGATCCACCATTGCACTGGCGCATTATCAGTAAAAATGCACTATCACTAATATATATTAAAAAAAATGCACTGACAATTCCCTTTTACAAAAATCCTGCTCACACTATTTTAACTCAAGTAGATAAAATTTTGGGATCGTTACACATCAGCTCCGGAATGGCCCACTTAGGCTAGAAGCGTGGTTACCTTAAGACATGAGGCTTCCGGTGCGAGTTTAAACGACTTTTGGCAAATTCAATTCAGAAACAAGTTAAAAGTTGTCTTTAGTCAATAACTTTGGAAAACTTGCCCGGATGAGAATTCTGACAGCACGGTCAACTCTGAAATGTCGAGTTTGGTCTAAAACGACCATTCATTTGGTACCAGGGACTTCCAGAAGCGATTTGACTCCCTTGATTCTTTTCGCTAAAAGTTGGATATATGGAAGTGAGACCTACATCAGATTGTAAATACCTCCGATGAAAATTTTATTTGTATTATTGGATCTGAAACATCAAAATTAGTAGAGTTACATAGTTTATTTGCGAAAATTGAATTTCCAATGGGCCCAAAACATCAAAAAAGGGGTTGGATGGTTGTTGAAGTGGGGTGGTGATGTGGCTTAACCACATCGCTGTAACAATCCATCTTTAGATGAGAAGTCCCGCATCGGTAAAACGTAAAAAAGATACTGAGTATATAAGTAAAGAATTGGTTTATATACTGTGAGACACCTTTTGGAATGGGCCCGAAGGGATAAATTCGTGATGGGCTAGGCCCAAAAGCGGACAATACTTCACAGTGTTGGGCCAGATTGTTATACTTCTGCCTTTTTCTTAAAAGAAAACCCTATGTACTTACTTGAATACTTTCGCTTCATTGATGTGGCATCGACGCTCTTCGACATTTGGGAGGAAGGGCTGTGGCATAGGCGTTCTTCGCCAAAGCTGTGGTGACATCGGCCCAACAGATCTTTTCCACCAAATCGTCCCCCATATTTGGACCTGTTGAGGTATGATTCTCGATAATTTTCTCATCATTGCTCTTCTCGAATTTACAAAAATGGTGTTGTTTTTCTTGTTGAGAGGCATCTTAATCTTTGAAGTATAAAGTTTTCATTGCTCATATTATCAAAATTGTTCAATCTAATTAAATGATTTGAATCTGATTTCCTCTTTGAGTTCAATTTCACAATATACTTTACATTCCTTATAAAATTATCTAATCTCATTTCTTCCTCTTTCTCGCTGTGATAAATTTTCTCGTGTTTCTGTTTCCATTCTTAGAAAAGTCGAAAACTCTTTCTGTTGAAAGAGGCTCAGTTAGTTTGTCTAGTATTGAAAAATCAGTAGTAAAAGAAGAAACTTGAGATGATAATGCAGCTACGATTAAAAAAAGTGAAAAACTAAGAAGAAGAAAGAAGAAAGAGGTGGGAGTTTTGTGTATTTCTTTTCCACTTGAAATTAGAAATTAATTTAGTTGACATGTTCCCCTTATCATGTTCTCATTAATATTGCAATCAAAATGATTCCAGCTGCTCCATCTGTAAGTTCAACAACTATGCATATTATTCTTTAAAAATATAATTAAATACAAAGGTATCTTAATTTAACTCACAAATTTTATATTTGAAATTTATAGTTCACCATCTATTAAAACTAACAAAAAATCATTATAATATGTATCCAAACAATATTTTAAAAATATATCTTGTAATCAGGGGAAAAATATAATCATATCCAAACGGGTCTACCTTCTAAAGAGACACATCTTCCTTCACATAATTTATTGAGACATTCCAGTTTGAATTGTCAATATTGTGGGACCCAAGTTTTTTGGGCTCATACTATCCTTTTGAGACAGAAGAATCAAATTCTACTATCCGATTTGATTTATTTATGTCTGGATTTAAACTTGTCTATTGGTGGATAAAGCCCTTTGGGGCTGTCCAAACCTTACATTTTATTTGGTTCACCAACAAAGATTCAATTTTTATAATCTTTCTTTTGACTAGGTAAGTAATTAGGTTTGAATTTTCTAGATTACCGAAGGGATACTAAACCATCTCTAGAGTTTTAAGATGTAATGTAGTTGTTGGCAGAATTGCCAGGTGCAAAATATGGTCCCTAAAAATAGAAAACATGTCTCTAATTGTTAAACATGTCTCTAACTCCCCCATGATGTCTTGTCACTGCTTCTCTTATTTTTTTCCACTTTTTTAATGCAAAATTTTTGCATGAACTAGCTTCAATTTTAAGTGCAGGGATACAATTCAATCAAAGGTTCCAATATTCGACGTTATTGAACTCACTATTGTCAAACCCTTCATCTATGAGGTATTATTTTCACGAAAATCTTAATCATTGTATACTAGATTATCTTTTTAATACAATGCACTTGCATTTTTCTTAGGGTTGCTTTGATTTTTTTACAACTTGCTTTAGTGATAATGTATTTGTTCAGCATAAGCATTGACACTAATTGATTCTAGATGACAAAATTAAATTCTTGCAATATCAATTTGTGTCCACCTATTGTTAACACTAGTTGATCATATTGATGACAAAATTGATTTTCTTGCAAGATCAATTAGTGTCCACCTAGTGTTAACATTAGTTGATCCTATTGATGACAAAATCGATTCTCTTGCAAGATTGATTTGTGTCCACCTAATGTCAACATTTTCCCTTAATTTGGTGATAATGTGTTTGCTCTGCATAAGTGACAACATTTATATTTTATTTGGTGATAATGCGTTTATTTTGCGTAAGTGACAACACTTAGCTTTTATTTGGTGATAATGTGTTTGAAATTAGTTTGGAATTAATTTAGAAATAGTTTAGAATTAATGTGGTTCAGTTATTATATTAATTTGAAATTAGTTCAAATTTAGATGACTAAAAAAAATAATGTTGCATTGTATGTTAAGTCAGTAGAAAAAACTAAAATAACCTGTAACGACCTTTTTGGCCATTATGAGTGAGCCAAAGGTGAAAGCATTCGAGTAAAAATATTTTGGGGTTATCCGTTGAAAATATTAGGCCAAGTCAATTTCAGATAAAATATGAGTAAAATAAAATCTAGAACGATTCGGGAAAGAATTGAATAAAATGTGTAAATTTTGAGTGATTTTTCTATCAGTTAAAATGTTACAAAGGCCATGGAAATTTTCAAAAGTAATTCGGACGAGTAAACCTTCCAATATGGAACTTGACATAAAAAGATTACTCCAGAATTCCCAATATTGAGATGCGACTCCACCTTGAAAGTGCAAGGAGGGGGGGGGGGGTGAATTGAATTTTCTTCCTTTGTTTTAATTTAAAAACCATTTAAACAAAGAGTTAGCTAGTTTAAGTAATAGTCGATTAAAGACAATATAACAATTTGCAGAAATTAAAGTGCGTAAAAGGAAAATTCAACACCAGATGTTATCATACTAATGCGGATTCAATGTAAATCCTAGGTTTAGTTCCCTTGGGTTGCAAGGGATATATATTCAAGCCTTCTCGAAAAATGGTGGTTACAAGAAATAGAAACCTAAGATACTACTGTCAATATTTTCTTGGTTTTCTTTTTCTTTGATACAATCCTCTCTTTCAAATTTTTCTCCTTTTCTCTCTCTTTTTCTTTTTCACAGTAAAACTAAAGATTACAATGAATTTCTTAAAGATGAAGAGTTTCGAAGATGGTCTTGAAGGCAGTAGACTTGTATAGCTTTGAGATATCCTACATGCCTCATTTTATGTAGAAGAGATGGCATCCTAAATGAGTTGATCCTTGGATTGAGGGAATGATGAGTCCTCTTTCCAAGAATAGGGTTGAAGATTCTTGATGGAAAATCCTTCTAGATCTTCAAGATTAACTTGTCCATTTGTTTTTCTCGATCTGTAGATCTTTTCCTGATTGTTTCCTTGACTCGAGCCTTGCTTGATTGGTTTGTTGATAGTATCCTTCTTCTTGGTATGTGATTTACTCTTTGCTGATTTGGTGCTGACTTCTTCCTTCCTTTTGTAAGAGTTGATCCTTGCTTGATTGGATGCTAATTTCTCCTTTCCTTTTGTCTCGTGCGGATTTAGATCTTTGCTTGATTCCTGATTGGATCTTGATTCCTCATCTTATCATATTGATCATTTCTTTCCTTCTATTTCATCAGAACAATAATAGGACTGTTGCTTTCCTTTTTGATGTTGTGGATGCTGGAGTCTTTTCTATCTTGGTTTCTACACATAATCATCATCAAAATAATATTAGCACTAACAATCTCTCCCCTTTTGATGATGATAATATAAGTAATAGTGAGTCGACTTCCCTGTTATTTCCAGTCAACTTATAGTTGACTTCTTTATGCTCCCCCTGAATCACTGCTGGATCATTATTTATATTTATAGTCGACTTTATGCTCCCCCTTAATAGTTACTTATTCTCCCTCTTTGACATCAGCAAAAAGAAAAGAAGACAGACAACAAATACCATAATGGGAACAATATAGCATAGGAATAAACTACGTTAAGCAAAAGTAAACTTAGCCAATCCAGACTATAGGAAATATAAACATAGAAACAAAAACATAAAAAAACATAGTCAGCCGCAAGGGCACAGAAAGTGGGATATAGTATTGACAAGAGCAGTCTTCAGATTTTCAAACTGAGTTGTCAGGGTAGTGGACATAGTCTCAGTGTTGTTCTGTATCTTCTCAGCAACCTTGATGGCTTCTTTGATGACTTGAATCAGGTGTAGTCGAATATTGCCAACATCAATGCCAGTTTCCTTAGTGACAACCTTGATTTTCTCCTTAGAGTCTGTCACTACATCGAACTTGTAGTGAGATGACATAAGAAGATCCTATAGATTCTCGAACTTTGCATCCATGCTGGAGATTCTGCTGGAGATTTTCTTCATGAGATCCTCAACAAGCTTGGAGTATAGAAGAATAGGGGAACTGGGATTTTGCGGAGGAATGTCAACTGGGGAGTCATGAACAGGCCCAGAAGGGGGTTCAGACTTGAGAACCTAGGAGTCATTAGAGAGAGAGTATCCTATGCTGCTGAATGCCCTGACATTATAACACTACTTTACAGATAACGGAGGGATGTCAGACAGACACACATTGTTTGCTTCCAAAATGCACAAAATAATAATGCCATAGGGAATACTTTGAGAGTCAAGAGTAGAATCGGCCATATGGCTGATAATGTAAGAAGACAATTTGATTCTTTACTTTGACAATAGTAGACAGAAGGTGAAAAAGGTATCTCGAATGGACATAGTAAAGAGAGACCCAGCACGGGGAAAAAGGGTGGTTGTCATAATATGAGCTAAAACCCTAGCCTCGAAAGACATTTATTTAGAACAAGATTAGCAGGGCAAGAGCCAGAGAGAAAAGAGATGAGTGCCTTCTTGGCATCATCAAAAGATATATTAAAATCAGAGGGCTAAGAATTTTTCACAAGCGAAGAGAATCCAGAATAGTGAATGTCAAAAATTTCATAAAAGATGTCAGCGTCAAGAAAAATCCTTTTTGCCGGAATGATAATTTTGATTTTACAAGAACTAGAGGAGCATAGATTTGCATAGAATAGTCTTACCAGATCTTCATAGACAAACTTGGGAGAAGTCAAAAAAAATTTGGCCCATCCTTGATGATCGAAGAATTCGTTGATGGGACAGTAAATGGAGAAGAGGAGATCCAAATCAACAATGCACCCATGCACAATAGTCTTGCCTTTGAGATTCTAAAAAAGGGACTCGTTTGAGGTACCCCAGAAATTTGCTCTAGTATCTAGGCTGATTTCAAAATTAAACTTGCATTTTTTTGATCACCATGGGGATGAGGAGGAGCAGATCACTTTAGAGAAGAAAGAGGGGTATTGGAAGAGACAGGAGAGGAAGGGTCTGAGGAATTTGCAAAGTCAACAACAACTGGAGAATGGGCAATGCCCTTTCCCTTGTTTCTGGTGCTCTTTCGAGTAGGCATGGGGAAAGATGAAGTGTGGAGAAAAGAGAGAGTCAGAGGAATTAAAAAGAAAAAAAGTGAGGAGGACAAAGCGAGGGGATGTGAAAGGTGAAAAGACAAGGCGGGAGACGGAGGGGAAAAAGGGGACTAACACAAGAAAATACAAGCCATTAGCTGTCAAAATGAGTCACAATTAATACAAATAATAATTAAGGTACTCGAATTTAAGAAAAACAAATAAATAAAAGATTTTAATGCAGTACACACATAAAAAAGGAAATATATTAGTTTTAGGACTAGAGAATAATTTTAAAAAGATTTTGGAACAATATTTAAGGAATCTCTAAGGTAACAAAATCTTTCTTCAAGGAGGGCTTTAGTAAAAATATCTACAAATTGATTTTCTGTATTAACCAAAATAATTTCAATATCCCCATTTAAAATATCATATCGAATAAAATGATTCTTAATATCTATATGCTTAGCCCTAGAATGATGCAAATGTTTTTTTTGAAAGACAAATAGCACTAAAATTATCATACAAAATTTGGGAAGGTTTAGCAACACTATTGTAATCAACCAATTGATGTATTATTCAAAGAATTTGAGTACATCATAAACCTATTGCCATGTATTCAGCTTCAGTAGTGGAGATAGATACACAATTTTGCTTTTTGCTATTCCAAGAGATCAAGGAATCTCCAAGAAATTGACAAGTCCACTAATGCTTCTTTGATCCACTTTATCACCTGCATAATCTACATCTGAAAATCCATGAAGATTAAAAGAAGACATTTTTTTTACCAAAGACCATCAGAAGTGGTTCCCACTAAAGAATGAATAATCCTTTTTACTGTAGTTACATGGGATTCTTTAGGGAATGTTTGAAATCTAACACATTTTCAGACACTAAACACAATATCAGGTCGACTTGCAGTGCAATAAAGAAGAGATCCAATCATACCTCTGTATTTGAATTCATCTACGTTCTTACCAGTTGGGTCAAGATCCAAATTGCAAGATAGACTCATAGGAGTGATGATAGGCTTAACATTTTTCATTCCAAATTTTTGGATTAATTCCTTAGCATACTCACTTTGTCAAAAGAAGATGCCTTGACCGGATTGAAAGATTTACAGTCTCAGAAAGAATGTTAACTTACTTATTAAGCTTAGCTCAAACTCACTTTGCATGAGATTTGCAAGTTCCTTGATAGAGCATCATTAGTACTTCCAAAAATAATGTCATTAACATAGATTTGAATGATAATGTTGTCAGAGGATGATTTTGTAATAAAAAGGATAGTGTCAGTGTCAGTACTTCCTTGAGAGAAACCATGAGTAAGTAAAAACTTACTTAGTCGATCATACCAAGCTCTAGGAGCCTTGTTAAGACCATGAAGAGCTTTATAAAGTTTAAAAACATGATGAGAAAATTCAGGATGTACAAAACCTGGGGATTGTTCTACAAAAACTTCTTCTTCAATAAAACTATTTAAAAAGGCGCTTTTGACATCCATTTGAAATAATTTAAAACTTTTAAAAGCAACATGTGTCAAGAGAATGCGAATAGATTCTAACCTTGCAACAGGAGGGAAAGTCTCATCATAGTCGACTCCCTCCTATTGAGAGTATCCTTAGGCAACCTATCTAGGCTTGTTCCTTACTACCTTTTCATCTTCATTCAGTTTGTTTCTGAAAATCCACTTCGTTCCAATGATAAAGTATTTTTAGGTTTGTGAACTAGGGTCCAGACTTGATTTTTCTCAAACTGATTGAGCTCCCCTTTCATTGCTTTAACCCATTTCGAGTCTTTCAGTGCTTCTTTCACTTTCTTGGGTTCAAGTTGAGAGATGAGAGCAATATTTGCACTTTTCTTGCTGGAAGATCTGGTTCTCATACCATCACTAACGTTCCCAATGATGAATTTCTTTGGATTATCAGGTTCACTCCTCCATTCATTCAGAACTGTTTCTGTAGTCAGCTGACTTTCATTTCCAGTAGTTGACTGGTCCTTTTTTGTGGCTTATTTTGATAAGATGATAGCACTTTGAGAGTTTATAATTTTTTCATCATTAGAGCTGCATCTTTTCTCAGATGTTTGATTAGATTCATCAAAAATAATAAGAAAAGATTCTTCAATCGTAGAGGTATGTTTATTAAAGACTTTGTAAGATCTACTAGAATTTGAGTAACCAAGAAAATACCTTCATCACTACATGGGTCAATATTACTCACATTTTCCTTACCATTGTTGTGAATGAAGCACTTGCAGCCAAAAGGATGGAAGTAACCAATGTTCGGTTTCTTTCCATTCCATGGTTCATAAGGAGTTTTTTCTTCAAGATTGGTCTAATGAGACACCTGTTAAGAATGTGACATGTTGTACTTACTACTTTAGCCCAAAAGTAGGAAGATCGTGTTCACATATCATGGTTTTGGTAATGTCTTGTAGAGTCCGATTCTTCCTTTCTACCACTCCATTTTGTTAAGAAGTTAGAGGTGCTGAGAAATTATGTTCATATCCTTCCTCATTGCAGAAGTTTTCATATGCTTTGCTTTCAAATTTTCCTCCATGATCACTTCTTATAGAGGTAGTGTAGTAACCTTTTTCTCTCTGAACTTTCTTACAAAAGAACTCAAAATTTTTTAAGGTTTCATCTTTGTTAACTAAAAACATTACCCAAGTAAAACGAGAATAATAATCAACAATAACAAAACCATACCTTTTTCCTCTAATACGTGCTGTTCTAGTGGGACCAAAGAGGTCCATGTGAAGAATCTGCAAAAATTTTATAGTGGATACAATGTATTTTGTTAGAAAGGAGTTTCTAGTTTGCTTACCTAGTTGGCATGCATCACATATGTGATCCTTAATGTAGTCAATCTTTTGTATACCAATACCGAGATCAAGTCTAGAAAGTTTTCAATGAGTCTCATGCTAGCATGTCCCTACTTTCTATGCTAGATCCATGGATCTTCTGAAGTTGAGGCTAGATAGATATGCTCAGTAGCACCTTTGATTGAATCAAGGATATACATATTTCTATATCTGCTTCCGGAAAGAATTTCCTTTTCAGTGTTATCTTTAATAATGCATCCAGTCTTTTTGAATCTTATTTCTAGATCAAAGTTACATAGTTGACTGATACATAGTAGGTTGAATTTAAGCCCTTTCACAAGATAGACATTTGTGATGTCGCAAGACTCATTGAATGAGATAGTGACAATACCAATTACATTTCCAGTGCAGTAATCTCCAAAATGAATTTTTCCACCCTTCTAATCCACAATGGATTTGAACAAAGCTTTATTGCCAATCATGTGATTTGAATATGTACTGTCAAAATACCATTTCCCTTTAGATTTAGTGCGATATTTCTGCAAGACAAGATCAATTTGGTCTTTAGGTACCCAAATATTTTTGGATCTTTTTTGGTTAGCTATACCTTTAACTTTCCAGACCATGTTAGATGGCTCTGAGTGACGAAATCAACATCTGGAGTAGGTTCAACCAGTCTTTCCATAATAATGACAGGATAATTTATTGGCTGATCAGAATTAGAATGACTATAAAATTCATTTTGAGAATTAGTCAACTTAAGAAATCTGTTGGGGCTAAAATGTTTTTGAACATTTTTCAAACAATTTTTAAGATCGAAGTTCTGTTTATCCAGTAAATCTCGTTCAATAGCACAAACTTCAAGTTTAATTTCTAAAGCATTGTTTTCATCTTGTATGGATATAAGATTCTCAAATAATTCTTTTAAATCTATAATGGCTTAATCTAGAAGAGCCCTCAACTCAAAGTAATTTTTGTAGAAATCATTGTTTACCTGGCTACTTTCACTTATTGTCATGAAACATACATTTGCATTGTCTTCATTATCATATTCAAATGTGTCTTCATCACTCGAGTTGCTAAAGGTTCTATTTTTGAATTGTCCTTAAGGGTGCCTTCTTTTAGTTTCAAGACATTCACTTGCACTGTGTCCAAACTTGCCGCATTCATAGCACCTGCCATCATTTCTATTACAATTAGTAATTCGTTTGTTTTTAGAATAATTTTGCTTACCTCTCCTTTGGTTTCTGTTGCGTCTGAAGGTTTTCATCACTGATTTTGTGATCAATGCGATCTCATCTTCATTTAGATCTTCTTCATCATCTTGGTTATCAATAGTGGCTTTGAATGCAATAAATTTTTTCTTGTCATCCTCTTTTCCCTTTTTATTTCGGTGCATTTTCTCAAAAGCAATCAGATCACCTTTGACTTTGTAATAATTGAGGCTTTTAAGATCCATACTTTCAAGAGCCACAACTTTAGCATGCCATTGAGAGGGTAAACTTCTGAGTATCCTTCTGATGTGCTCAATAGGTGGGTATTTTTTGCCCGCAACCTTGAGTATGCCAATGTTTTTGCAGAGACGAGCAAACATATTTTCCACCGATTCACCTTTCTTTATTTGGAATATTTCATATTCATAGACTAGTAGACTGACAATTGTTTCCTTGACTTTGTCAATTCCTTCATAAGTGACTCTCCACTAATAGCATTGTAGAGAACATTTTCACCCTGGAGTTGATTTGAATAACTTCTATTTGCTTAGTTGTGTATTCTCCAGACTGGGTATGATTAGTGCTTGGCTGCCTTCAGTGCTTGTTTGACCTTCAGTTGTTGGTTTGGTTGCTGGAATGGGGATGCCACCCAATTTGATAACTCTTCAAACCTTCACATCATAGGACTTTATGAATGTTTCCATTCTTATCTTACAGTAAGAGAAGTGTTTCCCATTGAAGTAAGGAGGTCTGGTTTGAGAAGTTACCTCTTGAAATAAGGCTCTAATTGTTTACTGTTAATTTTCCATGGTTTTTTTATCACCTGTGGTTAGACAGAATAATGAAGTGAGATCAGACTCTGATACCAATTGAAAGTACAAGAGGGGCGGGAGGGTCAATTGAATTTTCTTCTTTTAATAATTTAAAAATTGTTTAAGCAAATAGTCAACTAGTTTATAGTCAACTAAAGTCAGTATAACAGGTTGTAGAAATTAAAGTGCATAAAAAAAATTCAACACTAGATATTTTTATACTGGTTTGGATTCAATGTGAATCCTAGGTCCAATCCTCTTGGGTTGCAAGGGATACCTCTTCAAGCCTTCTCAAAAAATGCTGGTTATAAGAAATAAGAACCTAAGATACTACTCTCAATATTTTTCTTGGTTTTCTTTTTCTTTGATACTATCATCTCTTTCAAATTTTTCTTCTTTTATCTCTTTTTCAATTTTATAGTAAAACTAAATATTACAATGAATTTATTAAAGATGAAGAGTTTTGAAGATGGTCTTGAAGGTAGTAGGCTTGTATAGCTTTGAGATATCCTGGATGCCTCATTTTATGTAGAAGGGATGGCATCCCATGGAAGTTGATCCTTGGATTGAGGGAATGATGAGTCCTCTTTCCAAGAATAAGGTTGAAGGCTCTTGATGGAAAATCCTTCTAGATCTTCAAGATTAACTTGTCCATTTGTTTTTCTTGATCTGTAGATCTTTTCCTGGTTGTTTCTTGACTAGACCCTTGCTTGAATATTTTGTTGATAGTATCCTTCTTTTTGGTACGTAATTGACTCTTTACTGATTTGGTGTTGACTTCTTCCTTCCTTTTGTAAGATTTGATCCTTGCTTTATTAGATACTAATTTCTCATTTCTTTTGTCTCTTGCGGATTTATATCTTTGATTGATTCCTGGTTGGATCTTGATTTGTCCTCATCTTATCACATTAATTTCATTTCTTCTATTTCATCGGCACAGTAACGGGACTGGTGCTTTCCTTTTTGATGTTGTGGGTGCTGGCGTCTTTTTTGTCTTGGTTCCTACACATAATCATCATCAAAATTATATTATCACTAACACACCTTGACCCGAGGGGTAGGTAGTGTGTATAGAGACCATATTCCTAGTTTAAGACAGTGCAGAGATTGTTTAATAATGTATGACATCTCAATGTATACCTAGTACTGCTTAGCCCACACTTAAAAATGGCTGTTTCGTAGATTGAAGTTTTTACTATAACAATTACTATTTATATGATTCTCGAGCTTAAAAGTGATTAGGCCTCACCCTATCTATTTTATTACATAGTTGATTCATAAAGATGTCATAAAAATAACCTAAAAGTATAAATTGTATAACTTGGAAAGAACTTAAAAGTGCTTGGCCCACACTAATTTACTACGTAGTTGATTGATTAAGATGTAACAAAAATTGACTAAAAGTATAAATATTATGTCACGACCCAACCCAGGGGCCGTGAGTGGTGCCGGTAGGGCACCCAGATATACACTATACTGAATTTTCATTTACAATAGCTAAGGAATTTCCTGAAATTTTGACAGAGCTTCCTCTGTTTTTCTGACTAGCCTCATCTGCAAATAGCGAACCCAACAGTACCATATTCACATTTGGCTCCAACTCTACCAAATTGAACCAGCTAAGGACTTACAGGTTCTAACATATTATCACTTGAAAGAGCTAAAAAGTTGCTAGCCCACACTATTTCACTACAAAGTTGGTTCATAAATGTGTCATAAAAAGGTTAAAATTGTAAATTGTATGACTTGAAAGAGTTTAAAGTGGGTAGTCCCCCTATTTCACTTCACAATTGATTGGTTAAGAATTAAAATATCATAACAATATGCTAAAAATGTAAATTGTATAACTTAAAAGAGGTTATAAGTTAGAATCCTACAATATTTTATAAGGATTATACTCAAAAGGCTTAATTTCTTCAAGTGTCTCTTTGAAATTCTCTGACTTAACTGGGGAAATGAGATTAACTGATGAAAGATCTAGGCCATTTCTCCCAATCAAATTTTGAAAGCCAACTACTGTAAGCAGCAACAGTATAACCTGTCGACTCAGAAACAACACCAGTGATTAATGAATGATAGGATTTGGCCACACTCGATGCCCCGTCAACCAAAACCAAATCCTTTTCTCTCAATTCTTCTTCAACTTCAACTTTTACTATGAAAAATCATAATAATTTTTCTCAATTTTATTTGGTTTCTGAGTTGCATGATTAGGTGAAGCTTTTAGATTCTCCATGATAATTTTTTTCATTGAGATTAAAAAAAATAACAAAAACAAAGAATTTGCGAAGGGTTTATGAATGATTTTTGGTAGATAAGAATTTATAAAAAATGAAAAGAATGAACTTTTTAAAATTTCAAACAAAATGATATGCTTTGAAATGATGAGAAAAACAATAGATACAAAGAGTGAGGGTGGGAGTTGTTTCTTTGAAATGAAAATCAACTAAAAAAGCACTAAATTTTGTGTTTTACTTAGTAAATATTTGGACTTAGAAGGTTTTGGAGATTTTGAGAGAATGAGATGAATACTTTTTTTTCTTGAGAGAGTTGCATATAGGGTGTTTTGAAATGGGAGGGAAAGATATATAGGGATTTGGGTTTGGGGCACTTGAAAAGTAAATTTATCAACTAGGAAAGAGATGAAATTTGTTGTGATTATCTAAATTAGTAGATAACCTCAATTTTGAAATACAATGGTCACTCACTATTAATACTTCCTCCGTTTCATATTAAGTTAATTGTTAGAAAATTTTTGATGTTTCAAAATAAGTGAATTGTTCACTTTTCAAGGGATGTGTTGAATTTTTTTTTTCTAATTTTACCCTTCATTAATTAAGTTTCTAAGATTAAGTTTTGTATGAGAAATAAATGATACATTAAATGATTGTGTGAAGTTTGAAAAGGATAAAAATGGAAAAACATGATTAAATTTTATCTTTGTTTTTTTTAATATGTGTGAAATAACCCAATAATTTACTTAATATGAAACAGAGGAGTAATTATCTAATGAAATCATATATAGATTTTTTTAGTTCATATGAATATTTTTTTCCGCAATCCATACTTCAAAATTAAGCATATCGCTTTGTCTTTTTTGGTATTGGTATGAGGAATATACGTACAGTTCAACAGATTGACGATATCTTTTGGTAGGGTGATGGAGAGGGTTTCCAGATTCCATCCACCTTGTTGATAGGTTGAGCTGTTAATTATTGTAGTTTGGATTGAGGAAAAAAAATACTCATATGAACTAAAAAAAAGTCATATATGATTTTATTAGATAATTATAAATAGTTGAGCGACCATTGTATCTCAAAATTGAGGTTATCTACTAATTTAAATTTTCACATCAAATTTCATCTTTTTCCTAGTTGACAAATTTACTTTTCAAGTGCCCCTACACCAAATCCCTATATATCTTTCCCTCCCATTTCAAAACCCCCTATATGCAATGCTCTCAAGAAAAAAAAAAGGTTTTATCTCATTCTCTCAAAATCTTCAAATACCTTCTGAGTCCATATCTTTACAAAGAAAAATACAAAAAATTTAGCGTTTTTTTAGTTGATTTCATTTCAAAGAAACACCTCGCACTCTTGCTCTTTGTATCTATGGTTTTTACTCATCATTCAAAGCACATCATTTTCTTTAAAATTCTAAAAAAATTATTCTTTTCATTTTTCATAAATTCTTATCTACCAAAAATTCTTCATAAACCCTTCACAAATTCTTTGGTTTTGTTGGTTTTTTTTATCTCAATGGATAAATTATCGCGAAGAATCTAAAAATTTCACCTAATCATGCAACTCAAAAACCAAATAAAATTGAGGAAAATATTATGATTTTTCATCAGTAAAAGTTGAAGTTGAAGATGTACTCGGAGAAAAGGATTTGGTTTTGGTTGATGGGGAATTGAGTCTAGTCAAATCCTATCCTTCATTAATCACTGGTGTTGATTCTGAGTCGACAAGTTATCCTGCTACTTCTGATAGTAGTTGGCTTTAATATTTTGATTGGGAGAAATGACCTCATTCATCAGTTGATCCCATTTCTTCAGTTAAGCTAGGAAATTTCAAGGAGATACTTGAAGAAATTAAGCCTACAGAGTATAATTCTTATAAAATATTGTAGGATTCCAACTTATAACCTCTTTTAAGTTATACAATTTATATTTTTAGCCTATTTTTATGATATTTTAATTCTTAACCAATTAATTGTGAAGTGAAATAGGGAGGTTACCCACTTTTAAGCTCTTTCAAGTCATACAATTTACAATTTTAATCTTTTTATGACATATTTATCAATTAGCTATGCAGTGAAATAATGTGGGCTAGTCACTTTTTAGCTCTTTCAAGTGATACTATTTATACTTTAAGCTGATTTTTGTTACATCCTACCAATCAACTATGTAGTAAATCAGTGTGGTGATACGATTTATGCTTTTAGATTATTGTTATGACATCTTTATGAATCAACTATGTAGTAAAGTAGATAGGGTGAGGCCTAATCACTTTTAAACTCGATATTCATATAAATAGTAATTGTTATAATAAAAGCTTCAATCTACAAAATAACCATTTTTTAGGGTGGGGCTAACCAGTATAAGGTGAATATTGAGATGTCATACATTACTAATTAATCTCTATACTGTAGTAATCTCTGAACTGTATCAAGGTAGGAGTATGATCTGCATACATACTACCCTACATAATAAGTCAACTTAGTCTAGTCCAATACACACTACCCTACATACATTAAGAAAACATCACCCTAATTTATTGAGCCTGATGGAGAAAACTACACATTTAAGTTAATTAAAGAGTAAAAGTGGAAAATTGTATAACCTGGAGGGCCAAAACCAGAATACCATAATAAGTCAGTGACCACTACTAGTAAAGGCATAGTTTATAGTTAAAACTTACTATACTGCATAATATTAGACAGACAGACCATAACAAGCAAACTAAAGCACACAAAGTGCTACAAAAGAAAAATAGAATACTATGTAAGCAAAATCATAACACTTCCATGACCTCTTCTTCGGGTTCATATGGTATGAGATCTTCCAACTCGACTTCTTTAAATATGAATTTGACGTTGGGTGATGTCCTACGGAATTCTTTCATCTCATCGATCATTTGTTTACCTGAACGAGAAAGGTAAAGCGTGAAATTCCAAATGTTGATCTCCTCAAGTACAGGTGCAGATGCCAATATAAACTTCATAAATTTCATTTCCATCTCTAGACCAGTAAACATGATCACACCAACTCTTTGAAGCTTCACAGAACTGTATGAGGATGATTAGGATTGGGCTTGTAGTAATTGCACAATAGGTTCAACAATATCTCCCATAGGGTACTAAAGAATTTTTGAGGTACGTTAATTGGGCAAGTTTAGACGATGAATAAGAAACCATATTAGTCACCTTAATTGAAAAAAAAAACCAAGAGAGTTCTTACAAATTCAACTGTAAGATCTTGTAATTTAGGACAACTTGTGTAGGGATCGTGTGCACCCGAACACCAACCCCATATTAGTATGATATTATCCGCTTTGGGCTTATAAGTTAGTCATTTTACCTTTTCACAACCGATATGGGAGGGAAAAGTTTGCATTTTTGCATCCCAACAAACCTCCCCTCAAACTTCGACCACACAATCTCATGGCCTCTCCTCCAGCGATTACCATTTCGGATCTATCATCATCTTGTACCGCCACAACAACCTGCGGGACATACTGCCCGACCATCCTATTGAGAAAACTTTCGATACAGATATTACTGTATACCTCCATATCGCTAGGTTATGCCATCCAATAATTATAATTTCAGATCTACCATCATCTTGTACCATCGCAACAACCTGCGGGATACACCGCCCAACCATCGGGACACGTTGCCCGACCTTCCCGTCGAGAAGACTTTCGACACAAAGCATTACTGTAGACCTCCACATCACTACGTTATGCCATCCAGAGATTATTATTTAAGATCTACTACCATCTTGTACCACCGCAATAACCTGCGGGATACGCCGCCCGACTATCCTGTTGAGAAGACTTTTGATACAAGACACCCTTATAGATCTTTGGTCTAATGCCACACCGGTAACTCCGCACACATCGGTCCATTACTCCTGTCCTCCAAACTTGGGCTCTGATACCATATGTAGTGACCGTGTGCACCCGAACCCCAAGCCCACATTAGTATGATATTGTCCGCTTTGGGCCAAGCCCTTAAGGATTTGTTTTTAGGCATCTCCCAAAAGGCCTCATACTAATGGGATTGGGTTCAACCTTATAAGTTAGTCATTTTACCTTTCCACAACCGATGTGGGAGGGAGGAGTTTGCATTTTTGCATCCCAACAACTTGTAATCAAGTAAATCGCACTTGAAACCACCTCGATGTCTCTTAAAGACATGAATAGAATATTGAGATATTTGATATTGTTCGGAGCAGTCGGGGGACTTTCTGGTACACCTCCCTTGATCAAGTACTAAAAGCAAGTCAAAAATTACGTAAGATACCAATCCGATTCATCATTTGATTATGTAGCAAGTTTATATAATAAGTATAGTATTATAAATCAAGTTCTTGACATGTTTGCCATTTGTACCTCCAGTCTTTTGACAAGATACTGGTCTTCACTGCATCTTTCCAGGGCAAGCATCCTAGTATTACATCTAAAACATTACAAGGCAAATTGCTAATTGTGTCTATGCTAGATGTCCAAGCATTTCTAATGGTCGGATAAAACAAGTTTGCCAGCAACTGTGAAAATTAAAATCGAGGATAAAGGCGCTATCCAAATACATTTCAGCACTATATTGTAAATTATTGGTGGTTCAAAGTCTGCAATAGCATAAAATTTTACCATTTACAAGTATCATAGAGAGTTCGTCATGAAAGAGCACAGATTTGAAGATAATAGTGATGGAGACATGATTGAATTTGAAAAGGGGCTCTCTTGTGTGCAGGGGTCAATAATACAATGTTTTGGCAAAAAGGTATTCAGGTGAACCCCCTTCAGTAAACGTGAAGATAGGATGAGAGCAAAACTTCACTTTGCTAGAACACCATTAGTATGGATAAACCAAAGCCCATTAACTACTATAAAGGTTTCATTACTCATCCCAATATTCTGCCCATCTAATTCTTTTGTAGGCTTAGTTTCTTTTTACCAATACAAAACCCTGCTTCTTCGGTTCGAACCCTAGCCTAGCATGTAAATTGAAAAGCATAAAAGAGAGGCAAATGATTATCCATAAAACATAAAAAAAAAATCCCCAGGTTCATGATAAGTTAATTATTCAAGAATGTGCGAGCAATTATTGAAAGATGTTTACCTGTACTGATAGTCTAAGAGAGATCGAAAGCCTGTTGCCGAAAAGATGAGAGATAACATTATCGGTAACGAAGAAAAAAGAAAAGAACTTAAAATCTCTGATGAAACAAAAAGAAGAGAAAAAAGCCTTATGTATGTTTGCCATTTGATAAGAGAAAAAATATTTTTCAAAAAATAGTTTTTTTTTTTATTTTCTCATGTTTGATTAGTTTAATATTTTAAAAAAATAAAGTTAAATTAATTTATTTTTACAAATTTAAGAAAAATGACTTCCTTTAAAAAAAAAATTTTATTCACTAATCAAATAATAAAAAATAACTTTTAAAAACTACTTTTCGCTCACGAAGCAAATATGAGAAAATGAGATAGAAATCAACTTACTTTTCAAGAAAACATTTTCTATGAAAAATATTTTTCTCCATATCAAACACAACCTAGAAGAATGAAAAGGTTAATATATCTACCCAGTATATTTTATTGTTGTCTGAAAAAAATCAACCCAACACATTTTGATACTTTTTAATTTGAGTTGTAGATTAACTACAATCTTTTTTTCACTTTTTTCTTCAAGAACACACGAAGTTGAGTAGGAATTTCAAATTTTCAACTTTTTCATTTTTTCACAAAATTACCTCAAATTTCACTAGTAGCGTCCCTCTGAGTTAGAAGATAGACTCAAAAAATATTAGGAAAAATGTTTCTAAAAAATACATAAATTAGTCCCATAATTTTGAAAATCTTGTTTTGTTCATATATTCTTATCATTGTTTTTTACATTAGATCTTTATTTTATAGTATTTTTTGTGTCTGTGTAAAATTTCAAATGATTCTGAGTTAGTGGTAAAAATTCTCCCATTAAAGGAGGTTGAGTTTTGAAACATTGAAGAAATTGTTAGTGTATTGTTGAGCTAGGTTGAATTAGAGCTCAAATGATCATATTGGATTTTGACATTCAGCTCGGAAGGATGCTACTATTGAAACTTGAGGTGATTCGTAAAAGACTGAAGAAGTTGAAAATTTGGAGTTCTTGGTCTTCTTTATATATTCTTGAGGAAGAAGTATTAAAAATTATTTGGGTGGTTTTGCAAAATCAGAGTTAAAAAGTTAGTTGCATAAATGAACTTTTTCTCAAATGACATGTGATGACCCTCAAGATCATTTTTGTGTTTAAATGTTCAGGAATTGGCAAGTTGCAGTGCCTATTTGTGCAAGTTGAAAGTTTGAGTTTCAACTAATAATTTCGCTCCAAGTTTAGGGTCAAATTTGTGTATTGTGCCTTTTTAAAAATATAATTGAATACAATTATATCTTAATTTTAACTCATAAATTTTATATTTGAAATTTACAGTTCACCACCTATTAAAACTAACAAAA
>JAOTQJ010000001.1:9203754-9232430 GCA_025642045.1 Solanum sejunctum | reverse complement strand
GAGGTCTTGAGGAGGGTTGGCAAGGTAGCTTATGAATTGAAGTTGCCTAGTGAAATGAATTTGGTTCATCCAGTGTTTCATGTCTCTATGTTGAGAAAATGTATTGGTGATCCTAATGCTATTGTGCATCTTGATGTTGTGAGTGTTTATGAAGATAACTTGACCTCTGAGGAGGTTCTAGTTCAGATTTTGGATAGGTAAGTAAAGAGATTGAGGAACAAGGAGGTGACATCCGTTAAGGTCCTTTGGAGAAACCAACAAATTGAAAGTGCTACTTGGGAGGCCGAAGTGAACATGCAAAAGCGGTATCCTTATCTTTTTCACTCCACTCAAGCCTAAGGTACCAATTCTAAGTCCCCTATGTGATTTCAAGTCTTGTATTTCAGCCCTTATGACATTCATATGCATTCATGTTTAAGTTGACAAGATTATGATGGTTTTACACTTATGTTGAGGTTTTGAAAATGATGTTTTAAATATAATGTTGCATTCTTATTTGGGCTGATTTGTTTAAGATTACTTTTATATTGTAAATCTCTTTTACATTTGGGGATGAATGTTCGCAAGGGGGATATATTGAAACGACCAAAAAAAGTGCTTGAAAATGTTCCTCGGAATGCCCAGAATTTTAAATTCCATATATCTTAAAATTTGTTCGTTATTTTGAAAATCTGACTTTATATTCTTGTTCAAGGGATCAAAATTATAGGAAAAATGGTCTTACCCCAATTTAAGAGTGAATATAGCAATTATAATTTTTCAAGGTGTGAATTCTAGAGAGGAATTTGTGACCCCTAATGCCTCTGTGTTAGAAAGTGTCTATTTTTTTAGTCCTGTCCAAGACTTGTAAGTCTGAAGTCTTGGAGCTAAGTATTTTCAAACATGTTTTTATCTATACTTAGCCTTATTTTACCCTCATCTCATCCTAAAATTTCCCAATACTTATTCAAACATTTAGCCATATTTCCACTCCCAAATTTAAGTCTCAAACCCTCATTCGGAACTAAGGTTTTCCTTTAAGGTTCTTCTTCAAGCTTCAAGTCTCTATCTCCAATCTTCACCGAGTTCATCCTCAAGCTAAGGTATATGGGTTTCTTTCATGGGATCCTTTCACCCATGATACCTAAGCCTCCTTTTACTCAAATTGCATGATTTAAGGTTGATTTACAAATAGGTCTTGCTTATTATGAAATTCAGTGCATACTATGTTAAAGCTATGTGAAATTGTGACTATTTTGCTACGTTTTGATCTATAAACCTTAGACCTACTGCAAGAATTTAGGAGGGGTTTTAATTTATGTTGCTTGACGGTATTGCAAGGTATTTATTGATGATTTTACAATGGATTTTATTACATGATTTCATCTCTATATTTCATGGTTTTATACTGGTATTACACACCCTCTAAGTATTTGATAAAATGTCTGGATGTGGTTTCTTGAGGAGTTGAAGGTCCAAAGTATTAGATATGATATGATCGACTATATGATGATGAAATGAGATTATGTATATGATACTCTATATAAAGTATTGCATTAGACCATACCCGATCCGGGGGGACAAGAGTCCGAGTAGCCGAGGTGGGGGTTTGTACTCATCAACCATGTGAGGGGTTTGTACTTCGCCACCCTGGTGATAAGGTGTGATTATCATCAACCATGTGAGGGATTTGTATCACACTGCCAATGTGATGGGTGAAATCATCATCAACCACCAAGGGGTTTGTACCTTGACAATTTAGCTTGGTCTCTTCTACACATATAATATCCTATGTAAGCATGAGTTACTTAAGCATGTTTTACTTATGCATTGGTCATACATGCCATATTGCTATATTATGTATAATTCCTATTGTTACGCATTTAGACTATAATGCCTAATTTTTATTGCATTGCATCTTACATACTTTGTATATTCAAACGTACTAACACATACTTTTGCCTACATGATATCACCATGTAGGAACCGGAACCATGTTGATCATCCTCTACCACCACGTGACTAGTTCTATACTACTCAAGCTAGTTTGTGAGTCCTCCACTTCGGGGACCTTAGTCAATATTGCTCTTATTATATATTGAGACATTCTTCCTTATGTTTTATTTTAACTATGAGGGTGAGCTCGGTTGCTTTGTCTTGACCCCCGCTCTTATCATGTATTAGAGGAGTTTGTTGAACATGATATGTATCTATGCTAAGAGCCTTGACTCTATTGTTCTTGATGTCTACGATATGAAAGTGATTTTCCCTTAGCCCCAGTTGTCCCACTTTATTTTATCTTGATGCTTGTTTATTTGCTTCCATGACCAATGATATGTAATGACAAGTTAAGAGGCTTGTTTGGGGTCCCTTCGAGTTTTCCATTCGCCGTGTCACCTCTAGGACTTAGGCTTGGGTCATGACATCACATCACTACCCCACACTTCAACTTTTTCTCGTCCTTGAGCAATCATTAAAGCTCATCAAAAAAATCAAATAGGACCACTTCTTTGGTTAATACTAATAAATTTAGGTCATCCAAGAAAATATCATGTACACTTTCAAATCATTGTGCAAAATATACAAATAAATAATAAACTTTTAACCTCCTAGTCTCAAAGAAGGACTCTAACTCATCAAATTTAAGTTTGCTCACTTAATCCCTCAAAGAAAGTTAATAACATCACCTATCTATCATGAAACAAGTGCCCTCACATGAAGAAATAGTCCGCACACTCAATTCAAAAGATTGAATATAAATTAAGGACTTTGCATTAAAGAATAACTCTCACACTCACAAATAATTCACATGTATGCACAAAGAACTGTAGGCTTGCCCATTATGTACATCTCCACTAATTAAGCATACTTGAATAGAATCAGATAGGACTTTAATAGGTTATAACGTAGGCTAAGGAACGGGTAGGAAAACTATATAATTGTGACTTGCACTTCCCTAAGTACTTTGCATTTTAAGACTTCATCACGCATTATTTTCTTCTCTTTATTTTTTTAACCCTCGCTTCAATAATTATTTCACTAGCAATCTCATCTTATTAAGAATTTTTCACTTTCTTTTAAAAATATTTTTTTTTCTTTTTTTTAATTTTTTTTCTTGATACATTCTTTCAAAGAGGACTTTTTCATCACCATGTAGCTATCATTGATCATCTTTTACCACTTAAATATTCCTTTTCTTCAAATTTGACAATTATAATAAGTCTATACTATATTACTCAAGGAAGCAAGGTGCAAAAACTAGGGATTCAACACTATTCGATCAAGGTAAAAATATGGATACCAAAAAAAATTATAGGCTCAAAAGGGCTAACTAGTGATATAATATCTGAAAAAGCTAAAATTTTACAAGACAAATCAAAGAAAGACTATTATCATCTCATAACCAAAGCAATATTTTTTTTAGCTTCAATAACATGCAGAGCAAGTTCTAGACTTATATTAAAAATATGAAATAACCAATTTCTCACCACACATGACGCAAGTATCAATCAAGATATATCAATTCCACTTCTAAGGGAAATAGGGTCATAACGAACTATAACATAAAATAAGCTATATATATAGTCACAACTATGAACCTAGATGTCAAATAATTTGCAATTTAATTAGCAATCAAATATTCAAAGGAAAGTACTACTCAAAATTAGGCAAAATAGCAAGTACCAAAGAATTCAGAGATTTTTTTTTCTTTTCTCTCCAAAAAATAAAAAAATAAAAAAAGAATTTACTTCCTAAAAATAAAAAAATAAAAGATACTCAGTTCAAAGGGCCCCCCTCAGAAAAGAACCAAAAAGACAAACCAAGGGGTGAGCTAAGTGTGCTTCTACCAACGAAAAAATAATATAAATAAATAAATAAATAAGAATCTTTTTGCAATTTTTTTGAAAGTTTTTAATTTTTTTTGTTTTCAATATTTTAATTTTTTAATTTTTTTTCGAGTATTAAACAAACCTAAAGCACACTCCACCCTTATATTTGGAAGAATTCCCACCCATACTTGAAAAAGATGCTATGTCCTCAAAGTAGTAACTAAAATTTAAAATAAGGGTTAGAAAAATTCTCTGAGGCCTTTACACTTAGCTAGAAACATATTCTCTCAATATTCATCAAGGGTCGTACGCACCCTACACTTAAGCTCAAATTGCTCATTTGCTTTAAATTTTGGGTACTCAGACTTTCCCTAATCTGTAAAAAAAAAAATACCCAAAAATGACCAAAAAAAAGAGATACTAAAAAAATAAAAATAAAAATAAAAGATAGAAACCTAAATAAATAAAAAGAAAAAGCCTAACTTAGAAGAACAATTAACTTCTAAGTCCCCGACTGAAACGACCCCAAAAATGCCCAAAAATATGCCTCGGAAATGTCCATAATCATAATTTCCATATCTCAAAATCATGGTGATATCAAAAATTCGACTTCATATTCTTGTTCAGGGGGTAAAATTGAGCGAAAAATGGGTATAACCTAAATTTTTGAAGACCCGTAGCAAAAAATGAATTTGGTCAAATTTCAATTTCTAGAAGCTGTTAGCGTTAGCTCCGCGATACATAACCATCACTGAGTAGTGTATTTTGTTGCTAGGTTTTCCTGTTTTGATCCAAGGCCTTGGGGTCTTGGTCCCACTCATATATGCAAAAACACCTGTAATTAGTTATTTTTTAACCTCATATCATTCAAGACATTCTCCAAAACTCTCTCTAACACTTAGCTAAATATTTGATCCAAATTCAAGTGCCCCAAACTCATGCCGAATCACAAAGAATTCATTCAAGCTTCAAGTTCTCATTCAATCTTCATCAAGGAAATCTCCAAGTTTGAGGTATGTGGGTTGCAATCATTGGGTCCTTTTACCTGTGGTGCCCAACCTTTCTTTTTATACAAATTGCATGTTTTCAAGTTAGATTATCTATGGGTATCTCTTATTATGAAAGTAGACTATAAACTATGTTGAGGTTTTATGAAACGTTGATTAACTATGCATGTTTTGAGCTATGGAACTATAATCTATTGTGATATTTGATGAAGGACTTTGATGTATCTTGCAAGAGGGTGTTACAAAGTATTAGTGGGTGGATTTACCTTCAGTTTTTTTTACATGATTTCACTCTTGAATTGTATGATTTTGAACTAGTATTACACACCTACCAAGTGTTTGATAAAATGTCTTTTCAAGAATTCTTAAAGTTTTGATGATCTATTGGATGATTTATGAGTCAAGTTACTTTACGATGATTTGGGGCTTTCTAAAGGTGTGTTTAATTCATGAAAATATCTATGATGTTGTAAAGCCATATTAAGCCCTTTTCTTAAGGATTTTACCTCTTGTGAGCCTTTGATGTTGATGCAAGGATATTGTTTGATGATTATTTATTTGTATATTTGAAGTTAGGCTCACCATTAAAGGTCAAAGATGTTTTAGAGCTACTCATGTAATGTTTCAATGTTTCTTACAAGTTATTAAAGCTATGATTATTTTATATATTTTATAAGATTAGATTTAGCACCGATAGATTGAAGGAGTGCTCTCTTTCCTAGAACTATGTGACACCACAGGATGATGTTTTATCCTTGCTTTACTAATGGATCTATTTAGTACACATTCTTTTGAGGTTCTTCCCGAAATTGGGTTGTGTTCCCGTAAGGTGAAGTTCTTAATGAAATTCTTTTTCAAAATTAGGTCATGTTACCGTAAGGAAGATTACTTCATAATATATTGACTCATGTTCCTATAAGTTTGAAGTATGGTTTGCCTTGGCAAGTATATCTCCTCCTTAACAGTGAGGGATAATCATCGGAATTCCAAGTTATAGCTCGCTTGGTCTTATTCTATATCGGTTGAGGTCTCTTCCGACACTTATGTACTATGGTCTATGCAATTTAAATAATTTGCAAGCATATTTTACTTCAAGCATTGATCATGCATGCCATATATGTTATTATGCTTATCCATTACTTATAATTATGCATTTTGATTATGTTGCCTATCTCTTGTTGCATTGCATCCTATATACTTAGTACATTCAAACGTACTAACGCATACACTATGCCGACATAATTTTACCATGTAAGGACCAGAGCTCCATTTGACTATCCTCCTCCACGTGGCTAATTTGACATCTTGAAGATAAGATTGGTGAGTCCTCAATTTCGAGGACACTATTTACATTCTCTTGCTATTTCTAAGACTTCTCTATGTTGATATTGGACATTATGAGCATGAGTACAAAAAGTGTCTTGGGCCCCCGCTCCATTTCAAATTACTAAAAATTACTGTGTTCTATTCATTCCAACATCTCTGAAATCCAGAATGAACGACTAATTTACCCCCTAGTTGATCAGGCTATGGAGTATAGATAAAAGCAATATAGGAACAACTAATATAATAAACAAATATTTTGAATCAATTATAACTAAACAATCATCTTATTAGCTATCATAATCTTAGAATGAGAAGTTTAACTCCACATAGACATGAAGAAATTATGACAAATCATTCAAAGATAAATGTAAAAATAGTATTGGAGAATAAAAGATGAAACCAAAATTCTCCGGCCTCCACGACGACTTTTATCTCTCTCTAGGTCAAAAGTTATGTAAAATCTAATTTTATGGAATATTTATAGGTGTAGGAAGAAATCCCAAAGAATATAATTGAGTCCAAAATAAATTGGAAACCCAAAACTAGAAAAAACTTGGATTTGTCGTGCGCGTAGGTCACTGCATGCCGCCTTCAAAAATCAAGTGACGATCAATCATTAGGTGCCACATGGAAGCTTTTCTTTAAATTGAAATTAAATTGCAATTCCCCAAGCGATTGTACGTATATAATAATATATATTATTATATTCAATTTAATCTATTAAGCTACCTGCCTGATTTTCCTTCTGTCATCTTTTTTTTTTTGAGCTTCAAATCTCTTTATTTTTGCGTCAATTTAATCCTACAAATATAATACATAATTTAACATATTCCATAAAATTTATGCTCAAAAAGGATCAATAAAAGTATTAAATATGAGGTAAATAATGACTAAAAATAAGTATTTTTGGCCTCACAACAGTGGGTTAAACACACATATGATTTTATGAAAATGATTTGGTGAGTTAAGCTCACATTTGTTTATTATTCAGTGAGTGAAGCTCACATATAGTTATGACAAGAATGTGATCTCATAAATGTCTACGATATGACTTTTTGAGCAAATTGGGTGTTTACACCATATTAATATAAGTTAATGAGCTATTCCTATCCATGAAAAGTATCAATTGAATTATGATTTTTAGCTTTTGAGCCCAAGTAGAAATGCTTGTGAAGAATGTTTGACTTTTGAGCCCAAGTATGGATTGAAATGATCTGAAATGAATTGTGCCTCTTTTGAAAGCATATATATGCGTATTCTTGTGGGATGATGACTTAGCAACGAATGAGATTGGAGCCATTAAACCTATACCCAAGAGTCCTCTTCCTCTCCCTCAAACTATGTGTTACCATAGGTATATGGTAAACCTCTACCGAAATGAGCGAGTCTGAAACGACCCAAAAAGTATCCAAAAATGGGCCTTGGAAATACCTATAATTGTAATTTTCATATATCTTAAAATTTATTCATGATATCAATAACTCGACATTATATTCTTGATTAGGGGAAAACATTGAGTGGGAGATGGGTGTAACTCAAATTTTAGAAGACCCATAGCGAAAAATAAATTTTGCCAACTTTTCAATTCTAATGAGGGTCCGCGACACCTCTGCGACGCGAACCCATTGTAGAGTTGTGTATTTCTTTACCAGTTTCACTGTTTTGATTTAAGGCTTTGGGTCCTTGGGCCCAAGCCCTCTTATGCATAAAAACATATATAATTAGTCATTTTTCAACCCCATATCATTCAAGACACTCCCCAAACCCTCTCTAACACTTAGCCAAATATTTCTCCCAAATTCAAGTGTCCCAAAACTCATTCCAGATCTCAAGGATTTAATTTAAGCTTTAAGTTCTCATTCAAACCTTCATCAAGGAAATCTCCAACTTTGAGGTACGTGGGTTTAACCATTGGGTCCTTTTGCCCATGGTGCCCAACCTTTCTTTTAATGTAAAATTACATGTTTTCAAGTTGTATTACTTATGAGTATTACTTATTATGGATTATGACTATAACCTATGCTGGCATTTTATGAAATGTTAATTGATTATGCATGTTTTTGAGCTATAAATGTATGATCTATTATGAGATTTGATGATGGATTTCAAGGTATCTTACATGAGGGTTTTACTATATGTTGGTGGAGTTGATTTACATTTTCTCATATTATCTCACTCTTGAATTGTATGATTTTGAACTAGCATTGTACACCCACCAAGTGTTTGATAAAATATCTTTTCAAGGATTCTTAAAGTTATTGATGATCTATTGCATGAATTATGAGTCAAGTGATATTATGATGATTTTGGACTTTCAAAAGATGTATTGAATTCATGAAAATGTGTATGATGTTGTAATGCCTGATTTAGCCTTTTTCAAAGATTTTACCTCTTGTGAGTCTTTGATGTTCATGCAAGGATAATGCTTGATGATGATCTAATGTTTTAAAGTTAGGTTCACCATTAGAGGTCAAAGATGTTTTAGAGCTACTCATGTAATGTTTCTATGTTCATTATAAGTTACTAAAGTTTTGACTATTTCAATTATTCCGTGGGATTAGCCTTAGCACCAATGGATGGAGGGTTTGCTCACTTTCCTTAAACTATGTGTAATCGTAGGATGATGTTTCACCCTTGCTATACTAGTAAATCTATTTAGTGTACTATACCATTAAAACCCTTTCCAAAATTGGGTCGCGTTCCTATAAGGAGGGTTGCTTCATACGAAATTGGGTCATGTTCTCGTAAGTTGAAGTATGGTCTTAAAATCCTCTCTAAAATATGGTCTCACGCCACAAGTCCCATTAAGGCGGACTGACACCCATTGCCAATAAGGCCTGGGAGAAAGGACCTGTACCTATGCACTTTCTATACATATTTCTACAGTCAACATGCCTTTGTGAAAGTAAAAAGTAATAACAATCCAAAATGAAATTCATATGGCTATGCCGTTGAATCCACGGTGTCTAAAGTATGAGACATGACCATACTTTAATTTACATGGTCTATAAAGCCTCTATATAAGAAAAAGTATCTAATAAGGGACGAGACAGACCCACCTCAACTAACTATAAAATACAAAAATATAAGCTCTAGACACATAAAGATCCGAATCAACCTAGAGCTTGGTAACAATAGCTAGAAATTCTGTACTCCTACTAGGGAGAGCTACCAACATTTGTACTTGCAACATGAAATGCAGGTCCTCTGTAAGGGACGTCAGTACTAGATAATGTAATGAATATGTAAGGCAGGAAATACTGTATATGAAGTAACAACTCAAATAAAACTATGCACTGGTGTAGGTTAAGAGATTACCTTTAGTTATACTATGGGATCATGTACTTTATGTTCTTTCTATTACTTTTGTACACAACATGTAATACAAATGACTAGCTGATCAGTGGTAAAACTGTATCAGGATTGGCCCTAGCTAGGCTCTTCCTTCACCCCTCGGGCTACCCCCGTGATAGGATCAACCCTAGCTAGGTGATTCTTCCACCCCTTGGGCTACCACCCATCAATAAGCAATATACTTTACTTTATCTTTCAATTACCTTTGAAATGATTCTTTTAGTGGTCGTAATATTAGAGCTATAGGATTGTAGATACAATATATGATATATAAATACTCATAAAAGACAACACAACAATAAAAGGATTAAGTTACACAAATAATGAAATACATAGGAGGTAGGACAACACATGGACTTTATTTAGTAGAATGAACTCATGCATCTTGGCATCCAAGCATATATTCAAGTTTGCAAGTGACTATGTATGGTGGCATATGAACATGTGAAAGAGTTTAGACATGGTTAATAATTGAGTTGGAGTTAGTAAGTGTATTTATATGCCAAAGGATGGATCTATGTTTCATGCCAAATAATACGAAATCAAGTAGAGTTACATACCTCGTTGTATGACCTTGTTACTATCTTAGAGTGACTACTTTTTCCCTAAAATATTTATATATAATATATTAGGAAATAATACTAGTATTAGCAGCAAAGAAACACTTCTTGACTGCCCAATATCATAAAAACTAACACTTAAGCAGCAAGCTTTTAATTAGCGAAATGGCATTTCTTCAACCTTTTTATGTATAATCGTATCTTCTAACAACCATTCTTATATACATGTCATATACATCTTATTTCAGACCCTTAACATTCTACTAACAATCCACAAAGCAGAACACATAATAATTCTGTGCAACATACAAACATGCGGCATAACATTACATCCCTTCGCCATATTTTGACGTCAACAATCCCGAACCTGTTTCAACTTTACCCAAACTATATCTAACATTTTTACACTTAAAACCAGTCTTACAATAGTTGACAAATAGTCCCAAATCAGGTGAAGGTCGTGGAACAACAAATTACAATTATTATCTCCCAAGTTTCTTTTAAGAGTATAATTACATCATCGTCTAACAACTCATCTTTGCGGACTGTAAAAGTGATGCAGTAGCTTAGTTACATCACTAAAAAACTATACCTTATTAAAAACATAACACTTACTTCATAATTCAACCAATGAAGAAGAGAAAATCCTCTTAAAAAACAAGAAAAATTTAGAACCATCCTTAGGACACATGCTGTCCAAATTTCCAACACAACATACTAGCATATACTTCTTGTTTTTCATGAAGAAACCATACTAAATACACAACTATAATTACTTGCCTTTTCCTTCAAGATTTAGGTTTCCTTCAATAACCCTAGAGGGTTGTATTAGCTGCTTTGTAAAGTAAATTAAAGAGAAGACAAGAGTTTTTAGGAAAGCTGAAAAATTGTTTCAAGTGAAATGAATTAAAGAGCTGTTTTGATCCCTTTTTAAGGAGTCTCTTGGCCGACTTTCTTTTGAACTTTTGACCACATAATACCATATATTAATAAGCTAGTGAGGCAACTGCTTGGCCCTCACACTTGGGCCTAAATGGGTCTCAAAGTTGATGGGCCTTGGCTGCCCATTTTCTTAGTCCCTCTTTACTTAGTTTAGGCCCAATTTAGCCAAGTGGGTTGTGGTGTACGTGGGCCCTTTTATTATTAATCTTGGGCTGAAAATAAAGTCCATTTATGATGCTAAAATATGGGTTAAAGTTACACCCTTAACACAGACTTTATTCCTAATCGAACTTGCACAAATTCGACGTTGGGCCTCATCTCCGTTTAGCTAAAAAATTTAAGCTAAGCAAGTAGGTGAATCACCTGCTAGCTTTTTAAGTACTACAACCACCTCACTTCTCTTACTTCATGTAAGGTTGTGATCTCCTCAATTTGACTTAAAACTTATTTACACTAGATCCTCTTCAGTGTTATATATACATATCGCCCTTTAATTGGAGATTCAAGCATTTTTAAAAGTATGCACTAATTTGGAGAGCCATATCATGATTCATTTGCATAGTACTAGTATTGTAAGATGTAGGGTGTTAAATTCTTCCCCCCTTAGGAACATTCATCCTCGAATGTTAGCACAATTGTATAACTTAACCAAGTTTAAACCTTTACTTACACAAACTTTTGACAACACATTAAGTATTCAACCGTACATACCTATTAGTGTCCCAATTCTACATATTGGACTTCCTCTTTAGCTTCAAATACATTATGGTATTTTGCTTTCATTGCGTCCTTGGCCTCCCATCTTATTTCTTCTACTTGCTGGTTCCTCCAAATTACTTTACTGCAGTTATGTCTTTATTCCTTAGCTTCTTAACTTGGCAATCTAGAATAATAATAGGTATCTCTTCATATGTGAGATCTTCTGTAACCTGCACATCTTCAATAGGAGTGACACAAGATGGGTCACCTATGCATTTTGGAAGTATTGAGACATGAAAAACTAGATGAGCCATTGAAAGCTCTTGGGGTAGCTCTAGTTCATATGCAGCCTGCTCGAACCTCTTAATAATCTGATATGACCCTATGTAACGTGGGCTTAGTTTTCCTTTCTTACCGACTCTTATAACCCCTTTCATTGGAGACAACTTCAAAAATACCCAATCCCCTACTGAGAATTCCAGTCTCCTCCTAGCATTCGCATATGATTTGTGATGACTTTGGGCTATTTCTAGCCACTGTTGTATTATCTTAACTTTTCCATGGCTTGTTGTACTAGATCTGGTCCAAGTAAGGTGGTTTCACCCACTTCAAACCATCCAATCGGTGACCTACATTTCCTTTTATACAAAGCTTCATAAGGTTCCATCTTGATGCTCATGTAGTAGCTATTATTATAGGCAAATTAAATAAGTGGCAAATAGTCCACCCAACTACCTTTAAAGTCCAATGCATAGCTTGCAACATATCTTCGAGTGTCTGAATGGTGTGTTCTACTTGACTGTCTATTTGAGGGTGGAATGTTCTACTCAAATGCACTCGTGTCCCTAAACTCCTTTGGAAGGACTTCCAAAACTTTGCAGTGAATTGAGCTCCTTGGTCAGATATAATGGAGTTTGGGACTCCATATAGCCTGACTATCTCTATAAGGTATAGCTTAGCATAGTCTTCAGATGTTTAATCACTCCTGAATAGCAAGAAGTGTGCTGACTTTGTGAGTCTATCAACTATTACCTATATGGAGTCAAACTTCTGGAATGAGCTAGGCAAACTGATAACAAAATCCATATTGATAATATCCCACATCCATGTTGGAAGCTCTATACACTGCATATAACCTCCTAGCTTTTGGTGTTTTACTTTCACTTGTTAGCAATTTGGACATTGAGCCACAAATTCTGCAAGGTCCTTCTTCATGCCTCCCCACCAAAACATTCCCTTCAGATCATGGTACATCTTAGTTGATCCTGGATGGATAGAATATCGAGAATGATGGGCTTCTTCCATTATCCTCTTTCTTAATCCATTAATATTAGGCACATCTAATCTATTTTGGCATTAAAGTACTCCATTTTGTGTAAGGTTAAAGCCCTTTATCATACCCAGACTCACCTTTTCCTTAAGTTGTCATAGAATAGGATCCTCGAATTATTTTTCTTTCACCTCCATTACCAATGAAGACGCTGCTGCATTATGTAAAATAACCCCTTCCTTTGGAGTTTCAAGAAGGCGAACTCCCAAATTGGCTAGCTGACGTAAATCCTTAGCCACTCCTTGACTTACCATAGCTTGATCATTAGTATTCATGATTGCCTTATGGCTCAGAGCATCGGCTACCACATTTTCCTTCCTCAGATGGTATAATATATTAACGTCATAATCCTTTATTAGCTTTAGGCATCTTCTCTATCTTAAGTACAAGTCTTTCTACTTAAAGATGTATTGCAGTCTCTTATGATCAGTATATATATATATCAATGGGAACCCCATACAAATAGTGGCGCCATATTTTCAAAGCAAATACAACCACTGCTAGCTCAAGATCATGAGTTGGGTAGTTTTTTTCATGTGGTCGTAGCTGTGTAGATACATAAGCAATTACCTTACAGTGTTGTGTCAATACACACCCAAGCCAACTTCTAAAGTATCGTAATACACTGCCTAGCCCTCAGTGGCTTCTAAAAGTACTAGAACAGGTGCAGAAGTTAGCTTATTTTTCTACTCCTCGAAGCTCCTTTCACACGCATCATTCTATTGGAACTTGGTTGCCTTATATGTCAAATTTGTTAGAGGTGCAGAAATAGAAGAAAAACCTTTAATAAACCTCCTATAATAACCTGCCAAACCTAGGAAGCTCTGAACTTCCATGGGTGTTGTTAGTCTTGGCCAATCATTCACAGCCTCTATCTTTTGTGAATCAACCTTTATTCCCTCATCCGATATAATATGACCTAAGAATACTACTGATTTTAGCCAAAATTCACATTTAGAAAACTTGACATACAACTGTCAATCACGAAAAACTTGTAACACTTGTCATAAGTGATTTATGTGGTCCTTTTCTTATCTTGAATATACCAAAATGTCATTTATAAACACTATCACAAACACATCCAAGAATGGCTTGAACACTCTATTCATTAGATCCGTAAAAACTGCTGGTGCATTCGTTAGCCCAAATGATATAATAAGAAATTTAAAGTGACCATAGCGTGTTCTGAAAGCTGTCTTGGGTATATCTTTCTTCTTCACGCTTACTTAGTGATAACCTGACCTCAAATTAATTTTTTAAAAGTATTTGCCATCCAGTAACTGATCAAATAAATCATCAATGCTTGGGAGGAGGTACTTATTCTTAATTATCACCCTATTCAATTGTCGATAATCGATACACATTCTTAAGGTGCCATCCTTTTTGTGTACAAATAACGCTGGTGCCCCCCAATGGGATATATTCAATCTTATATAACCCTTCTTTAATAAATCTTTTAACTGCTCTTTTAATTCATGCAATTCTGCGAGGGCCATTCTATATGGAGGGATGGAAATAGGTTTAGTGCCTGGAAGTAAGTCAATACCAAAATCTATTTCTTGTTCTGGAGGTACGCCTGGAAGTTCTTCAGGGAACATATCAACAAATTCATTTACGACTGGAACTGATTGAAGAGTTGGTGATTTTACCTCTGTACCCCTTACTCTAACTAAATGACATATATACCCCTTAGATATCATCTTTTTGGTCATAAAATTAGAGATAAACTTCCCCTTTGGCACCCAACATTGCCTTCCCCTTCAAGAACTGCCTCATTTGGAAAGTGGAAGTACACTCTCTTAGTTCGGCAATCCACGGTGGCATAGCAATAAGGTAACTAATCCATACCCATTATAATATTAAATTCCACCATTTTTAGCTCAACAAGGTCAGCCAATGTGTCACAGTCACCAACAGTTACTAAACAGTCATAATAAATCCTTCTAGCCATAGTAGATTCACTAGTTGGTGTGAACACTTCAAATGGTTTTATCAATAATTTGGGTGTTCTCTTCAACTTCGCAGTAACTAGTGTGGTAATGTATGATAGTGTAGAACTAGGATTAATTAATGCATATACTTTATGTGAAAAGATGAACAATATACCTGTGACCACATCAGGTAAAGCTTCCAAATTTTGCCGACTCCCCAGAGCATAAGTGCAATTCTGGACTCCGCATAGAGCTAGCTACCCCTCTAACACCTCTACCATGATCAATAGGTGCTTGTTGACTCCTACTTAATGGAGGAACTGGCAATGATGATGCAATAGCTGACCCAACAGATTGTGCTATATCACCCATACGCCTCCTCGGGCAATCTCTTATTATATGCCCTGGCGTACCACACCAATAACAAGAGTCTATTCCAATACAACATATACCTAAATAACTTCTCCCACACTGGTTACAAGGTTGTCTAGGAGTTATTTGTTTGACTGCTTAATAATCCGTTGTCCGAGCACCTTACCCTTCACTTCTTGGACCAAATTAATTTCTCCTAGACCCCCAAAAGTTGTGGTGGAGCACTTGCTGCAAAGTAGGAGGATGATGGCCTAGGCGGTCTATTAGAAAACCGAGGCCTAAGGTCAACTTGGGGTGGTGTAAACTGCCCTATAGAAGTAGCCCTCTTGGACTGCCCCCTTTCTAACTCTTGTGTCTTTCTCCTTTGCCTTTGATCCTCTAACTTCTGTGCAAAAGCCTGCATTCTCGCTATATCCATGTCTTTGTTCAAGGAAGCAATGGTATAGTCTCTGACCAGATATATATCCAACCTATCTATATATCGATGAATTCTATCTGCCATAGTAGCAACTACATTAGGAGCATACCTTGCCAGAGAATTAAATTGAAGGCTATACTCTCTCACGCTCATATTCCTTTAGTGGAGATTCAAGAACTGATCTGTATGAGCCACTCGAATCTCTAATGGTAAATAATGGTCAAGAAATGCCTCTTTGAATTCTTTTCAGGTAGTTGGGGATGCATCTATACCCTTAGATTGCTTCCAAGCTTCATACCACAATATAGCCACACCTTTCAACCTATATGTTGCTAACTCGATAGCTTTTGTACCACTCATATGCATAATGTCTAAAGTGCACTGAATTTGATCAATAAAGTCTTGGGGGTCTTCATTAGAATTTGACCTAGTGAAGGATGGAGGGTCCAAATTAAGGAAATCACATATCCTCGTGCCAGCTTCCCTATTCACACCACCTGCACCTATAACTAGACCTTCCTGTCTTGACCTTGGCCAACAACTATACAGGTTAATAGTTGGAGTGCATTTCTCAGATCCTGCATGGTTGCATCAATAGGTAGTTTTGGGGGAATTTCACAACTTCCGGGTTCATCAGGAGCTGGAGGAGTTGGAGATGTTTAGGATAGAGACTCCTCTTGAACCTCATTTCATTGTCTCACCTGACTAGGTATACCAACCACCATTTCTACTCGCTTCCCTTTACCTTTATTTTGCCTGGTTTCTGCCATACTTTCTGTACAAAATAATTTAAAATTAGACATAATGCACCTATTACACTTAGCTCTATGGCATAATCTAAGGAATGAAAAGAAAGTAGAAACTCCTAAATGCCACATAGCCTCCGACTTATAAATGTGGTGCACAACATATCGATAAACAAGACTCTACATAAATACGACTTTGTAGACTCCCTAGGATGACCTCTCTGATACCACTTTTGTCATGCCCCAAGTCCTATTAAGGCGGACTGGCAACCATTGCCAATAAGGCCCGGGAGAACCAACCTGTATCTATGCATTTTCTATACATATTATAAGGGGTTTCTATAGTCAACATGCCTTTGTGAAAGTAAACAGTAATAATAAGCTAAAAGAAAATGCATATAGCTAGGTAGTTGGGGCCATGGTGTCTAAAATATGAGACATGACCACACTTTAATTTAGATAGACTAAAAAGCCTCTAGATAAGGAAAAGTTTCTGATAAGGGTTAAGATAGGCCCCGCCTCGACTAACTATACAATACACAAATGTAATCTCTAGATGGACAAAGCTCCGAAAAAACCTGGAGCTTGGTAACAGCAGTTGAAAATTCTGTACTCTTACTGGGGATAGCTACCATCACCTATACCTGCAGTATGAAATGCAGGTCCCCCGTAAGGGACGTTAGTATGAGATAATATATTGAATATATAAGCCAGGAAATACTGTATATAAAGTAATAACTCAAATGAAACTATGCACTAGTGTAGATTAAGAGACCACCTTTAGTTATACTATGCGATCGTGTACTTTATGTTCTTTTTATCACTTTACCTTTACTGTATAATCTATGCACAACATGTAATACAAATGACCAGCTGATTAGTGGTAAAATTGTATTAGGATCGGCCTTGTCCAGGCTCTTCCTTAACCCCTCGAGCTATCCCTCATGATAGGATCGACCCTGGCTAGGTAATTCTTCCACCTATCGGGCTACCATCCATCAATAAAGAATATGCTTTACTTTATCTTTCAATTACCTTTGAGATGATTCTTTTGGTAGTCGTAATATTAGAGCTATAGGATTGTAAATACAATATATGATATGTAAATACTCACAAAAGACAACATAACAATGAAAGGAGTAAGTTACACAAATAATGTAATGCATAGAAGGTAGGACAACACATGAAATTTATTTAGTAGAACGAACTCATGCATCTTGGTATCCAAACATGTAAGCAGGTTTGCAAGTGACTATGTATGGGGTCATATGAACATGTGAAAGAGTTGACACATGGTTAATAATTGAGTTGGAGTTGGTAAGTGCCTTTATATGCCAAGGAGGTATCTATGTTTCATGCCAAATAATACGAAATCAAGTAGCCTTACATACCTCATTGTATGACCTCATTACTATCTTGGAGTGACTGCTTTTTCCTAAAAATATTTATCTATAATATCTTAGGCAATAAGACTAGTATTAGCAGCAAAAAAACACTTCTTGACAGCCCAATATCATAAAAACTAACATCCACGCATCAAGCTTTTAATAGCGATGCATTGGCATTTCTTTAACCTTTTCACATATAATCATATCTTCTAACAAACGTTCTTATGTACATGTCATATACATCTTGTTTTAGAACCTTAATAGTCTTACAACAACCCACAATGCAGAATACATAACAATTCTACACAACATACAAACAAGCGGCATAAAGTTATATCCCTTTGCCATATTTTGACGTCAACAATCCCGAACCTATTTCAACTTTACCCAAATTGTATCTAAAATTTTTATACAAAAAACCAGACTTACAATAGACCATAAGTAGTCCCAAATTAGGTGAAGGTCGTGGAACAATAAATTATAATTATCAGCTCCCAAGTTTCTTTTAAGATTATAATTATATCGTCATATAATAACTCATCTTTGTGGACTGTAAAAGTGGTGCAGCAGCTTACTTACATCACTAACAAACAATACCTTGTTAAAATCATAATTCTTACTTCATAATTCAAGCAATGAAGAAGAGAAAATCTTCTTAAATAACAAGAAAAATTCACAACCATCCTTAGGACACATGCTGTCCAAATTTCCAGCACAACATACTAGCATATACTTCTTATTTTTTATGAAGAAACTATACTAAATACATAACTATAATTACTTACCTTTGCCTTCAATATTCAAGTTTCCTTCAAGAACCCTAGAGGGTTGTATTAGCTACTTTGTAAACCGAAGTAAAGAGAAGACAAAATTTTTTAGGAAAGCTAAAAAATTATTTCAAGTGAAATGAATTAAGGAGCTGTTTAGAGCCCTTTTTAAGGAGTCTCTTGTCCAACTTTCTTTTGAACTTTTTACCATATAATACCACATATTAATAAGCTAGTGAGACAACAGCTTGGCCAATACACTTGGGCCTAAATGGGTCTCAAAGTTGATGGGCCTTAGTTGCCCATTTTCTTAGTCCCTTTTCACTTAGTTTGGGCCCAATTACCCAAGTGGATTCTGGTGTACTTGGGAACTTTTATTATTTATCTTGGGCTAAAAATAAAATCCATTTATGATGCTAAAACATGGGCTAAAGTTACACCTTTAACACGGACTTTATTCCTAATCGGACTTGTACAAATTCGACGTTGGGCCTCATCTCCATTTAGCTAGCAAATTTAAGCTAAACAAGTAGGTGACTCATCTACTAGATTCTTAAGTCCTATAAGTACCTCACTTCTCCCACTTCATTTAAGGTCATGGTCTCCTTAATACAACTAAAAGCTTATTTACACTCGACCCTCTTCAGCGTTAGACATACATATTGCCCTTTAATTGGAGATTCAAGCACTTTTAAACATAGGCACTAATCTGAAAATCTATATCATGATTCATGCACTAGTTCGAGGACACTACCTATTTTTATCTTGTTATTTCAAACACTTTTCTATGTTGACATTTTACATTATGGTGGTGAGCCCGGAAAGTGTCTTGGCCCCCGTTCAAATCTAAGTTTAGAGGTGTTGTTGGAACTAATGATGTAATTATGCTTGAGTTTTGACTCCTTTTTACTCTTGTATGTTTGATGCTATCAAAGAATTCTCTTAGTCCCTTATTCCTATTTTTTACTCATTATGTTTTAATTGCTTCTGTTACCAAGGATGTGTGTATGATATGCTAAGAGGCCTATTTGGGGTTCCTTCGGGTTCTCCATTCGTCGTGTCACATCTAGGCCCTAGTTTAGGTCATGACAGAGTCACAAGGCATGGTTGTAAATTATAATATGAGATGATATGATATGATATAGAAATCCTTTTGAAATGATCGGGTAGTAAGGAAGGTGACCATCAAATTAAAAGTCTCGAGTTGTAAGGTATGGTGTAGCTTACCTTTGGCAAGTAATCTTCTCTCATCCGATGGGAGGCTAAAATTGGGCAAATTCATATAATAGCTCATATGGGTTTGAGATATCGATTATGGTCACGCCCTCTCTCTCTATAAAAGTATTATGACATTTCATGCACCATGAATTTCATGGCATATTTTTATATTACTCTTTATTTTCTATATACTTCTTTCTATATATATGCCCTTGTCATCTACGTTGAATGCAAGTTTAATAAGTTCATATGCATTGCATGCCCGCTTACTTAGTATACTCAAACATACTAGTACATACTTTTTTCCTACATGATCTAAGCATGTAGGGGCCAAAGACTACATTCATCCACCATTTGACAGCTACTTTGAATTTGAGAAAGTTGTTATGATGAGTCCTATCTTCCCAGTCAAGCCATCATCTATCTATCATATCTTACTTCTTCTTATGTGATATTTACTTTAAGGGTGAGCTCGAGATATGTCTTGGCCTCCGTCCTATTCTATGACTAAAGGCATTGTTGGACATCTTGTACGTATATATGTTATGATATGCTATTTGAAGTTTATAGTTATGGTTATCTATTGGATATGTTATTATGATTTTATGATATGATGTGGAAGTATGGAAGATCCCTAGTCCCATTTTGCCCCCATTGAGTGAGTCAACTTACCCGCTCCTTAGTCTTTATGTGCTATATGTTATATGAATCCATGCAATCTCTATCCCTATGATATTCCCATAGTGTGTGTCGTATTTTCTCGTCCATTATAACTGTGTTTACTATCTCTTTATACACTTTCGAACTGATGATGTGAATATAGATGCTTTGAGGCTTTTTTGGAAACTTTCAGCTTTTCATTCACCCTGTCACTCATAGACCCTAGGTTCGGGTGTTGACAAGCTTGGTATCAAAGCACTAAGTTTATAAATGATCCTCGGAGTACAACATGTCACGTCAATCAGAGTTCTATTCATGGTTGTGAAGTGCACTATGTATATGAGTGGGAGGCTATGATAACATTCTCGAAATTATCTCAGATCTTTCTATCTTATGTTGTGCTTTGGATCATGTATTAAGGTTTTTTAGTCTTTATAATGTCCTTGTTACATTACAAAAGATGTCTCCACGAAGAGTTCCCCTACCAAGACCGACCCCAGTTAATGAGGACCAGGTTCTTCAAAGACCTATGAAAGAGCCAATCACTAGTGGTAAATTTCATACTACTATTACTATGCTTTCCCAAGTGGTGACTACCCAGGCTAGACAAGACAATCTTTCTCCTTGTGATCCCACTCCGGCTGCTAGAGTGCAAGAATTTACCCGGATAACTCCTTTGGAGTTCTATGGATCAAACGATGATGAGGATGCTCAAGAGATCATTGATGAATTCTCCAAGGTATTTGCTATTATGGGAGTGACTTTTGAGGGGAAAGATGAGTTAGCTGCTTATCAATTGAAGGATATGGCCCAAGTGTGGTACACTCAGTGGTTGATGGAGAGGCTCTGTAGTGTTTGAGTTAATTAGGAAGAGTTCATGTTTGCCTTTCTGGATGGTTTCTTCCCTCTTGAACTTAGGGAGGCTAAGATGACAAAATTTATCAACCTTAAATAGGGCGATATGAGTATGATGGATTATGATATCAAGTTCACTAAGTTCTCCAAGTATGCTATTATACTTGTGGCTGACCCCTATGCAAGAATCATAAGTTTATTTTTTTGGATCTCTGATTTGGTTGTAAAGGAAATCCATATGACTATGCTTATTCAGGATATGAACATCTCCAAGCTTATGACATATCATGAATAGATTGAAGGAGAAAAGCTTAAGGAGAAGAGGATACATAATTCTAAGAGGGCCCATTATGATGATGGGTTCTCTAACACTAAAGGTGGTGGCTGTGGTCTCTTTCAACAGGGCCAAGGTTCTAATGCAAAGTTTTCTTATGCTAGGATGTCTTCTCTTAAGGAAATAGTTTGAGGTAGGGCATTACTTCTCCGGTGTGATAGGTGTGGAAAGAATCACATGGCTGCTTGTTGGAAAGAGTTGGATGTTTACTATGGGTATGCTGATAAGAACCACAAGGTTGCTGATTGTCCTCAGGTTTCCCCGAAGTGTTAGGGTCAAGTAGCCTAAGGTGATCAAGGCTAGCAAAGATCTCCACAAAATGGTTCCCCCAGGTACAATATGTTCTATGCTTTTAATGCTTATCAGGAAGTTGTGGAGACTTTAGATGTTGTGACAGGTATGTTAAAAGTCTTTGATTTTGATGCTTATCCTTTGCTTGATCTAGGTGAAAAATTTATCTGTTGTGACTCCCCTCTTGTCTGTTAAATTTGGTTTAAGCCCTAAAATTCTAAGGGAACCCTTTTCGATTTATACTTTTGTGAGTGAGTTTATTGTTGCCCATGGAGTGTATCAGGGTTATCCAATCTCTGTTTTGCATGAAGACCTTCCCTGTGATCTTGTTAAAATTGAGATATTTGATTTTGATATTATTCTTGGGATGGATTTTTTGTATGCTTCATATGCCTCTATAGATTATAGAACCCGGAAGGTCAAGTCTAATTTTTGGGTGAGCCTGTTCTTGAATGGAAGAGTAGTTTCTCCACTATTAAAGTTTGGCTTATTTCCTACCTTAAGGCCCGAAAGATGGTTTCTAAGTGGTGTATCTATCATATTGTAAGGGATAAAGATATGGAGTCTGAATCACCTACTCTTGAATCAGTTTCGGTGGTTAATGAGTTTTTGAATGTGTTTCTCGAAGATTTGCTCGGTATTCCTCCCAAAAAGGAAGTAGAATGTGGCATATATCTTCTCTTGAATACTCAACCTATATCTATTCCTCCTTATCATATGGCACCGGCTGAGTTAAAAGAGTTAAAAAGATCAATTGAACGACTTATTGGAGAAAGGCTTTATGAGACCAAGTATATCCCCGTGGGATGCCCTAGTATTATTTGTAAGAAAGAAGGATGGGTCTCTTCGGGTGTGCATCAATTATATGCAACTGAATAAGGTAACCATCAAGAATAAATACTCATTGCCAAGGATCAAGGATTTGTTTGATCAATTTCAAGGGGCCACCTATTTCTCAAAGATTGATCTCCATTCTAATTATCATCAATTGAAGGTTTAGGAGTGTGACATCCCTAAATAGCTTTTCAAACTAGTTATGGACACTTTAAATTTATGGTGATGTCATTTGGTTTGACTAATGCTCCGATCGTGTTTATATACCTTATGAGTTGGGTGTTCAAGCTATGTTTTGATAGTTTTGTGGTTGTCTTCATCGATGATATCCTTATTTATTCCCAAAGTGAGCGAGAGCATATGGATCATTTAAGGTTGGTTCTTTAGACTTTGAGGTAGAATCAATTATATGCTAAATTTAGTAACTGTGAGTTTTGGTTAGGAGAAGTACCTTTTCTTGGTCATGTGGTGCCCGGTGATGGTATTAAGGTTGACTAGAAGAAGATCAAGACCATGAAGAATTGGCCTAGACCATTGACTCCTTTGAATATTTGAAGTTTTCTTGGGTTGGTTGGTTATTACAGAGGGTTTATTGAAGGTTTTTTGTCTATTGTATCTCCATTGACCAAGTTGACTCAAAAGAAGGCTAAGTTTGTATGTTCTGATGGATATGAGAAGGGTTTTTAGACTTTGAAAGATCGACTTACATCGACTCCTGTTTTGATAATATTGGATATCTTAAATGGGTTTGTGGTATATTGTGATGCCTCTTGGATTGGATTGGGTAGCATGCTTATGCAACATGGTAAGGTGATAACTTATGTGTCAAGGTAATTGAAGGTGCATGACATAATTACCCGACTCATGGTCTTGAGCTAGCGGCTGCAGTGTTTACTTTGAAGATTTAGAGACATTTATATGGGGTTCATGTTGATGTTTTCACCAATCATAAGAGTTTGCAATTTCTGTTCATCTAAAGGGATCTTAACTTGAGGCAAAGAAGATGGTTGGAACTCCTTAAGGATAGGCAGAAGTGTGAAATATCATCCCAACAAGATGAATGTTGTAGCCGATGCTCTTAGTAGGCTATCCATGGAAAGTGTAGCTCATGTTGATAAAAGGGAAGAAGAAGTTGGTAAAATATGTTCACCATTTGGCTAGATTGGGTGTTAGGTTGGCTGACTCTAATGATGGTGGTATTCATATTCAGAATGGGCTGAATCTTCTGTGATTGGTGATGTCAAGGCTAAGCAAGATTTAGACCTATCATTGGTTGAATTGAAGAGTTGGTTGCCAAAAATAAGATAGAGGTTTTCTCCCAAGGGGGAGATAGTATGCTTCGATTTCAAGATTGGTTTGTGTGTTCCGGATGTTGATAGTTCTTAGGAAGGTGATCATGAGTGAAACCATAACTCTCATTATTCTATTCATCTAAGATCCACCAAAATGTATCAGAATTTAAGGGAAGTGTATTGGTGGCATGGTATGAAGAAAGATATAGCAAAGTTTGTATCCAAATGTCCTAATTGTCAACAAGTGAAGGTAGAACATCAAAGGCCCGATGGTTTGGCTCAAGATATTGAGAATCCTACTTGTAAGTGGAAAGATATGAACATGAATTTTATGGTTGGGTTTCCTCGGATCCAAAAGCAATTTGATTAAATTTGGGTTGTTAGTGATCAGCTGACCAAATTAGCTCATTTCCTATCGGTCAAGACTACTTTTAATCCCGAAGATTATGCAAGGTTGTATGTCCAAGAGTTGGTAAGGTTGAATAGTGTGCCTAGGTTTATCATATTGGATTGTAGCACCTAATTTACTTCTCACTTTTGTGCATCGTTTCAAAGAGGGTTTGGCACCAAGGTGAAGTTAAGTACCTTTTTCATCCTTAAACCAATGGATAGGCCAAAAGGGTAATTCAAACTTTGGAAGACATGTTGAGGGCTTGTGTGTTGGAGATCTAAGGTAATTGGGATAATCATCTACCACTTGTTGATTTTGCTCATAACACTAATTTTCATGTTAACATTTATATGAAACCATTTGAGGCTTTGTATGGTACGAGATGTAGATCTCCGGTGGATGGTTTGAGTTAAGAGAGATGGCTTTGATTGGTTTGGATTTTGTGTTGGAGGTCATGTAGAATGTAAAGTTAATTATGGAGAGGTTGAGAATGCTCAAAGTCACCAAAAGTCTTATTCAGATGTTAGGAAAAGGGATCTTGAGTTTCATGTTAGAGAATGGGTGTATGTGAAGGTCTCACCCATGAAAGGTGTAATGCATTTTCGTAAGAAAGGCAAGTTAAATCCCCAATATGTAGGTCTTTATGTAATTGTTGAACGAATTTGGAATGTGGCTTATAGATTGGATTTGCCTTCAGATTTGAGTTCTATCCACCCAGTTTTCAAGTGTCTATATTGAGGAAATTGATTTATGATCCTAGTACAATTGTGCCTTTGGAAGGTGTTGAGGTTGAGGAGAACTTGTCTTATGAGAAAGTCCTGGTTGAGATCTTAGATAGGCAAGTAAAGCGGATTTGCAACAAGGATGTGGCTTCAGTTAAGGTGCTTTGGAGAAATCAACATGTGGAGAGTGCTACACGGGAGGTGGAGTTAGAATGATGAAACAATATCCCCATCATTTCCAATTGATGTCGCCCAAGTTAATCCTCCTTTTTAGAGGAAAAACGGTCCCTTTCAAGATATAGCACCTAACCAAGGTTAGGGTCGAACCCATAGGGAATACTTAGATTAAGAAAAATCCACCAATATATAATCCGAGTAATTAACCAACTCAATTACCCAAGGATTGGGGGTTTCCAATAAGCAATGGGAAAAGTAAACTAACTATCACAATAGAAAAATCAATAATAGAGAGCAACTAGGGTATTATGTTCCCCATGATTCCCCAACTCAGTATCACCGAATAACCTAATTCTTATCAAGTGTATAGCATACATGACGGTAATTTAAGTTCACCAAGCCCTTTGGTCAAAGGTAAGAGGTGAATTTCACTATGCAAATTAGTCCATCTCTATAGTGTGCATTACTAACTATTACCTATTAGTCCCAATATAACCTCCCATTGGACCAATTTAGTTGATTGACGAGAACACATCAATCAAATCTCATTAATTAATCTCTTTTCCTATTCATTACTACCTTGGTCCAGTCAGTAACACTAGGAGAGTTCTAATTTTGGGCACCGTCAGAGAAAATACAAAATGAAGAGAGTTAATTAATACATACATATAAACCTTCCAAGAATTATGAATTATTCGACTTTTACTTTATTAGTTCTTCATAGTTCCCACAACCCTAGTTGTGGATTTAGCTACTCATGCTATGTGTAGATGAAGAGATTATGATTGAGAAGACATAATTAAACACTGAAATAATAGATTTAAGAACAATCAATCCAATATCAATAAGAATCATAACCTTTAAGATCAAATTCAACCACGAATGTTCTAAAAAACTCTCTCATAATTTTCTCTCTCAAAATATTGAGTTCTCTGAGTACTAACCTAAAACTAATCAAACTGGCGTGAACTTATGAAAAATAACCTAAAAGACCTATTTATAATAATTAAAATTTAAATCCTAAATGACATAGGAGAATTGGTCGTCACACTCTACGACAACATTTTACGGTCTATATTAAAGTTCACGGCCCATAATCAGGGTCTCGTATATTGTTGCTAGAAAATTAAACTTCCTCTTTATGACTTATAAAATGGTTTACAACCTTTAAAGGGGGTTTCATCTAATGAACTTCAGAAAGTTTTCATTCTCTGATCCTCAGGACATGAAACCTCTTCTATGACTCATAAATTCTTCTATGGTTCATCTACATGTTCGTAGAAGTAACTTCAAAAACTTGGCCCTTCACTAGAGTTCCTCACGAAACCATCCTATGGCTCGTAGAATAGTCTATGGCCCTTAAGGTGTCTCATGTAACATCAAATCTGTAGCAACTTTGTATATTTCTCCAAAGTCACTGATAACCTATAGTCATGTAAAGATAGGCACAAAACACATAAAACCCACAAACATCGCATTGAGAAAATAGAAAATCCAAAATTTTAAGCATTAAAAGTGTTGTATTTTGGCAGACATCACCAATCTACTAAAGCATAATGTATTAGGTTCTTTCTATTTCAAGTGGTCCTAATTCTTTCACTCTTGAGTTTCATTACATAACATGCACACATGTGCATGAAAATGATTTGAAGATATTTTGAATAATTTAAAGATGTTTTGATATCAGTTTTAATGACTTTATGATTTTCAAGAGATGAAATATGCATTGTATTTTTGTGTGTGGATGTTTCATGTTCAGGTCAAGCCTTTCAATCCTTGCTCTAGCACATTTGAGGACGAATTTCCCAAAGGGGGATGATGTAAGGACCCAGACTTAGTTTGGCCTTAATGACGTTTGGAATTTGGTTTTGAAATGTTTTTGACCAAAGTGACACTACATGGACACCTCCACAAGCCGTATGACTTTTCATGGGCTGAGTGGAGGCGCCTTGAAGCGACCCTTGACCTTGTGTGTGGAGTGTTGGTCTTAATTTTGAACTTCAAGACCAAGGATTGCTCCACATGAACCCAACATAGTTTGTGTGGCACTTTATAAGCCGTATAGTGGCTTGTGGGGGTAGCCTTGGCCTTGAAAATCATATTTTGGCAAAGGTACTTCACACATGAACCTCATACATTCCCTATGACTCTTCACGGGCCGTATCCCCATCTGTATGGACATTGGTGTAAAAATTTTCGAAGTAAGGAATCACTGTCTCAAAACTTCATTAGTTAAAAATTTTCCTAAGTGTAGCCTCGTGGAAGGCCACATAGTCAGTGTGCCTTCAAACGGTTCGTAAGCCTCCGTACGGGACCCTTGGCAATATTTTGACTTTCATTTCATTAATGGTATTCTTGTAATTTGGATACTCCTAAGGGGCATTTCTGACTTTCTATCCTATCCTAAGGCTTCCAAACGACCTATACGCTTTTACTCTCTTTCAAATTCAAACCTACACTTAGAATGCTCTCTTTTAAGAACTCCTCTCAAATGAACTATGAAGACTTAGCTTGGGGATTAAGGAAAGACTCTCTTCTTCATCAAATTCTTCTTTTTTTTTTCTTGAGTAAATAAGGTATGTGGGATTGATTCATGGTCCTTTTCAACCATGAAGACCCATAAACTCTTTTACACTTGATTTTATGAAATTAAGCTTACTTTAATTACAGGTTTTTAAGATTATTATTTATTTGATACATATGGATATGTTTTATTGTTGATTTTAAAGGTATTTAATCCCTAGTATGTTGAATTGCATGAATATTTGAAGATTTGAATATGCATTGTCCCTTTAAAGTTTGATTTAAGCATAGGTAATCTAGATTGTGATTTGAATATAGATTTAACCTATGGATTTACTTGAATTTATATTTAATTGTGATTTAAGATTGAACCTCTATTGCCCTTTTCTATTCACATACATTTGTGGCATATGCATACATGAACATTGCTTTTTGATGAAAATTATCGGTGGGTTAAGCTCACATATGGTTTTATGAAAAGGATTCGGTGAGTTAAGATCACATGTATTTATTATTCGGTGAGTTAAGCTTACATATGGTTATGACAAGAATGTGATCACATAAATATCCATGATATGACTTTTTGAGCAACTCGACTATTTATACCATATTGATATAAGTGAATGAGCTATTCCTACACATGAAAAATATGGATAGAGTTTTGATTTGGCTTTTGAGTCCAAGTGTGAATGATTATGAATAATGTTTGATTTTTGAGCCCAAATATGCA
>JAOTQJ010000001.1:9193100-9203654 GCA_025642045.1 Solanum sejunctum | reverse complement strand
CATCGAAATGATCGGGTCGTAAGGTATGTTTGCAAATTATGATATGATATGGAAATATTTTTCAAATTACAGGGTTGTAAGGAAGGTGGCCATCATACTGAAATAACTGGATCAAAAGGTGTGATGTAGATTACCTTTGGCAAGTAATCTTCTCTAACCCGATGGGAGGCTAACATCGTGCAAATTCATGTAATAGCTCGCATGGGTTTGAGATGTCGGTTATGGTCAAATCCCCTCTACATATGGAAACATTATGGCATTTCATGCATCATGGATTTGATGGCACATTGTTATATTACTCTTCATTGTCAATATACTTCTTTCTATATATGTGCCCTTATCATCTAACATTGAATACAAGTTTAATAAGTTCGTATGCATTGAATTCCCATATATTTAGTATATGCAAACACCCTAATGCATACTTTTTGACTACATGATCTAACCATATTGGGGCCGAAGACTATATTCATCTACTATTTGACGGCTAGTTCGGATTTGAGAAAGTTGTTGTGGTGAGTACTATCTTCCAAGGGCAAGCCACCATCCAACAACCTTATCTTACTTTGACTTATGTTTTATTTACTTTGGGGGAGAGACTGCGACATGCCTTGGCCCCCATCCTATTTTATCACAAGAAACATGATGTGCTATCAAAATAAATCACATTTGATGCCTAAATCTTAGGAAATTTTGTGTTCTGAATGCGATTTCTATGGTTTTTATGTGTTTTTGTATTTGTTTGTGTAGAAAATATAGGTTGGGTCAATTTTGGGAAAATTTGCGGATTTTTGCTGATTTTAGGACCTACGAGGCCCTGTACGAGTCATAGTCAATCTACAAATCATAGAGGTGGTCTCGTATTTACTTCGAGTGTTCAAAAGCAAAGCCTAAAAATGTGAAGTTCAGCTATACGAGCCACATATAAGAGCTGTAGTCCCCTATATGGGTCTTAAAAAGAGGGTGTTGTAGGAAGTTCCAATGTTGATCAAGATTGGACCAAGAAATGAAAGTATAGACTACGAGAAGGCAATACAAGTCGTAGACTAGCCTATGACTCATAGAGGTAAAGCATAGCATTAAATTCCAAAATACAAGATGCTAATCATGAAAGCTTGATCATGGCTCGTAGGGCACACTATGAGTTGTAACTGTGAGCCATAGCAGATGCCGACTAGATTTTTTAATTAATTTTGGTACTCATTTGTAAATAATATAAATAGTATATTTTAGGGTTTTGGGCATAAGGTTTTTCGCAAATTGGAGAGAGCACACATAGAGAGACTTAGAGAGCAGAAACATGTAGAGTAGTTTTTAGGGCTTTATCTTTGGAGACTCAAATTTGGAGATTAGATTCACTTGTGGATTCACTTCATCTTTCAAGCTTGTAATTCTGAATACAAAGTGGATTTTATTGTTCTTCATTCTCTTTGGGTAAATAATTAACTAGCCTTCTTTATTCATTGTTGATTTATTTTCCTAAGTCATGAGTAGCTAAACCCACAGTTTGGGATTATGGGAACCATGACAATCTAACTTAGGAAACTCGAATTATTTGCACTTCTTGAGTTGGGTATTTGCATGTATTAGATATATTGCTTCATTTTGCATGTTGTTTAATGGTGGCTAACATTAAACCCTACCAAGTGTCATGATCCCGATCTAGGTAATGATGAATAGGAAAAAAGAATGGCCAATAAAATTCGATGATGTGTTCTCGTCTAATCAACTGAATGCATCCAAGGTGAGGTTGACTAAGACAATGGGTAATGGTTAATTTTGCACACTATGGAGGCCGGCAAAGCCCCATAGTGAAATTCGACCTTCACCTTTAGAAGAGAGTCAGAAGAATCTAAATTACCATCTTGCATGCAATGTCCCAATGGAGGTTGTGTTATCTAGAGTATTTAAGTTAATGAATCATGGGGAACATAATTACCCAAGTTTCTCTCCAATTTGATTGTCTCACCTTTTTATTAGTTTAGTTTAATTCACTATCAATCCTTACATAACCCCCTTTTTTGGAGAATCACGTAGTTGATATTTGAATTGAACTAAATTTCTAAAGCACCATATTATCTGTGGGATTTTACCCTAACCTTGGTTAGGTTTCTTACTTCGATGATCACTTTGACCTTGAAATAAAGGCGTATCGTGAGTGTTCATTAAGAAAAATGGTGCCGTTGTCGGGTAATACATTGATGCTTTGATTTTGTTTCACTAGTATTTTAATTCAAGTGTTAATTTCTTAGTTCTATGTATTTTACTTTTTTTTTGTTTTTGGTTGTTTAGTTTCTTTTGCAAAGTATAATAAGTGTATGCCCAATACAAAGAGCCAAGGTAGACCTTTAACTCCAATCAACTTAGAGATCCTACATGTTGCTCAGAGAATGTCTCAAGCAAACATGAATATTGTGGTTGATGAAGCCATGAACCAAAATGATGATGGTGATGGTATAGAAGATAATGCACCACCAACGGAACATAGACCACATCATAGGGATTTCAACGAGAATGCCAATGGATGGAAGCAATATCGGTTGGATCCCATGGCCAAGGACTTCACAGGAGCTATAGTATTACCACCATTACTGGCTGACACTAAGTTCATAGTGTCAAGTGGATTACTCCAAATGCTTCGGAACCATGGTTTGTTTGCGGGTTACCTTCTAAAGATCCTCATAGCCATCTACACAATGTGGCTTTTGTGTGCAAGATTATGATAGGTACGGAGAATCCTTCTATGGATGCTGTTAGGTTGTGTATGTTCCATCTATCTCTTATCGGTAATGCAGTAGTTTGGCTATCAAAACTCCCATAGAGCTCAATCACTAGTTAGGCAGAATTGCAAAGATCCTTTTTGGTAAGATACTTTCTAAGGTCAAAGAAGCTTAAATTGAAGGATCAAATCAATAACTTTGAGCAATTGCCAGGTGATTCCGTTAGCACAATGTGGAAGAGGTTTACTGAGTGTTTGAGAAGTGTTCCAAACCATAAGATCGCGGATGATGCCTTAGTGGAGATTTTCTATCGGACTCTTAACGAGAATAGTCAAGCTTCTGCCAATACCATCATAGGAAACATGTTCTTGGATCAATCATTCACAAGAATAATAGAGAGAATGGAGCAAGCAGTCAAGATCAATAGAGCATGGGCGCAAAGGGAGAGTGCTTCTATAAGGAGCTCATGTATGGTGAATGCTAGTTCAAATCAAGCTAAAATCAATGAGGATATCATGAAACAATTTTCTCAACTCCGCATGAGTATGGACTTGGTGCTTAAGCAAAGTCAAGAAAGAGTTCATGCAGTAGTTCACCAATCTCCTAGAGCACCCATGTATGTCGAACATTATTATGATGAAGATGCTTGCTTTGTTAGTAACCAAGCAGTGGGTTTTCAAAACAATGCTAATGGTCCAATTCAGACTATTGGCGGCAAGATTCCTGGAACCAAGGTTGGATCTATAACAAAGAAGGTGCTTATAGAGTAATTGTGGGGGTTATTTTGAGAGAGATAGGGTGCCAAAAGCTGAGTGGGGAAGAAGAGATGGTTATAGAAATGGTCCTTATATGCCACCCTCCCACAATTATGATACCAGGGCTAGTAACTCAATGATTAAATAAATATTTGATTGATTGTTGAAACAAGGCTAAACACAAGATGAGACTTTAAAGGAAATCAAATCGGATATCTCTAGCATACATCAATAGGTAAAGTCTCATTCGGTGGCCACCACGCAACTCGAACAACAATTATGCCAAGTTTCTAATCAATTGAATCAACACCAAAAAGGTAATGCTAAGAAACATGGTTCAAAACCTAAACAATGTGGGGCATTGTATTGAAATTACAACAAAAGGAGGTAAGAGCACCATTGGCCCTGCAATCCCAGTCAAAGTAGAAAATGTGCATGAGAATGAAATTGTGAAAAAGGTTATTATTGAGAGAGATGATTGTGTAAAGAATGGCGTAGGTGAAGTGGTTGACAAGTTATGGAAGTATAAGACTATCCCAAGACCTACTCCCCATTTCCCTCAAAGAATCAAGAAGAGGGAGGAGGAAAGCAAGTTCAAGCACTTCCTTGCGATGCTTAAGAAATTATTGATAAACATCCCTTTGATTTAAGCTTTAGAGAAGATGCTAGTTATGTAATGTACATGAAAGGCTTGGTCACAAAGAAGTGGACTGTGAATCTAGAGCTCTCCAAATATCTCTAGCATTGTAGTGCCATCACTACTAGTCATTGGCTGAAAAGCATGAAGATCCAGGCACTTTCATTATAACATGCACTATAGGAGAGGTGGATTTTGCAAGAGCACTTTGTGATTTGGGTTCTAGCATCAACTTAAAGCCACTGACAATCTTCAAGAAACTCAGCTTGGGAACTCCTAATCCCACAAAGATGCGGTTATTAAGCAGACAGGACAGTCAATAAACATGTGGGAGTATTGTATGATGTTTTAATAAAGGTAAAAAAATTTATATTTCCTGTAGATTTTGTTATTCTTGACACTTTGAAGGCAGTTTTGATGAACTTTGGGAGTGATGGCTTTCCAAATTATAGGAGACAATAAATGCTCTAGGGGTAGAAAAATTTATATTTCCTATATAGAAGTTCCACTAGTGTTAGAGATGAAAGCACTTCCATCACACTTGATGTATGTATTCCTGGGAATGAACAATACTTTGCTGGTCATCATAGCTGCAGATTTGAGTGATGAGTAAGTAGATGCCCTTGTAGTAGTGCTAAGGCATTTTAAAAGGGCTATTGGATAGACTATTGTAGAAATTATTGGCATCCCTCTGGGGATATCCACTAAATACATTTAGTTAGTCAAAGACTACAAGGCAAGAATCGAATACCAAAGGCTTCTAAATCCTCTTATGCAAGTGTCACATCCAAAGTCCCATTAAGGCGGACGGACACCCGTTGCCAATAAGGCTCGGGAGAACCAATCTATATTTATGCGCTTTCTATATAGATTATTTGGGATTTCTACATTCAATATGCCTTTAAGAAAGTAATCAGTAATAACAAGCGAAAAGGAAATGCATATGGCTAGGCTATTAGGGCCACGATGTCTGAAGTAGGAGACATGACCACACCTTAATTTACATAGTCTACAAAGCCTCTAGATAAGGAAAAGTATCTGATAAGGGTTAGGATAGGCCTCGCCTTGAGTAACTATACAACACAAAATATAAGCTCTAGATATGCAAGGTTCTGAAGCAACCTAGAGCTTGGTAACAATAGCTGGATATCCTGTACTCTTACTGTACTCTTATTGGGGAGATCTACTAGCACCTGTACCTGCAGCATGAAATGCAGGTCCTTCGTAAGGGACGTCAGTATGAGATAATATACTAAATATATAAGGTAGGAAACATTGTATATGAAGTAACAACTCAAATGAAACTACGCACTGGTATAGGATAAGAGACAACCTTTAGTTATACTATGGGATCATGTACTCTATGTTCTTTTTATTACTTTACCTTTACGGTATAATCTATGCACAATATATAATACAAATGACCAGATGATCAGTGGTAAATCTATATGGACATTAGCACTGGCTAGGCTTTTCCTTTTACCTCTTGGGCTACCCCCCGTGATAGGATCGACCCTCGCTAGGTAATTCTTCCACCTCTCGGGTTACCACCCATCAATAAGAAACATACTTTACTTTATTTTTCAATTACCTTTGAGATGATTCTATTGGTGGTCATAATATATTAGAGCTGTAGGACTATAGGTACAACATATGACACGTAAATAATCACAAAAGACAACATAATGAAAGGAGTAAGTTACACAAATAATTAAATAACAACACATGAACTTTATTTAGTAGAACGAACTCGTGTATCTTGGTATCCAAGTATGTATGCATATTTGAAGGTGATTATGTATAGGAGTATATGAATATGTGATAGAGTTGATACATGGTTAATAGGTGTATTGGAGTCGGTAAGCGCCTTTATATGCCAAGAAAGAATCTAGATTTCATGCCATGTTATACAAAATTGAGTAACCTTATACACCTTGCTATACAACCTCACTGTTACATCAAGATAATCTTCCCTTCCTCTAAATATTTATTTACATCATAGTAGGTGATACAACGTGCATTAGCAGCCAATAGATACATCTTGGCAGCCCAATCTCATAAAAAAACAATATACGGGCAGTAAATGTATATTCACTCGTATTTTCTAATACACATACTCATATATATATTCATATGCAGCCTGATTTAGTGCTATAACAGTCTTAAAATAACCCATAAAGCACAACTCATAACAATTCTATACAACATACAAATAGGCAGCATAACGTTACATCCCTTCGCTACATTTCGATGTCAATAATTCCGAACCTGTTTCAACTTTACCCAAACTATCCTCAAAACATCTATACATAAAAACAGCCTTAAAACAGTCTTATAATAGTACAAAAGTAGTCATGAAGGACATGAGGCAATAGCCTTCCATCCATCAGTCCACAAGTTCGTACTAAGAACACAATTGCGATATCCAATAAAAACTCACTTTCGCGGACTATAAAAGTGGTGCATCAGTCTTTATACATTATTATAGAACCAATACTCATTAATAGCAGTAGCCTCCCTTCATAATCAATCAACTAAAGAGAGTAAAGCTTCCAAATAACCAAAAAAAATGTACAATAACTTTTGGGACACATGCTGTCCAACAATTTGAGCAAGCATAACTAACATATATTTCTTGTTTGTCAAGGGATAAGTATAAAAAATACATGGATATTTTCACTTACCTTAGCCTTCAAGATTCAAGTTTCCTTCAAGAATTCTAGAGGATTGTATTGGTTGCCTTGTGTAGTGAAGCAAAGTGAAAACAAAAGTCTTTAGGAAAGCTGAAAAATTATTTCAAATGAAATGATTTAAGGGGCTGTTTTGAGCCCTTTTTAAAGGGTCTATTTGGACGACTTTCCTTTGATATTTTGAACACATATTAGTATATATTAAGAAGCTAGTGATGCAGTATCTTGGCCGTCACACTTGGGCCTAAATAAGTCTCAAAGTTGATGGGCCTTGGCTGCCCATTTTCCTAATTAGTCTTCACTTAGTTTGGGCCAAATTAGCCCAGTGGATTGTGATGTACTTAGGCACTTTTATTATTCATCTTGTGCTGTAAGTATTGTCCATTTTTGATAGTTAAACATAGCCTAAAGTTGCACTCTTAACACGGACTTTATTCATAATCGGAATGGATGAATTCGACGTCGGGCCTCGTCTCCATTTAGCTAAGTAATTTAAGCTAAGCAAGTAGGTGACTCATCTGCTAGCTTACTAACTCCTACAAGCACTCCGCTTCTCTCACTTTATTTAAAGTCATGATCTCCTCCATTTGACTTAAAACTTATTTACACTTGACCCTCGTAAGCATTAGATATACATATGGCCCTCTACTTAGAGATTCAAGTACTTTTAAAAATTGACGCTAATTTGAAAAGCCATATCATGTTTCATTTGCAAAAAACTAGCATTGTAAGATATGGGGTGTTACACCCTCCCCCCTTAAGAATATTCATCCTCGAATGTAAGCACAATTGGATAGCTTAACCAAGGTTAAACCCTTACTTATACAAACTTTTGACAACACACTAAGTATTCAGTCACACGTACCTATTAGTATCCTAACTCTGTATTTTGGACTTCCTCTTTAGCTTCAAATAAGTAAGGGTATTTTGATTTCATCTCGTCCTCGGCCTCCCATGTTATTTCTTATACTTGCTGGTTTCTCCAAAGTACTTTTACTAAAGTTATTTCTTTATTCCATAGCTTCTTAACTTGATGATCTATAATAGCAATAGGTACTTCTTCATGTGTGAGATCTTCTGTAACTTGCACGTCTTCAATAGGAGTGATACGCAATGGGTAACCTATGTATTTTTGAAGCATTGAGACATGAAATCTGGATGAACCATTGAAAGCTATTGGGGTAGCTCTAGTCATACACAACCTGCCCGAACCTCTTAATAATTTTATATGGCCCTATGTAACGTGGGATTAGTTTTCCTTTCTTACTGAATCTCATAACTCCTTTCATTAGAGACAACTTTAAAAATATTCAATCCCTTGCTGAGAATTCCAGTCCGCTCCTTCTAGCATCCGTATATGATTTGTGATGACTTTTGACTATTTTTATCCATTGTTGCATTACCTTAACTTTTTCCATGGCTTGTTGTACTAGATATGGCCCAAACAAGGTGGTTTCACCCACTTCAAACCATCTAATTGGCGACCTACATTTCCTTCCATACAAAGCTTCATAAGGTGCCATCTTGATACTTGAGTGATAGCTATTATTATAGGCAAATTCAATAAATTTCAAATGGTCCACCCAACTACCTTTAAAGTCCAATGCACAAGCTCGCAACATATCTTAAAGTTTCTAAATAGTGTGTTTTGCTTGACCGTCTGTTTGAGTCTGGAATGCTATACTCAAATTCACTTGTGTCCCTAAACTGCTTTGGAAGGACTTCCAAAACTTTACAGTGAATTGAGCTCCTCGATCAGATATAATGGTGATTGGGACTCCATGTAGCCTAACTATCTATTTGAGGTATAGCTTGGCATACTCTTTAGTCATATAATTGCTCCTGACTGGAAAGAAGTGTGTTGTCTTTGTGAGTCTGTCAACTATTACCCATATGGAGTCAAACTTCTGAAATGAACGAGGCAACCCAATAACAAAATCCATATTGATCATATCCCACTTCCATGTTGGAAGCTCTATACACTGCATATAGCCTTCTGGCTTTTGGTGTTCTACTTTTACTTGTTGGCAATTTAGACATTAAGCCACAAATTCTACAAGGTCCTTTTTTATGCCTCCCTACCAAAACATTCCCTTCATGTCATGGTACATCTTAGTTGATCCTGGATCGATAGAATATCGGGAATGATAGACTTCTTCCATCATCCTCCTTCTTAATCCATTAGTATCAGGCATACATAATCTATTTTGGCAGTACAGTACTCTATTTTTTGTAAGGTCAAAGCCCTTTATCGTACCATGACTCATATTTTCCTTAAGCAGTCGTAAAATAGGATCCTCGAAATATCTTTCTTTTATCTCCATTACCAATAAAGACTCCGCAACATTATACACAACAACCCCTTCCTTTGAAGTTTCAAGAAGGCAAACTCCCAAATTAGCTAGTTGTCGTATATCCTTAGCCACTCCTTGACTTACCATGGCTTGATCACTAGTATTCATGATTGCTTTATGGCTCAGAGCATCGGCTACCACATTTCGCTCCCCTGGGTGGTAAAATATATCGATGTCATAATCCTTCATTAGCTCTAGCCACCTCCACTGTCTTAAATTTAGGCTAGTCTACTTTAAGATGTATTGTTGGCTATTATGACCAGTATATATGTCAACGTGAACCCCATACAAATAATGGCACCATATTTTCAGAGTAAACACAACTGTTGTTAGCTACAGATCATGTGTTGGATAGTTTTTCTCGTGCGGTTGTATCTGTCTAGATGTATAAGTAATTACCCTACTATTCTATGTCAGTACACACCTACGCCAAATCCTAAAGCATCACAATACACTACATAACCCTCGGAGCCTTCTGAGAGTACTAGCACAACTGCAGATGTTAGCTTATTTTTCATCTCCTGGAAGCTCCTTTCACATGCATCATGCCATTAGAACTTGGTTGGTTTATGTGTCAACTTTGTTAGAGGTGCATATATAGAAGAAAAACTTTTAGCAAACCTTCTGTAATAACCTGCTAACCCTAGAAAGCTCTGAACTTCCATGGGTGTCATAGGCCTTGGCTAATCTTTCACAACTTCTATATTTTGTGAATAAACCCTTATTCCCTCATCAGACACAATATGATCCAAGAATGCCACTAATTTTAGCAAAAATTCACATTTAGAAAATTTGGCATACAACGGTCGATCACGAAGAACCTGTAACACTTGTCATAAGTGATTTGCGTGTTCCTCTTCTGATCTTGAATATACCAAACTGTAATTTATAAATACTATCATGACCACATCCAAGAATGGCTTAAGTACCCTGTTCATTAGATCCATAGAAACTATTGGTGCATTTATTATCCCAAATGACATAACAAGAAATTCAAAATGACCATAGTGTGTTCTAAAAGCAGTCTAAGGTATATCTTTCTCCTTGACCCTCACTTGGTGATAACCTGATCTCAAATTAATTTTTGAAAAGTATTTGCACCCTGTAACTGATCAAATAAATCATCAATCCTGGGGAGAGGGTATTTATTCTTAATTGTCACCTTATACAATTATCGATAGTCGATACAGATTCTCAAGGCTCCATCCTTTTTATGTACAAATAACACTAAAGGGACACACTAGGTCATATAAGCCCTTCTAGAATAAGTGTTTTAACTGCTCTTTTAATTCACGTAATTCTATTGGGACCATTCTGTGTGGAGGGATAGAAATAGGTTGAGTGCCTGAAAGTAAGTCAATACCAAAATCTACTTCTCATTCTGGAGGTAAGCCTGGT
>JAOTQJ010000001.1:9167376-9193000 GCA_025642045.1 Solanum sejunctum | reverse complement strand
GAGGGATAGAAATAGGTTGAGTGCCTGAAAGTAAGTCAATACCAAAATCTACTTCTCATTCTGGAGGTAAGCCTGGTAGTTCTTCAGGGAATACATTAACAAATTCATTCACCATTGGAACTGATATAAGAGTTGGTGATTCTTCCTCCATATCCCTTACTGTAACTAAATGACATATATAACCCTTAGATATCATCTTTCTTGCCTTAAAATAAGAGATAAAACTTACCCTTTGGCGCCCCAACATTGCCTTTCGATTCAAGAACTGTCTCATTTGGAAAGTGGAAGTACACTTCCTTAGTTCAGCAATCAACTGTGGCATACAAGAAGCTAACCAATCCATACCCATTCTAACATTGAATTCCACCATTTCTAGATCAATAAGGTCAGTCAATATGTCATAGTCACAGAAAGTTATTACACTATCATAGTAAATCCTTCTAGCCATAATAGATTCACCGGTTGGTGCAGAAACTTCAAATGGTTTGTTCAATAATTTAGGTATTCTCTTAAGCTTTCCAGCAACTAGTGAAGTGATGTATGGTAGTGTAGAACCAGAGTCAATTAATGCCTCTTCGAACTCCCTCCAGGTAGACGGAGGTGTATCTATATCCTTGGATTGCTTCTAAGCTTTATACCACAATATAGCCACACCCTTCAACCTAATGTCACTAACTCAACAACTTCTGTACCACTCATATGCATAACATCTAAAGTGCGTTTAATTTGGTCATCAAAGTCTTAGGGATTTTTATTTGGATTTGACTCAGTGAAGGATGGAGGGTCCAAATTAAGAAAGTCATATATTCTCGTGCTAGTTGCCTTATTCACACCACCCATACCTATAACTAGACCTTTCTGTCTTTGACCTTGGCCAGCAACTATATGGGTCAATAGTTGGACTGCATTTCTCAGATCCTGTAGAGTAGTATCGATAGGTGGTTCTTTGGGAATTTCACTACTTTCTGGTTCATCAGGAGTTAGAGGAGTTAGAGATGTCTTTGACAGAGATTCATCTTGAGCCTCATTTTCTTATCTCACCTGACTGGGTATACCAACCACCATATCTACTTCCTTCCCTATACCTTTGTTTTTCCTAGTTTCTGGCATACTTATTGTACAAAACACTTTAGAGGTTAGACACAATCCACCTATTACAATTGGCTCTATGGCATGATCTAAAGAATGAAAAGAAAGTAACCACTCATAAATTCCACATAGCCTCCTACTTATAAATGTGGTGCTCACACATCGATAAATAAGACTCGACATAGACACGACTTTGTAGACTCCCAAGGATAACCCGCTCTGATACCACTTCTGTCATGCTCAAAGTCCCGTTAGGGTGGACTGACACCCATTGCCAATAAGGCCCGGGAGAACCAACTTGTATCTATGTGCTTTCTATACATAATACAAGGGATTTCTACATTCAATATGCCTTTAAGAAAGTAATCAGTAATAACAAGCGAAAAGAAAATGCATATGGCTAGGCCATTAGGGCCACGATGTCTGAAGTAGGAGACATGACCACACCTTAATTTACATAGTCTACAAAGCCTCTAGATAAGGAAAAGTATCTGATAAGGGTTAGGATAGGCCTCGCCTTGAGTAACTGTACAACACAAAATATAAGCTCTAGATATGCACGGTTCTGAAGCAACCTAGAGCTTGGTAACAATAGCTGGATATCCTGTACTCCTACTGTACTCTTATTGGGGAGATCTACTAGCACCTGTACCTGTAGCATAAAATGCAGGTCCTTCATAAGGGATGTCAGTATGAGATAATATACCAAATATATAAGGCAGGAAATATTGTATATGTAGTAGCAACTCAAATGAAACTACGCACTGGTATAGGATATGAGACAACCATTAGTTATACTATGGGATCATGTACTCTATGTTCTTTTTATTACTTTACCTTTATGGTATAATCTATACACAACATGTAATACAAATGACCAGAGGATTAGTGGTAAATCTATATGGAGATCGGCCCTGGCTAGGCTTTTCTGTTAACCCCTTGCCTACTCCCCGTGATTGGATCGACCCTGGCTAGGTGATTCTTCCACTCCTCTGATTACCACCCATCAAGAAGCAATAGACTTTAATTTATCTTTTAATTACCTTTGAGATGATTCTTTTGGCAGTAGTAATATTAGAGTTGTAGGACTATAGGTATAATATATGACACGTAAATAATCAGAAAATACAACACCATAATAAAAAGTGTAAGTTACATAAATAATGAAATGCATAGGAGGTAGAACAACACATGAACTTTATTTAGTAGAACAAACTCATGTATCTTGGTATCCAAGTATGTATGCAAATTTGAAGGTGACTATGTATTGGAGCATATGAATATGTGAGAGAGTTGATACAAGATTAATAGTTGTGTTGGAGTCGGTAAGTGCCTTTATGTTCCAAGAAAGAATCTAGATTTCATGCCAAGTAATACAAAATCGAGTAGCTTTACATACCTCGCTATACGACCTTGCTGTTACCTTGAGACAACCTTCCCTTCATTCAAATATTTATCTACAATATAGTAGATGATAAAATTAGTATTAGCAGCCAATAGATACATCTTAGTAGCCCAATCTCATTAAAAAACAACATACGGGCAGCAAGCGTATAATTGTAATCCCGAGCATATTCTTTCAACTTTTTCCTCTCCACTCATATTTTCTAATACACTTAATCATATACATATAATTTGTAGATTGGTTTAGCGCCATAAAAGTCTTACAACAACCCATAAAGCATAACTCATAACAATTCTACACAACATACAAATAGGTGGCATAACGTTACATCCCTTCGCAACATTTCAACGTCGATAATCCCGAACCTGTTTCAACTTTACACAAACTATTATCAACATATATATACACAAAAAAACCTTAAAATAGACTTAGAATAGTACCAAAGTACTCATGAAGGATGTGAGGAAATAGCCTTCCATCCATCAGCCTGCACGTTCGTACTAAGAACTCAATTGTGATATCCCATAAGAACTCACTTTCACTGACTATAAAAGTGGTGCAGCAATCTTTTTACATCATTATAGAACCAATATTCATTAATAATAGTAGACTTACTTCATAATCAATCCAACCAAAAAGATAAAATCTTCCAAATAACCAAGAAAAATGTGCAACAACCTTTTGAACACATGCTGTCCAACAATTTCAGCAAGCATAACTAGCTTATATATGTTGTTTGTCATGGGATAAGTATAACAAATACATAGATATTTCCACTTACCTTACCCTTCAAATTTAACAACCTTAGAGGGTTGTGTTGGCTTCCTTGTGAAGTGAAGCAAAGAGAAAACAAAAGTCTTTAATAAAGCTGAAAAATTATTTCAAGTGAAATGACTTAAGGGGCTATTTTGAGCCCTTTTTAAAGGGTCTCTTTGGCCAAATTTCCTTCAAACCTTTTACAACATATTAGTATATATTAAGAAGCTAGTGATGCAGCATCTTGTCCCTCATACTTGGGCCTAAATGGGTCTCAAAGTTGATGGGTCTTGGCTGCCCATTTTCCTAATTCGTCTTCACTTAGTTTGGGCCCAATTAGCCCAGTGGACTGTGATGTACTTGGGACCTTTTATTATTCATATTGAGCTATAAGTATTATCCATTTACAATGGTTAAACAAGGGCTAAAGTTGCACTCTTAACATACACTTTATTTATAATCGAAATTGGATAAATTCGACGTCGGGCCTTGTGTCTGTTTAGCTAGCAAATTTAAGCTAAACAAGTAGGTGACTCACCTACTAGCTTACTAAGTCCTACAAGCACCTCGCTTCTCTCACTTCATTTAAAGTCGTTATCTCCTCTATTTGATTTAAAACTTATTTACACTCGATCCTCTTAAGCTTTAGACATACATATCGCCCTCTAATTCGAGATTCAATCACTTTTAAAAATTGGCGCTAATTTGAAAAGCCATATCTTAGTTCATTTACATAAAACTAGTATTGTAAGATGTGGGGTGTTACAGCAAGAGGTGGTTCGCAAGGAAATCATCAAGTGGTTAGATGCAGGGTAATCTACCCAATTGCTGACAGTGAATGGGTGAGTCCAGTACAGTCTGTTCCAAAGAAAGGGGATATCACAGTGGTTCCTAATGCTAAAAATGAATTGATTCCTATGAGACTAGTCACCAGATGAAGGGTGTGTATGGAATACATAAAGATCAATGCCTCAATAGGGAAGGATCACTTTCCCATGCCATTCATGAATCAGATGCTCGATAAACTAGAAGATAAAGGGTGGTATTGTTTCCTTGATGGGTATTCTTGTTGTAATCAGATTATCATTGCCTCAGAGTATTAGGAGAAAACCACTTTTACATGTCTCTATGGAACCTTCATATTTAAAAGGAGGCAATTTGGGTTGTGTAATGCTCCAAAAACATTCTAAAGGTGCATGCTGTCCATTTTCTCGAATATGGTGGAGAGCACTATTGAGGTCATCATGGATGATTTCAGCGTGGTTAGACACTCATTTGAGGATTTCTTGGTACACTTATATGATGTTTTACAACGATGTGTAAAGTCATTTGGTGCTAAACTGAGGAATATGCCATTTCATGGTTAAAGAGGGTATTGTGTTGGGCCATAGAGTATTCTATAAAGGCATTGAGGTTGACAGGGCTAAGGTTGAAGTGATTGAGAAGGTTCCACCACCCATCTTAGTCAAGGGTGTTAAGAGTTTCTTGGGGAATGCAAGGTTCTATAGAAGGTTCATAAAATACTTCTCTAAAATTTCACATCCATTGTGCAAATTTTTGGAGAAAGATGCCAAGTTCGTGCTTGACAAGCATGCATGCAAACCTTTGAAAAGTTGAAAAAGAGGTTGATCTCAGCACTGATTATCATAGATACTGATTTTTCCAAGCTGTTTGAAATCATGTGTGATGCAAGTGGAGTTGCTCTAGGTGTGATATTGGGAGAATGCAAGGAGGAAAGTCTTACATCCTATATATTACACTAGCAACGCCCTAAACATGTCTCAAAAGAATTACACTGTCAAAGAGGATGCATTGGTCTTTGCAATCGAAAAGTTTTGCCCATATTTGTTGGGAGCCAAAGTGGTAGTGCACACAAACCACTCAACACTTAAGTATGTCATGGCCAAAAAAGAATGCAAAGCCAAGGTTCAGAAGGTAGGTACTTCTTTTACAAGAGTTTAACTTTGATGTTATTGACAAAAAATGGTAAGAAAATCATGTTGCAGATCATCTATCTAGATTAGAAGATGGGGAAATGATGCAATTTGATGATGGTCTGGAGATAAATGATTTTTTCCTAAGGAAAGAGTGTTGGCAGCATCACATGTCCTCATACCTTGGTTTGCGAGTTATGTAAACTATCTTCTAAGTGACATTGTACATTCTGACTTAAAAACACATCAAAATACGGAAGTTTATGCATGATATGAGGAAGTTCATTTGGTATGACCCATATTTATTCCACGTATGTGCTGATGGGATTATCCGTTGTTGTTTCCTTGAGGTGGAATGATAAGCATACTTGAAGTATGCTACTCATGACTAGTGGGTGGGCATCATAGTGAGATTCAAACAACCCATATGATTTTGCAATGTAGGTATTATTGGCCCATAATCTACCAAGATGCTCATGACTATGCCAAAGCTTGTGATAGGTGCGAAAGAGAAAGTGGAGTCACACAAAAACATAAGCTTACTCTAAATCTTATTTTGGTGATTGAGTTATTTGATATGTGGGGGATAGATTTCATAGGACCATTTATTAGCTTGTATGGGAGCAAGTATATCTTATTTGTTGTGGATTATGTATCCAAGTGGGTGTAGGTTTTGGCTCTACCTAATAATGAAGGTAAAAGTATCACAACATTCCTCGAAAGTACGGGAAGAAACATAAGGTGGTAACACCTTATCATCCTCAAATGAGTAGACAGGTGGAGGTGTCTAATAGGGAAATCAAGCAGATCTTATCCAAAATGGTAAATGCTAACCAGACAGATTGGTCGAGAAGATTGATGATACACTATGGGCATACCGAACTGCATTTAAGACTCCTATTGGCATGTCCCCCTACCAAATTGTCTTTAGGAAAGCATGTATTACTGGTGGAGCTTGAACATAAAGCAACGTGGGCAATAAAGAAATTGAATCTTGATTGGCATGATGCTGCACAGTCCAAGTTAAGTCAACTTAATGAGCTTGATGAATTTTGCCTAAAGGCATATGAGAGCTCGTCATTGTGCAAATGAAGGATGAAATTTTAATATGACCATTATATAGAGAACTGTTAGTTTGCACCAGGGGACTTGGTGTTGCTGTACAATTCAAGATTGAGGTTATTCCATAGAAAGCTTAAGTCTAGATGGATGGGGCCATTCCAAGTAGCATGTGTCTTTAGTCATGGCACCATTGAGTTAGAGAGATGAGATGGAGGAACTTTCAAAGTCGATGGACAAAGAGTCAAACTTTATGTGGGAGATGTGAAGGAGATCAAGAAAGTGGAAGAATGGGATTTGAAGAGATATAAGGAATTAAATTTGTCGTGCCACGTTAATTAATCAGGCGTTGCTTAGGAGGTAATCCAAGGTATGACCCCTTGTATTTATTTTGATTTTGACATTGTACATTAAGGAAAACAAACATTTCTTTTGAGGGGGTGTGGGTAGATATGGACTAGGATGAAGTCTAAGTAGCTTTTAGTCCATACCTACCCCAAATTTTGATACCGAGGTTTTCTTGCCTGTGTATTTTTTCCTCATAGATATTTATTTTTTGTTGAATGGGTATGTGTAGGATGTCTTAGATAATATTTGTAGCATATAATAGTTGAACTTGTAGCATGTATTTTGTTTTTGATATTTTATGAAATATTTTGAAAATTAGTACCCATCAAAATTTTTGAGTAGTTGTTGTATTGAAACCATGCTTGTTTGTATTATTTGGCAATATTTTTTCTAATTAAGTGAGGGAAATATTATACATGAAGCTTGATCTGTGAGTTTTTGTTGGCTATGTATGCAATGCCATGTTTGTGTGAGCTGATTTCATTATGTTCTTACATTATGTGCTAATTCAGAACTTGCCCTGTTACTTTAAGTTGGAATGGAGATTATATGGACTAGGAAGAGATCTTAGGCCTTTGTTCTTTGCATTAGTCCACTTGGACCTTAAATGACCAACCATCATCCTTTGTTCCTAATATTTGAGCGTTTTTTGAACCATTTCTTTCTTGACACCTAATTAGCCTAGCCTTGTTTAGCAAAATACCTTGAGATTGTCCCTAGTCTATCCTTGAACATTGTGAACCTTGGTTGAGGAAAAAAGCCTAAGTTGAGGGTGGCTATCAAAAGTGGCCCTGGTTTGGGGATAAACATTGTTTACTTCAATATAGGCTAAAAGCCTAAGGTGAAGATAGCTAGTATAAGGGTAAAATAACAAAAATGAGGTGGTAAGTTGGGAATAGAAAGGAAAAGAGGAAAATAATGTATTGGGTGAAATAAAAAAAAAAGATGCCTTAGAATGAGTTTAACAATAAAATAATGTGTGAAAATGAGGCAAAAGTTGAAAATGTGAAGAAAATACCTGGAAAAGCTTGAATACGAAGAAGAAAGGGAGAATAAGTTGAAAGTGATTGAGTTCGTGAGGTAAAAGTATCAAAAAAGCATGGTTCAAGGTTAACCTTTAGTCACTAATTGTCCAAAATGCCATACTAAAGCCTATGAGCCTACGTTACAAGCTCATAAGTTCCTAAAGTGATCCTAGCCCAATTAATCAAAAGTCTAGGTTAGGACTATACGAGCAAGCCTATGGTATTGTTCATCATGCATAAATGTCATTTTTGAAAGTGAGTATGCTTGCATAGTCCCGTTGTTAAACTTTAAAATCTTCATTGAGTGTTAAAAAGGGACTTCTTGCTTGTGAGGGCATTTGCATTGCATTGTCAGCATTTTACTTGCTTAGTGATTGTGGATTGTTAGTATTCCTTTGCTTGTCATTGCTGTGTTGTCAAATGCATCAATATGATTTGGTTTGATAAATAGCTATATGATTGTTTTTGAATGGATTTGAGTAGGGTATATGTCATTGGGTTGGTTGCGAATGGATTTGAGTAGGGTATATGCCATTGGGTTGGTTGCGAATGGATTTGAGTAGGGTATATGCCATTGGGTTGGTTGCGACGTGTTGCTTTATTATTTATTTAGATTAATTCATCGCTTGAGGATAAGCAACAATGCTAAGTTGAGAGTGTTGATGTGCTGTCAAAATACAACACATTTGATGCCTAAAACTTAGGATTTTCTTTGTCTTAATGCGAATTTTATGGTTTTTATGTATTTTTGTGTTTATTTTTGTAGGAAATATAGATTGTCTCAATTTTGGGAAAAGTTGTAGACTTTTGCTGATTTTAGGACCTGCAGGACCCTCTACAAGTCATAGTCCAATCTATGAATCATAGAGGTGGTCTCGTATGTACTTTTAGTGTTAAAAATCAAAGCTTGAAAATGTGAAGTTCAGCTATACGAGTCTCAGGTACGATCTGTAGTCCCCTCTATGGGTCGTAAAGGAGGGTGTCATAGCAAGTTCCAGTATTGATCAAGATTAGACCCAAAAGTAAAAGTGTGGACTACGAGAAGGCAGTACAAGTCATAGACCAGACTATGATTCATAGAGGTGAATCATAGCAATAAATTCCAAAATGCAAGATAATGACCATGAAATCTCGATTACGACTCATAGGGCTTATTACGAGTCATAACTATGAGCCATAGCAGACATCGAGCAGATTTTCTAATTAATTTGGGGACTCATTTGTAAATACTATAAATAGTATATTTTATTTAGGCATAAGTTTTTTAACAGATTATAGAGAGCACACATGAAGAGACTTAGAGAGCACAAAAGTTTAGAGTAGTTTTTAGGGTTTTATCTTTGGAGACTCAAATTTGGAGATTAGATACACTTCATCGTTCAAGCTTGTGATTCTAAATACAAAGTGGGCTTTAGTATTCTGAAATCTCTATGGGTAAGTGAGTAACTGTGTCTTCTTCATTTATTGTTGATGTATTTTCCCAAGTCATGAGTAGCTAAACCCACAACTTGGGGTTGTAGAAACCATGAGAATCTAACTTAGAAAATCTAGATTATTTGCCCTTATTGAGTTGGGTATTTGCATGTATTTAGCTATATTCCTTCATGTTGCATGTTGTTTAATAGCGGCCAACATTAAACCCCATATAGTGTCATGATTTCAATCCAGATAGTGATGAATAGAAAAAGGGAATGGTTAACAAAATTTGATAATTTGTTCTCATTTAATCAACTCAAATCGGCAAGGAGAGGTTGACTGGAACAATGTGTAATGGTTAGATTGGCACACTATGGAGGCCGACCAAGCCCTATAGTGAAATTCGACCTTCACCTTCAGAAGAGGGCTGAAAGAAGCTAAATTACCATCCAGCATGCAATATCCCAATTGAGGTTGTGTTATCCGGGGTGTTTAAGTTAGTGAATCATGGAAAACACAATTATCCAAGTTGCTTTACAATTTGATTTTCTCTTCTTTTTATTAGCTTAGTTTACTTTACTATCAATCCTTGCAAAATCCCCCTTTTTAAGAGTCAAGTAGTTGATGTTTGAGTTGATTACTGGTGAACCAAATTGCTGAAGCACCATATTCTCTGTGAGATTCGACTCTAACCTTGGTTAGAGTTTTTACTTCGATGATCGCTTTGACCTTGAAATAGAGGCATATCTTGAGCGTTCATCAAGGCATTATTAGACATCTTGTACACTATTGATCGGAGATATGTTATATATGTATTTGAAGCTTATAGTTATGGCTATCTATTCGACATGGTTATTATGATTTGATTATGATATGATGTGTATTTGTGATATGATATGGATATTTGGAAGATCCTGAGTACTATTTTACCCCTATAAAGTGAGTCATACTTCCATGCCCCTTAGTCCTTATGTGCTATATGTTATGTGAATCCATGCAAATCCCTATCCCTATAAGATCCCCATAGCATGAGTCATATTTTTCCATCCCTTAGAACTATGTATTTACTATCTCTTTATATGCTTCTGAATTTATGATGTGAATATGGACACCTTGAGGTTTATTTGGACACTCTTGAGTTTCAATTCGCTATGTCTCTCCTAGACCCTAGGTCCAGGTCGTGACACTCTCTTTGTCTATGATTGATTTTGTCAAATATTAATGTTTTATATTTTGACTATGACCTTACCATATGCTTGTATTGCATTAATTTTGGATTTAGCATCATTTCTTTTTATGATCCTAAACAGGGAAAAATGATATGCTTTCAAAATCAAACAAGTGAACTAATATGTTGATGACAGGGGAAACTAGTACAGAGACCTAGTAGAAGATAAGAGCTTATTGATAAGGGGAACATATTACTTGAACGTGCTAAAAGTCATTGTTAGACATATTATGGGCTTTTCATCATCAAAAACTAAGAAAATGATGTTATAATTTTTTGATGATTTAACTAACCTTGGGAATAGATGAGGGACCTGATCCCATATGTGTCCTGAACTTGAAAGAGACATAAATAGTACACTATGCACCTAACAATTTGTTATTTGTTGGTGTTCATTTGTGATCAAGCCCAAGTTACACCTTTTTTTTGGAGGATAAAGCGGTCGTTGTCAAATATAAACCTTAACCAAGGTTAGGGGCGAATCCCACAGAGAATACAGAGACTCACAATGAATTCACCAATATACAACTCAAGTAATTAACAACTCAACTCCCCAAATGGAATTTGTGTGGGGGGATTTGCAATGTTTAACAAGAAAATAAACTAAACTAACTAAAGCAAGAGACAATCAATAATGGAAAGCAACTTGGAAATTATGTGTCCTATGATTCACCAACTCAATATCCCTAGATAACCCAATTATCTATTAGAGCATAGCATGTAGGACAATAATTTAAGTTCACCAAGCCCTTTGATCAAAGGTGAGAGGTGAATTTCACTATGTGAGTTGTCCTATCTCGAAAGTGTTCAATACTAACCATTACCTATAGTCCCAGTCAACCTCCCGTTGGTCTAGTTTATTTGATTAGATGAGAACACATCATCAAATCTTATTAATCAATCTCTTTTCCTATTCATTACCACCTGGATTAGGAAAGTAACACTACACAAGTTCTAATGTTATCCACCATTAGAAAACATACAAAATAAAGAGAATTGATTAATACATATAAATACCCATTCCAAGACTTGCAAATTATCTAGGTTTATTTAGTTAGATCTTCATGGCTCCCGCAATCCCAAGTTGTGGATTTAACTATTCATGCTATGGGTAGATAAAGAAATCATGAATTGAGAAAACATAATTAATCACTTACCCAATTGAGTTGAAGAAAAGGCAAATCCAAAATATATTGAGAATCACAAGATTTGAAGGGATCAAGGAATCCACAAGTGGATTCTCCTACAAGATTGAAGTCTTCAAGTTCAAAATCTTAAAAATACTTTCTTATGACGTTCTCTATTGTACTCTCTTCAAAATTAATCTAAAAATTACTATGTTAATATGTACAAACAATTCCTTAAAAAAATAGAAAAACTGTTTGGCGACTTTCTACGACAGGCATTTATGACTCGTAAACTAACTTACTAGCCATAATCGAGGTCTCATTTTCATCTCTTAAGATCTTGGACTTCACTGCTATAAATCCACTTTATCTCATAAACTAATTCATGATTTGTATTGCACTTTCTTAAACTTCATAAACTATACTACTTGTAGAGTGATCTACAACTCGTAAAGAGGTCTAGTGTGTCTGAACTTCAGAAATCAAACTTCACTGGAAATCTTCACATAATGCACTATACGACTCATAGAATCCTCTACGACTCATAGAGGGTCTCGTAAACCACCAAAAACCAGAAAAGTCTGCTCTTTTCCCCAAAATCTTGCCTACCTTCTTTCCTGCAAAAATGAAGGACAAAAATGCATAAAAATCGTAAATGTCGCATTGAGTGTCATGACCCAACCCTAGGGCATAGACATGACAAGATGAATGGGAACCTGAAGGGACCCCAAACAAGCCTCTTAACATATCATTACACATCCTTGGCCGCGAAAGCAGTTAAACAACATTAAAAGATTAGAAATAAGAGAAAAGGGGCTAAGAGAGATCTTTTATAACATAAAACATCAAATAGTCAAGAGAGTCAAGCCTATAGTATCATTATATAACTTGTCCAACAATACCTCTATACTTAGAATTTAATGGGGCCCAAGACAACTATTTAGGCTCACCCTTATAGTCAAAAGCATACAGTAAAATAAAGAGAGTCTTTATACATAATATAGGATCAAAGACATTATCCCTAGAATTGAGGACTCACCAAACTTGCTTGAAGGTAGTACTAGCCACGTGGAGGAGGAAGATGATCAAGTAGAGCTCTGGTCCCTACATGGTAACATTATGCAGGCATAGAGTATGCATTAGTACGTTTGAATGTACTAAGTATGTAGGATGCAATACAACAAGTGATAGGCGACATAAGCAAAATGCAATATCATAAGCAATGGATAACATAATAACAATATGATATGTATGAATGACACTTAAAGTAAAACATGCAACATATTACATGTGAACAAAGAGATCGTCATAGACCAAGCAACTAAGTACTTGGAATACATCGCATGTCACCCGCTTGGAAGGTGGATGAGGTACATACCCCTCATCTATGGTAGTGCAAGATTACCACCACCCGACAAGGTGGATGAGGTACATACCTCTAATCTATGGTAGTATGGGATTGCCACCACCCATCAAGGTGGATGAAGTGCACACCCCTCATCTATGGTAGTATGGGATTGCCAAGGTGGATGAGGTATATACCCCTCATCTATTATAGTATGGGATTGCCACCACTCGACAAGGTGGATGAGGTACATACCCATCATCTATGGTATGGTCAACTTGCAATACTAGAGAAACTTTCTCTGATAACAACACATATATAGCTTCCTTTTATCATCATAAAATCATTCAAGTCATAGGACATACATTGTATCATCAATAGCTCAAGAATCCACAATCAAACATTTTATCAAACACTTAGTGGGCGTGTAATATTAGTGCAAGATCATGCAATTCAAGTGAAATCATGCAAGAAAATTCAATGTAAAATCGCCCACCGACACTTGGTAATACCCTCATGCAAGATACATCAAATCTCTTTATCAAATCTCAAGATAGACCATATATTCATACCTCAAAACATGCTTAAAAGATCACACTTTTATGAAACCCCAATATTGTTCATAGTCAAATTCATAATAAGACCCATAAGTAAATCAACTTAGAAACATGAATTTTATGTAAAAAGGAAGCTTGGCCACCATAGGTGAAAGGACCCAATGGTTGAAACCCACATATCTTGACTTTGGAGAATTCCTTGATGGAGATTTATATGGAGACTTGAAGCTTAAATTAAATACTTAAGATCCGGGATGAGTTTTGGCACTTGAGTTTTGAGTGAAATATTAGTCTAAGTGTTTGATAGAGCATTGGGGATTGTCTTGTGTGATATGGTGTTGAAATATGACTAAGTATAAGTATTTTCTTGCATGGGAAGACTTAGACTCAAGACCCAAAAGCCTTGGAACGAGATAAAATAACTAGGCAAAAATAACACAATGGCATGCCCAGGCCGCGTTGCGCCAGGGGCGCGCACTGCTCACTAGAAACTGCAACTTCAAAAATTTATTTTTTTGATAATGTTGCTCTAATATCGGGGTTAGATCCATTTTCCACTCAATTTTGCCACCTCATCAAGAATATTAAGTTGGATTTTTGAAATCACGCATGAATTTTTAGATATATGGAAATTATGATTTTGGACACAAGATAATTTCAGCCCACATAAAAATACAATAATACATTTAAACATTATTTCAAAAGTCTCAACATAAGTGTCAAAATTACCATGAATTTGTCAACATAAACATGAATGCATGCAAATGAGATAGAGGCTGAAACATAAGACTTGAAATCACATAAAGGACTCAGAATTAGTACCTTACACTTAAGTAGAATGGAAGAGATATGGATATCGCATTTGCATGTCCACTTCGGCCTCCCATGTAGCACTTTTGACTTGTTGGTTCCTCTAAAGGATCTTAATGGAAGCCACATCCTTGTTGCTCAATCTCTTTACTTGTCTATCCAAGATCTCTACTAGAACCTCTTCGTAAGTCAATTTGTCGTCAACAACACCCATAACATCAAATTGAACAATAGCATTCGGGTCACTCACACATTTTATCCAGATGGACACATGAAACACCGAGATGAACCAAGTCCATTTCACTAGGCAACTCCAACTCATAAACAACATTGATAATCCTCCTCCTCACCCTAAAAGGACCTATATATCTTGGACTCGACTTACCTTTTTTAAGAAAGCAAACCACACCCTTCATGGGTGAAACTTTTAAATAGACCTAATCACCAACTTTAAATTCAAGGTCCTTTCTCCTCACATCGGCATAGGACTTTTGATGACTTTGGGCTGTTTTCAACCTTTCCCTAATCCACCTTACCTTCTCCATAGCCTCCATGACTAGATCCAGACCCAACAAGGCCATCTCCCCTACCTCAACCATCCAACTGGTGACCTATAACGCTTACTATAGAGGGCACCAAAAGGAGCCACACCAATGCTAGAATGATAGCTATTATTATAAGCAAACTCAATCAATGGAAGATGATCATCCCAACTACCTTTAAACTCCAAAATACAAGCTCTAAGTATATCCTCAAGAGTTTGGATAGTTCTTTAGGCTTGGCCATCCATTTGAGGGTGAAAGGCCGTGCTAAGCTTTCCCTTGTTCCAAGACCTCTTTGGAAGAACCTCCAAAAGTTAGAAGTGAACTGAGCACCATGATCATATATGATAGACAAAGGCACCCCATGAAATCTAACTAACTCATGAATGTATAATTTAGCATAATCTTTGGCCCCATAAGCAATCTTAATTGGTAGGAAACGAGCTGACTTTCTCATCGTATCAATCACAACCCAAATAGAATCAAAGAATTTTCTAGTCTTAGGCAACCCAACCACAAAATCCATGTTAATTTTGTCACGACCCAAGCCTAGGGCATAGATGTGACCAGTAAATATGAAACCCAAAGGAATCCTAAACAAGCCTTATAGCATATCATTACACATCCTTGGTTACCGAAGTAATAATATATGATATTAAGAGATAGACATAACAAGTAAAATAGGACTAAGGTAAACATTCATATCATAACATCAAGGAACAAGAGAGTCAAGACTCATAACATAGATACATAACATGTCCAAAAATACCTCTACTACATAGATAAGAGCGGGGGACATGACAAAAATCCAGGCTTACCTTCATAGTTAATACATAACATAAAAGAAATATAATCTTAGTACATAGCAAGAGATCATGTGCAACATCTCTGGAATGGGGGACTCACCACAAGCTTGAGAGACAATTGCACTGGCCATGTGGAGGAGAAGGATGATCAAGCAGTGCTCCGGTTCCTACATGGTGATTCATATAGGCATAGATTATGCGTTAGTACATTTGAATGTACTAAGTATGTAGGATGCAATATAACAAGAGATAGGCATAGTAAAAAAATGCATAATCATAAGTAATAGGTAGCATTAACAATATGACATATATAAATAATGCCTGAAGTAAAATCATGCTTATATAGGAGATAATACGAGTGTAAGAAGTGACCATTCTTAGTGAAATCCAAGGCCTACCACCTCCTTAGAGAGGCACATGAGGTACAAACCCCTTCATGAGGTTGATGGAGTACAAATCTCCCATCAAGGTTGACGGAGTACAAACCACCCATCAAGGTTGATGAGTACCAACCCATAACAAGGTTACTCAAGCTTACCTCCCCTCGAGCTAGGCGATTGAGGTACCAACCCTTCAATAGGTTACCCGGGCCTATCGAGCTAGGCTTGGTCATCCCCAACATTATAGAGATAATATCATATATATATAAATTCCTTTCATCATTATATACATACATTCCTTTTCATTATCATTTCATCATCATATGGTCATTGAACTCATAAGACATGCATTGGACCTTCAATTCCTCAAGAATGCTAGCCAGACATTTTATCAAACACTTAGAGGGCGTGTAGTGCTAGGGTAAAACCATGCAATTCAAGAGTGTTATCATACTATAAAATTTAATGTATAACCATCAATAGATACTTGGTAGCACTCTCAAGCAATATACATCAAAACCATTCATTAGATCTTACAATATATCTTAGATTCATAGCTCAAAACATAATAAAATAGTCACAATTTTATAGACCCCAATATAGTGTGCAGTGGTTTTCACAATAAATAATACCCATGAGTGAATTGACTTTAAATCATAAAATTTTTAAGAAAAGGGAGCTTGGGCATCACAGGTTCAAGGAACCCATGAAAGAATCCCACATACCTTAGCTTTGGAGATGAACATGATGAAGATTGAAGATGAAGACTTGAAGTTTGACTGAGAACTATAGAATCTGGATGAGTTTGAGACTTGAATTTAGGATATTTCCTAAGTGTTTGAATGCGTATTAGGGAATGTTTAGAATGATATAAGGGTGAGAAATGACTAAGTATAGAATTTTCACGTTTGGGAACACTTAGGCCCAAGAACCAAAAGCCTTGGACCGCAAAATATTAACTGGGCAAAAAATACACAGGTCACCATCATGGACCTATCGCAAAATCTGATTTTCTTCATCTGAGCGCCCTAGCCGCGTCCCCCCAGGGGTGCACAAACCTCATTGGAATTTATATTCTTGGAAAACAAAAATTGCTAATCGCTTACTCTTATATCGGGTATTGACCTAAATTCCACTCAATTTGAGCCCTTGAACAAGAATATGAAGTCAAATTTTTGATATTTTGAAAAACTCTTGAGATATTAGGAAATTATGATTCCAGGCACTTTCGAGGCACATTTTCGGGCTCTTTTTGGGGTTGTCTTAATATCTCTCCCTTGAGAATATTTGTCCCCGAATGTCAAAGAAACTCATACGAGAGATATAAACATGACAAATTTTAGCCCACATAATGATGCAACAATAAACTTAAACATCATTTCAAAAATCTTACCATAAGTGTGAAATAATCATGAACTTGTCAATTTTAAAATGCATATATGCAATGACATGAAGGCTTAACTTAAGACTTGGGATCATATAGATGCGTTAGATTAATACCTTAGGATTGAGTGGAGTGGAATAGGTAAGGATATCGGTTTTTCATACCCGCTTCGGCCTCCCAAGTAGCACTTTCAACTTGTTGATTCCTCCAAAGGAGCTTAACGGAAGCAATCTCTTTGTTTCTCAATCTCTTCACTTGCCTATCCAAGATTTGAACCGAAACTTCTTCATAGGTAAAATTATCTTCAACAATACCCACAACATCAAGAGGTACAATGGCATTCAAATAACCCACACATTTTCTCAACATGGACACATGAAACACTAGATGAACAAAATCCATTTCTCTAGGCAATTCCAACTCATAAGCTACCTTGCCAACCCTTGTCATCACCCTATAAGCACCTACATATCTTGGGCTCAACTTTCCCTTCTTACCAAAAAGGACCATACCCTTCATTGGTGACACCTTTAAGTAGACCCAATCACTAACCTTGAACTTAAGATCCTTTCTTCTCACGTCGATGTAGGACTTTTGGCTACTTTTGGCTGTCTTCAACCTTTCTCTAATCATGTTAACCTTCTCAAGAGCCTGAATAACCAGGTATGGCCCCAACAAATCCACCTTTACAAACTTAAACCAACCAATTGGTGATCTACAATGCCTACCATAGAGAGCTTCAAAAGGAGCCAAACCGATGCTAGAATCATAGCTATTGTTATATGCAAACTCAATCAATGGAAGATGATCATCCCAACTACCTTTGAGCTCCAACACACAATCCCTAAGTATGTGCTCAAGTGTTTGGATAGTCCTTTCAGCTTGGCCATCCATTTGAGGGTGAAATGTCATACTAAGCTTAACCCTTATACAAAGACCCCTTTGAAAGGACCTCCAAAAGTGTGATGTAAATTGAGCCCCACAATCCGATATGATGTACAAAGGAACCCATCCAACCTTACCAAATCATGAATGTATAATCTAGCATAATCATCAGGCCCGAATGTGGTCTTAACCGATAGAAAGTGAGCTAATTTCTTTATCTTACAACCCAAATGGAATGAAAACCCTTTCTAGTCTTGGGCAAGCCAACCAAAAAATCCATATTAATCACCTCCCACTTCCAAGTAGGAATCTCTATGTATTGGGTTAGGCCACTCGGCCTTTGGTGTTCGGCTTTGACTTGTTGGCAATTATGGCAACTAAATACAAATTTGGCAGTGTCCCTCTTCATGCCTCCCCACCAATACACATCTCTCAAATCTCTATACATTTAGGTACAACCAAGGTGGATAGAATGAGAAGAATTATGGGCCTCATCAAGGATTTTCTCCCTCAAACCATCAATACAAGGCACACATAACCTATCTTGGTACCTAAGGGCACCATCTCCCCCTTGGGAGAAAACCTCTACCTTTCCCTCTTGCACCAAAGCCTTCAACTCTACAAGGAGGGATCAAGATCTTGTTTTGCTATCACCTCCTCCACCAATGAAGATTTAGAACCATCACCACCACCACCACCACCATTGTTCTCTTCTTCAAACCTAACTCCCAATCTAGTCAAATGATGGACCTCCCTAGCCACCTCCCTATCACTACCATCAATATGAGCTAGGCTACCCATAGACACCTTACTCAAAGTATCCGTCACCACATAATCCTTATCTGGACGATAAAGCATACTCATATCATAGTCCTTGAGAAGTTCTAGCCACCTTCTTTGCCTCAAGTTGAGATCATTTAGAGTAAAGACATATTGGAGGCTTGTATGATCGGTGAATACATCAACATGCACCCCATATAAGTGGTGACACCAAATCTTTAATGCAAACACAATAGCAGCTAACTCAAGATCATGGCTAGGGTAGTTTTTTTCATGCACTTTGAGTTGCCTAGAAGCATAGGCTATGACCTTACCATTTCACATCAATACATAATGCAAACCAACCAGGGAAGCATCACAATACACAATAAGTTCCTCTAACCCTTTCGGTAGTGACAATACTAGAGTGGACACAAGCTTTCTTTAAATTTTTGGAAACTTCTTTGATATACATCAGACTATACAAATTTGGCTTTCCTTTGCACCAACTTTGTCATAGGGGAAACAATAAAAGAGAACCCATTCACAAATCTCCGATAGTAACCCGCTAAGCCCAAGAAGCTCCTAATATCCCAGGGGGTCAATGGTCTAGGCCAATTCCAAATCACATCCGTCTTTTTAGGGTCTACCTTAATACCATCCCCCGACACCACATGCCCTAGGAAGGCAACCTCCCTCAACAAAAACACACACTTTTCATTCTTAGCGTATAGCTTCTTTTCCCTCAATCATTGCAACACAACCCGCAAATGAGCCCTATGCTCCTCCTCACAGTGAAAATATATCAAAATATCATTTATGAATACCACAACAAACAAATAAAGGTAGGGTTTAAAGACCCTATTCATTAGATCCATAAAGATGGCTGGTGCATTAGTTTACCAAAATGACATCATAACAAATTCAAAATGCCCATATCTAGTCTGGAAGGCCATCTTAGGAATATCACACTCCCTTACCATCACTTGATGGTACCCGGACCGAAGATTAATCTTAGAAAAGTGGCTAGCCTTTTGCAATTCTCCAAATAAATCATCAATCCTTGGAAGTGAATAACTATTCTTGAAGGTGACCCTATTAAGTTATCGGTAGTCAATGCATATTCTAAGAGACTTATCTTTCTTCTTCACAAACAACACTGATGCACCCCAAGGTGATTGGCTAAGTCTAATGAAACCTTTCTCCAATAAGTTCCTTCGATTGTTCCTTTAACTCCTTCAACTTCGCCAGGGCCATACGGTAAGGGGGAATAGAAATAGGTTGTGTATCGAGGAAGAGGTCTATACCAAAATCTATTTCCCTTTCTAGAGAAACACCGAGAAGGTCATTTTGAAAGACATTAAGGAACTCATTTATAACCAAAACCGACCCCATGGGATGGAATTTAGACTACACATCCCTAACCCTCACAAGATGGTAAAGAAAGACCTTAGAAAACAACTTATAGGCTTTAATGGAATAGATGAATCTACCCTTGACCACCACATCAAGACTCTCTCACTCAAGGACGGGTTCATTTGGAAATTAAAATTTGACCCTACAAGTTCTATAATTAATAGAAGCATAATATGCATGCAATTAATCCATCCCAAGAATGACAATAAAATCAACCATATCCAATTCAACAAGATCATAAGGTAATATTTTATGTAATATGCAAATTGGATAATTTCTATAGACCTTTATAGCAATAATAGATGCACCTATAAGGGTAGACACCTCATAGGACTTATTCGACACTTCGGGCTCAACATAAAACTTTTTGGCAACAAAAGGGGTAACAAAAGAAAGAGAGGTGCCCGAATCAACCAAAACATACATAACAAAATCAAAAACTTTCAACATACCAGTAACGATGCTGGGAACCTCATCAACCCCTTGCCCCCCATGCAAAGCATAAAACCAATTGTGTCTAGGAGAACTATCTTGTCAGCTACCTCTCCATAATGGGACTGCATTAGCACCTTATGGATGAACCTCCATTCCCTTGTTACGGTTTCGAGGGCAATCTATCGCCTTATGCTCCATTTCCCCATAACCATAACAAGAACTGGTACTTCTCAAACATGGGCCACCATGACCCTTACCACACTTTGGACACACATTGATAGAATCCACACACTAGCACCTTGGGCCCTTGGAAGATCATTTGCAACCCTCTTATCAAAATGCATGAGTAGACCTTTGGCCATGATAGAACTGACCACTCCTTCAAAACTTATCCTAAAAAATGGACCTTTTGGCCTGATGACCCCTTCTTTTCCTTAACTCTCTTCTTCCATTAGTTCAGCATAGGTCATAAAATGTGATAAGTCCATGTCACTAATCAACATGGGGACTGACACTCCTCACTAGCCAAGTCAGACACACTAATCACAAATTTGTTTATCCTAGATCTTGAGTCGGATACTAAATGTGGAGCATACTTAGAGAATTAGATAAATTTGAGGGCATGATCCCTCACACTCATAGGCCCTTGCCTCAAATTCATAAATTCCACCAATTTAGGTTTCTTAAGTTCAAGAGGGAAGAACTAATTAAGGAAAGCCGCCTTGAACTCTTCCCAAACCACCACATGTTTTACTCCCTTCTCTTCCTTCCATTGTGTGAGCCATATTTATGATACCCCTTTAAGTTGGTAGGCAAGAAAGGTGAGAGCATCCCTAAGCTCCCTATTGGCTAGTTGCTTCTCGGTTGTGCTGGCTCGTCTTTCTCTCATGTTAGACATGATCTAGTATAGTAAAGAACAATTATTAGGGGGAAAAACTTACTTCAACTCTATAGCATGACTTAGAACATGAAGAAGGGAAACATTTTCTAAAGTGCCTCATAGCCTCCTACTCATAGTTATGGTGCACAACACAACCATGAATAAAACTCTAATAGATGTGGTGTTTTGGACACCGAGGATCTAACAACCTAGTGCTATGATACCAAGTTTGTCATGACCCAAGCTTAGGGCCTAAACGTGACCGGCAAATGGGGAACCCAAATGAAATCCAAACAAGCCTCATAGCATATCATTACACATCCTTGGCCATGGCGGTAATAACATATGACATTAAGAGATAGGCATAACAAGGAAAATGGGACTAAGGTAAACTTCCATATTATAACATCAAGGCACAAGAGAGTCTAAGCTCATAGTATAGATACATAACATATCCAACAACACCTATACTATATAGATAAAAGCGAGAGCCATGACAAGCAATCAGGCTCACCTTCATAGTTAATATATACATAAAAGAAAGATAGTATTAGTATACAATAAGAGATCATAAGCAACGTCCCCGGAATGGAGGCCCCACTACAAGCTTGAGAGACGATCATACTAGCTATGTGAAGGAGGAGGATGATCAAGTAGTGCTCTGGTTCCTACATGGTGATATCATGTAGACATAGAGTATGTGTTAGTACGTTTGAATGTACTAAGTATGTAGGATGCAAGGCAACAAGAGATGGGTATCATAAGCAAAATGCATAATCACAAGCAATAGATAGCATACTAATAATATGACATATGTGAATAATGCTTGAATATCATGCTTATATAAGACATAATACGAGTGTAAGGAGTGACCATTCTTAGTGCATTCCAAGGCCTACCACCTCCTTAGAGAGGTGCATAAGGTGCAAACCCTTTCATGAGGTTGATGGAGTACAAACCCCCCATTAAGGTTGATGAGTACTAACCCCCAATAATGTTATCCAAGCCTACCACCCCTAAGTTAGGCGATCGAAGTACCAACGCTCAATAGGTTACCCGGGCCTATAACCCCCCGAGCTAGGCTTGGTCATCCCCAACACTATAGAGATAATATATATATATATATACACACACACTTTGTTCATCATTATATACATACATTCTTTTTCATCATCATTTCAATCATCATTTCATCATCATATAGTCATTCCACTTATAAGACATGCATTGGACCATCAATTCCTCAAGAACCCACAACCAGACATTTTATCAAAAACATAGAGGGCGTGTAGTGCTAATGTAAACCATGAAATTTAAGAGTGTTATCGTCCTATAAATTCAATATAAAACCATCAATAGATACTGGGTAGCAACTCCAAGATAGTGTGCAGTGGTTTTCATAATGGATAAGACCCATGAGTAAATCAACTTTAAATGATGTATTTTTTAAGAAAAAGGAGCTTGGGCATCATGGGTAAAAGGAACCCATGAATTAACCCCACAACAACATAAATAGAGTCAAAATGTATCCTTGTCTTAGGCAACCCAAACACAAAATCCATGTTGATTTCTTCCCACTTACAAGTGGGAATTTCTATATCTTAGGCTAGGCCACCCATCCTTTGATGTTCGACTTTCACTTCTTGGCAATTGTGACATCCAAATACGAACTTGGCAATGTCTCTCTTCATGCCACCCCACCAATACACTTCCCTCAAGTCCTTATATATCTTCATAGAATCGAGGTGAATGGAATAGGATGAATTATGGGCATCCTTAAAGGTCAATTCTTTCAAGTCATCCATATTTGGCACACATAATCTACCTTGGTACCTAATGGCACCATCTTCCCCTTGGAAGAAAACCTCCACTTTACCATCTCTCACCAAGGCCTTCAACTCTAGAAAGGTGGGGTCAAGATCTTATTTTGCCTTTACCTCCTCAAACAAAGAATATTTACAACCATCAACAACCACTACACCCCTATTAAAAACTTTATCCAACCTAACCCTCAATCTAGCCACCCTGTGAACCTCTCTAGCCACCTTTTTGCCACCATCATCAACATAAGCTAGACTACCCATAGACACCCTACTTAGAGCATCTTCCACAACAATAGCTTTGTCGGGATGATAATGTACACTCATATTATAATATTTAAGGAGATATAACCACCTTCACTATCTCAAGTTAAGATCCTTTTCGAGTGAATAGATATTGGAGATTCTTATGGTCCGTAATCACATCAACACTAACCTCATACAAGTAGTGACACCAAAATTTTCAAAGCAAATACTATGGCCACCAATTTAAGATTATGGGTGGGATAATTCTTCTCATGCACCTTAAGTTGTCTAGGGGCATATGCGATCATCTTGCCATTTTGCATCAAAATACACCCCAAACCAATTCTTAAGGCATCACAATATACAACAAATCCTTCCAACCCTTCTGGTAGAGCTAAGATAGGAGCAGAGACAAGCTTATCTTTTAAAGTTTCGAAACTCTTTTCACTCTCATCAGTCCACACAAATTTCTCCTTCATTTGTGTCAATTTAATCATAGAAGAAGCTTAGAAGAGAAACTATTTACAAACCTCTGGTAATAACCCGCTAAACCCAAAAAACTTCTAATATCCGATAGAGTCAAAGGTCTAGGCCAATATCTAATCACCTTGATTTTCATAGGATCCACCTTAATACCATCACCTGACACCATATGTGTCACGACCCAAGACTAGGGCCTAGACGTGACACGGTGAATGAGAACTCGAAGGGACTCCAAAGAAGCCTCTTAACATATCATCACACATTCTTGGTCATGGAAACAAAATAAACAATAACAAGAAATATAAATAAGAGAAGCAAGACTAAAGGAAGTTTTGATAATTAGAAAGGATAAAACAGTCAAAGCTCAAAGCATAAGTATATCAATTTTTTCAACAACACCACTAACATAGATTGGAGCAGGGGCCAAGACACTTTCCGAACTCACCTCATAGTATCAAGTGTTCAACACAAAGAGACATCAAATAGTAAGAATAGCATAGCTACTGCCCTCGGACTTGAGGACTCACTAAAGCTTATCTACCAAAATGCCAAAACTAGCCACGTGGAGGATGATAGAAAGGGGCTCTGATTCCTACATGATAACATCATGTAGGCATAGAGTATGCATTAGTATAAAAATATACTAAGTATGTAGGATACAATGCAACACGAAATAAGCCAATATAGTCAAAATGCATAATCATAAGCAATGGACAAATATAGTATCAATATGGTATGAATGATCAATGCTTGAGGTAAGACATGCTTGTAAATCATATAACTTGCAAATATAGATTACATGTGTGGTAAGAGACCATAATCATAGATCAAGAAAGCTATTACTTGGAATCCAAGGCATGTCACCCCCTTGGAAGGTGATTGAGGTATCTACCCCTCAACATGGTACTATGGGTATGTCACCTCCTAACAAGGTGATTGAGGTATATACCCCTCAACAATGTAGTATGGGCATGTCACTCCCCGACAAGGTGATTGAGGCATGTCACCCCCTCAACAAGGTGATTGGGCATGTCATCCCCCAACAAGGTGTGATCAACTTGCAACACGATAAATACTTTTCATGAATTCAATGCATATATACAAACCCTTAATCATCATAGAGTCACTTGACTTATAAACAATGTAGTAGTCCATCAATAACTTGAGAATCCTTGTCAAGATATTTTATCAAACACTTGGTGGGTATGTTTTGCTAGTTCAAAATCATGCAATTAAAGAGTGATGTAACATGAGAAAACTCAATGTAAATCAACCCACCAACACATAGTAAACCCTCATGTAAGATACCTTGAAATCTATCATCAAATCTCATGATAGATCATAGTTTTATAGCTCAGAACCTGCATAGTCTCAATAGACAAAACCAATTCATAGTATAAGCTTGAAACAGATAAGCATGCATATTCAATCAACATTATATAAAACCCCATCATGATTTGTAATTAAAATCCATAATAAAAGATGCCCA
>JAOTQJ010000001.1:9149841-9167276 GCA_025642045.1 Solanum sejunctum | reverse complement strand
CTTGAGACACTTGAATTTGGATGAAAATTTTGCTTAAGTGTTAGAAAGGATTTTTAGAGGGCTTTGAGTGATATACAGTTGAAAATGGCTAAGTATAGGTGTTTTCACGCATAAGTGGGCATAGGGTTATGACCCCAAGGCCCTTGGGCCGAAATGAAAAATGAAGGAAAAAACTTGTATAGGTCCATTTCACTGGCATGACGTAGACCCATCGCGAAGGGTACTCCAACACTGATCTGCACCCCTGGCGCATCACGACCAGGGCACAGATGGCAACTAGAATTTGAATTTTTGTGAAAATGATTTTTCAGTACGGGTCCTCTAAAATCAGGGTTATACCCATTTTCCATTCAATTTTGCCCTCTGATCATGAACATGAAGTCGAATTTTCAATATCATTCATGGATTTTAAGATATATGAAAATTACGACTATGGACATTTCCAAAGCCTATTTTGTGGTGCTTTAGGGGCTTTCAATATCTCCACCTTAGGAACACTCATCCCCGAATGTCAAAGGAACGTACATAAGAGAAGTAATCATGAAAATTTCAGCCGGACATGAATGCAACAAATGCATTTAAACATTATTTTTAGAAATGTCAACATGATTGTCAAAATCACCATAAATTTGTCAACATAAACATGAATGCATACAAAATGACATAAGGGCCGAAACTTAAGACTTGAGTTTATATAGGGGAGTTAAATTAGTGCCTTAGGCTTGAGTAGAGTTGAAGAGATATGGGTATCTCTTTGTCACGTCCACCTTGGCTTCCCATGTGTCAATTCAACTTGTTGGTTCCTCCAAAGGACCTAGACGAAAGCTACATCTTTATTTCTCAACCTCTTCACTTGTCTATCCAAAATCTCCATCGGGACCTCCTCATAAGAATAATTATCTTCTACAACATCCAATGGCACTATAGAAAAATGTCACTATCACGACCCAAGGCTAGGACCTAGATGTGACACGACAAATGGAGACCCAAAGGAGCCCCCCAAACAAGTCTTTTAGCATATCATTTGCATATCCTTGGTCACGGAAGCAATTAAGCAATAATAAGAGAATATAGATAAGGATACAAGGAATAAAGAAAGTCTTTAATAGCATAAATCATCAAAAGAGTCAAAGCTCAAAGCATAAATACATAACTTGTCCAACAACATCTCTAGCATAGATTGGGCGGGAGCCAAGACAACTTTCTGGTCACATCCTCATAGCCATAAGCATCTAAATAAAGAAAAGAGTCTTTACTATACATAGGATCAATAGCTATTGTCCTCGGAGTTGAGGACTCACCAAGCTTGCTTCAAGAGATAGTACTAGCCACATGGAGGAGGAGGAGGATCAAGTAGAGCTTCGGTTCCTATATGGTAATATCATGTAGGCATAGAGTATGCATTAGTACGTTTCAATATACTAAGGATGAAGGATGCATTGCAACAAGAGATAGACAACATAACCAAAATGCATATACATAAGCAAGAGATAGTATATTAATAATATATCATGCATGATCAATGTATAAAGTAAAAACATGCTTATATAGAACATATTACATATGTTAAAAAGACCATCATTATGGAATACATGGCCTACCACCCCCTAAGAGAGGTGATTGAGGTATTAACCCATCAATTAGTTGATGGTTGTCACACCCTAATCCCTCAATTTGGTTGATGGTTTCCATATTCTAACATCCATAGTGATTGAGTATCAACCCCTCAATTGGTTGATAGTTGTCACACCATTCCATCCATGGTGATTGATGTATCAACCCCTCAATTGGTTGATGGTATTCACACCCTACCATCCAAGGTAATTGAGGTATCAACCTATTAATTTGGTTTATGGTTGTGACTTACAATATTGTAGATACTTTTCATGAAATCAATACATATATAACTTCCTTTCATCATCATAAAGTCATTCAAATCATAGGTCATGCAATAGATCATCAATAACTCAAGAATCCTAAACAGGATATTTTATCAAATACTTGGCGGGTGTATAATGCTAGTTAAAAATCATGCCATTTAAGAGTGAAATTATGTGAGAAAATTTAATATAAATCAACCCACCAATAGTTGGTAACATCCTCATGCAAGATACATTAAAATCCTTCATTAAATATCATCATAGAACATAGATTCATAGCTTAAAACAAGGTTAAACAATCCATACTTCATGTAAATCCCAACATAGTTTATAATTAAATTCATACTAAGAATACCCATAAGTATATCAACTTGAAAACATCTGATTTGTATAGCTAGGAAGGTTGGGCACCATAGCTTAAAGGATCCAATGCTTGAAACCCACATAGCTCAAATTTTGAGATTCCCTTGATGAAGATTGGAATGAGAACTTGAAGCTTGAGTGAATTCCTTAAGATTCGGGATGAGTTTGAAATGCTAAAATTTGGGTTAAATATTTATTTACGTATGAGAAGTTTTCGGCCCAAGGCCTCAAAGCCTTGGACCAAAATAGTGAAATGGCAACAAAAATACATGTTTCTGCATCCTGGCAACATTGTACCAGAGACGCGAATCTATACTAGATAAGGAATTTTTGGGAAAATAAAATTTTGATAAAGTTACTTTAAAATCGAGGTTAGACCATTGCTCAGTCAAATTTGCCCTTTGATTTCGAATATAAAGTCAAATTTTTGAAATTATGCATGAATTTTGAGATATATGGAAATTACAAATATAGGCATTTTCGAGGCACATTTTTGGCCACTTTTTGGGGTCGTTTTAGTATCTTCCCTTGGGAACATTCATCCCAGAATGTCAAAGAACATACATAAAAAGGATAATCATAAAGAGAACAGCCCCAATAAGAATAGAACAATGCAATTAAACATCATTTCAAAATCCCATCATAAGTGTCAAAATCATTATGAACTTGTCAACATATACATGAATACATACAAATGATATAAGGGCTAATACATAAGACTTAAAATCACATAGGGGATTATAATTAGTACCTTATTCTTGAGTAGAATGGAAGAGATAGGGATATTGCTTTTCCATGTCTGCTTCAGCTTCACATGTGGCACTTTCAACTTGTTGATTTCTCCGAAGGACCTTGATGGAAGCGACATCCTTGTTCCTCAACCTCTTCACATGTCTATCAAAAACTTCTTTCAGAATCTCTTCATAAGTCAAATTAGCTTCAACAACACCCATAATAGCAAAAGGAACAATGGTACTTGGGTTACCCACACACTTCCTCAACATAGACACATGAAAGATCGGATGAACCATATTCATATCATTGGGAAAGTCCAACTCATAGGCCACCGTACTAATCCTCCTTAACACTCTATAAGGACCAACAAATATTGGACTCAATTTACCACTTTTACCAAGATGATCCATACCCTTCATGGGTTAGACCTTCAAATAGACCCAATCACCAACCTTAAATTCAAGATCCCTTCTCCTCACATCGACATAGGACTTTTTACAACTTTGGGTTGTTTTCTCTTATCAATCTTACCTTTTTTGTGGCTTCCATAACTAGATCCAAACCCAAAAAAGCAAATCTCCTACTTCAAACCATCCAACCTGGGACCTATAACGTCTACCATAGAGAGCCTCAAAAGGAGTTATACCAATGCTAGAACAATAGCTATTGTTGTAAGCAAACTCAATAAGTAGAAGGTGATCATCCCAAATACCCTTAAATCTAATACATAAGCTATAAGCATATCCTCAAGAGTTTGAGTAGTTCTTTCATCTTGGCTATCCGTTTGAGGGTGAAAGGTCATACTAATCTTTATCTTGGTACCAAGACCTCTTTAGAAGGACCTCCAAAAGTAAGAAGTGAATTAAGTACCACAATCCAATATGATATACAAGGGCACTTCATGCAATCTAACTAATTCATGAATGCACAACTTAGCATAATTTTTTTGTCATGACCTAGACCTAGGGCCTAGATGTGACATGGCGAATGGGGAACCCAAAGGGACTTCAAACAAACCTCTTAGCATATCATTACACATCTTTGGTCGTGGAAGCAATTATACAAAATAATAGATAGAAAAAGGGGAATATGGGGTTAAGGGACATCCTTGATACCATAGAAACATAACACGCTAATAATATAGCATTAACATATCATGAGGTTCCAACAAAACCTTTAGTACATAGATAAGAGTGGGGGCTAAGACAATCTCCGAGCTCACCCTAATAATCATAATTCCAACATAAGAAGAGTCAATATGTAGTATAAATCAAAGGAAGCATGTCATCGGAGTTGAGGACTCACCAACTTGCTTTGATAGAAATCGTACTAGCAACGTGGATGAGGATGATGATCAAGTGAGACTCCATTTCCTACACAGTAACATCATGTATGCATAGAGTTTGTGTTAGTATATTTGAATGTACGAAGTATGTAGGATATAATACAATAAGAGGTAGACAACATAGGCAAAATGCAATGTCATAATCAATGGATAACATAATAAAAATATGACATATATGAATGATTCTTGAAGTAAAACACGTTTATATAAAACATATTACATATATAAGAATAAACCAACACTATGATGGATTGTCACACGCTACCACCTATGGTGATTGAGGTATCAATATATTAATTGGTTGATTATCGTCTCACCCTACCATCTATGGTGATTGAAGAATATACCCCTCAATTGGTTGATAGTTGTCTCACCCTACCACCCATGGTGATTGAGGTATCAACCCCTCAATTGGTTGGTAAATGAGAAGGATGATCAAGTTTGGCTTCGGTTCCTACATGGTAACATCATGTAGGCATAGAGTATGTATTAGTATATTTGAATGTTCTAAGTATGCAGAATGTAATATAACAAGAGACAGACAACGTAGGCAAAATGCAATGTCATAAACAATGGATAACAAGATAAAAATATGACATATATGAATGATGCTTGAAGTAAAACACGTTTATAGAGAACATATTACATATATAAGAAGAAACCAATATTATGATGGATTATCACACCTTACCACCCATGGTGATTGAGGTATCAATCCATCAATTAGTTGATGGTTGTCTCACCCTACTATCTATGGTGATTGATGAATCAACTCCTCAATTGGTTGATGGTTGTCTCACCCTACCACCCATGGTGATTGAGGAATCAACCCCTTAATTAGTTGGTAGATGAGGCAGATGATCAAATGGGGCTCCGGTTCCTACATAGTTACATCATATAGGCATAGAGTATGCTTTAGTATGTTTGAATGTACTAAGTATGTAGGATGTAATATAACAAAAGATAGATAACATAGGCACAATTCAATGTCATAAGCAATTAACATAATAAAAATATGACATATACAAATAATGCTTGAACACGTTTATAGAGAACATATTACATATATAAGAAGAAATCGACATAAAGATAGATTGTCACACCTTACCAGCTATGGTGATTGAGGTATAAATCCTTCAATTAGTTGATGGTTGTCTCACCCTACCATCTATGGTGATTGAAGAATCAACCCCTCAATTGGTTGATGGTTATCTCACCCTACCACCCATGGTGATTGAGGTATCAACCCCTCAATTGGTTAATAGTTATCTCACCCTACTACCCATGGTGATTGAGGTATCAATCCCTCAATTGGTTGATGGTTTTCTCACCCTACCACCCATGGTGATTGAGGTATCAACCCCTTAATTGGTTGATGGTTGTCTCACCCTACCATCCATGGTGATTGAGGCATCACCTTTCCCACTTTGCATTGTTAACATACAATACTCTAAGTACTTTTCATGGAAATAACTCATATAAACATTTCTTTCATCCTCATAAAGTCATGCAAATCATAGGTTATGCAATGGATCATCAATATCTCAAGAATCTAAAATCGGATATTTTATTGAACACTTGGCAGATGTGTAATGCTAGTGTAAGATTATGCAATTAAAGATTGAAATTATATGATAAAACTCAATGTAAAATCACCCACCAACACCTAGTAATACCCTCATGCAAGATACATCAAAACCCTCTATCAAAGGTGGAAAGCTTGGTCATAAGAAGGTGGATTATCCAAGAAACCATGGCAAGGGCCGGGGTACGAATATGGTCCCATTAGGTAGAGGTGGTCCCTAAGGTAGTGCCCCAAGGCACAACATGGGATGCAAGGGGTTAGTGAGGTTCCTAACGTTGTTGCCAGTATATTCAAAATCTTTGACTTTGATTTGTATACGTTGATTGATCTGGGTGCCACTCTTTCCTTTATTATCCCTTTTCTTGCTAAAAAGTTCCATGTTGACCCTGAGTTATTGCATAAGTCATATGAAGTGTCTACTCCTATTGGTTTCTTTATTGTCACTAGGAAAGTTTATAAGAGTTGTCCTATTTGTATTTTGCATACATTGTTGCCTTGTGATCTTGTTAGATAAGACATGGTAGATTTTGACGCCATTCTTAGGATGGATTGGTTGCATGCCTACTATGATTCTATTGATTGTAGAACCCCTAAGGTCAAGTTTCAATACCCTAAAGAACAGTCCTTAAGTGAAAAAGTCAATATATTGTGGTAAAGGGTAGATTCATTTCACGCATTAAGGCCCATAAGTTGATCTCTAAGGGGTATTTGTATCATTTTGTGGGAGTTAAAGATGTGAAGTCCAAAGTCCCTTCCATTGAGTCGGTCACGATTATAAATGATTTTCTTGATGTATTCCCAAGTGACCTTCCTAGTGTCCCCCTTGAAAGGAAAATAGATTTTGGCATAGATCTCCTTTTCGATACTCAACTTATCTCCATTCCCCCTTACTATATGGCCCCAGCAGAGTTGAAAGAGTTAAAGGAACAATTGAAGGATTTGTTGGAGCAGGGATTTATTAGACCTAGCCAATCATCTTGGGGTGCTCCGGTATTATTTGTAAAGAAGAATGATGGGTCACTTAGAATGTGCATTAACTACTAGCAACTCAATAGGGTCACCATCAAGAATAAATATCCCTTCCAAGGATTGCTGACTTGTTTGACCAATTGCCAAAGGCCAGCTTCTTCTATAAGATTAATCTTCGGTTTGGGTATCATGAAGTGAGGGTGAAGGAGTGTGATATTCCTAAAATGGCTTTCTGGACTAGATATGGGCATTATGAGTTTTTTGTGATGTCGTTTGGGTTTAACAATGCACCGACCATCTTCATAGACCTAATGAATAGGGTCTTCAAACCTTACCTTGATTCCTTTATTGTGGTCCTCATTGATGATATTTTGGTATATTCATATAGTAGAGAGGAGCATATTAGGCATTGATGGTTGTGTTGCAAAGATTGATGGAGGAGAAATTATATGCCAAATATAACAAGTGTGAATTTTAGTTGAAGAAGGTTGCATTCTTGGGTCATGCGGTGTCGCGGATGGTATAAAAGTGGATCCTAAGAAAACCAATGTGATTAAGAATTGGCCTAGACTATTGACCCCATTGGTCATTAGGAACTTCTTGGCCTAATGAGTTATTATAGAAAGTTTGTGAATGGGTTGTCCCCCATTGCTTCCCCAATGATAAAATTGACACAAAATAAAGTTAAGTTTGTGTGAAGCGATGAGTGTGAGAGGATCTTCCAAATATTGAAAGATAAGCTTGTGTCCTCTCCTATATTATCAATACCAGATAGGCTTGGGGTATTTTTTGTGTATTGTCATGCTTCCCTAGTTAGTTTGGGTTGTGTATTGATGCAAAATGGTAAGGTCATAGCTTATGCTTCTAAACAACTCAAGGTACATGAAACGAACTACCCTACCCATGATTTAGTGTTAGAAGCCATTGTGTTTGCATTAAGATTTGGTGTCACTACTTGTATAGGGTGCATGTGGATATGTTCACCGATCATAAGAGCCTTAAATATGTCTTCAATCAAAAGGATCTCAACTTAAGGCAAAGGGGATGGTTAGAACTTCTTAAAGACTACCATATGAGTGTGCACTATCATTCGGGTAAGGCAAATGTTATGGTGGATGCTTTGAGTAGGGTGTCTATGGGTAGCATAGCCAATGTTGATAGCGGTCATAGGGAGATGGCTAGGGAGGTACACTAATTGGCTAAATTAGGGGTTAGGTTAGAGGAGGTTGGTGATGATGGTGTTATTGTTATTGATGGGTCTAAGTCTTCATTGGTTGATGAGGTGATAGCAAAACAAGATCTTGACTCCTCTTTGATTGAATTAAAGGATTTGGTGAAAGAGGGCAAAGAAGAGGTTTTCTTTCAAGGGGGAGATGGTGCCCTTAGGTACAAAGGTAGGTTATGTGTGCCTTGTATTAATGGTTTGAGGGAGAAGATTCTTGATGAGGCCCACAATTCTTCTTATTCTATCCACCTTGGTTCCACCAAAATTTATAGAGACTTGAGAGATGTGTATTGGTGAGGAGACATGAAGAAGGACATTGCCAAATCCATTTCAATTGCCATAGTTGTCAACAAGTCAAAGCCGAATCAAGGGTCGAGTGGCCTAACCCAATACATAGAGATTCCTACTTGAAAGTGAGAGGTGATTAATATGGATTTTGTGGTTGGGTTGCCCAAGACTAGGAAGGGTTTTGATTCTATATGGTTGGTGGTTGGTAGGATGACGAAGTTAGCCCACTTTCTACCAGTTAAGACCATATCTAGGGCTGAAGAGTATGCAAGGTTGTATATCCACGAGTTGGTAAGGTTGCCTAGGGTTTCTTTGTCCATAATATCGAATCGTGGTTCACAATTCAATTCATACTTTTGGAGGTTTTTTCAAATGGGTCTTGGTACAAAAGTTCACCTTAGTACGACCTTACACCCTCAAATGGATGGCCAAGCCAAAAGGACAATTCAAATACTTGAGGATATACTAAGGGCATGTGTATTAGAGTTAGGGGTAGTTGGGATGACCATGTTCCCTTGATTGACTTTTCCTACAACAATAGCTATCACTCTAGCGTCGGTATGGCTCCTTTTGAGGCTTTTTACAGAAGACATTGTAGGTCACCAATTGGTTGGTTTGAGGTTGGAGAGGTGGCTTTCCTTGGACCGGATCTAGTTATGAAGGCTCTTGAAAAGGTTAGGTTGATTAGGGAGAGATTGAAGACAACCCAAAGTCCTAAAAAATCCTATGCCGATGTAAGAAGAAGAGACCTCAAATTCAAAGTGGGTGATAGGGTTTAATTTAAGGTTTTCCCAATGAAAGGTATGGTCCATTTTGGTAAAAAAGGGAAGTTGAGTCCAAGATATTTTGTTCCTTATGAAGTCTTGAAGATGGTTGGCAAGGTGGCTTATGAGTTGAAGTTGCCTAGTGAAATGACTTTGGTTCACCCAGTGTTCCATGTCTCTATGTTGAGAAAATTTGTTGGTGATCCTAATGCTATTGTGCCTCTTGATTTTTTAAGTGTTGTTGAGGATTACTTGACTTATGAGGAGCTTTTGGTTCAGATTTTAGATAGATAAGTAAAGAGATTGAGGAACAAGGAGGTGGTATCCGTTAAGGTGCTCTGGAGAAACTAGCAAGTTGAACGTGCTACTTGGGAGGCCAAAACATACATGCAACGGCAGTATCCTCATCTTTTCCACTCCACTTTAGCCTAAGGTATCCATTCTAAGTCCCCTACATGAACTCAATTCTTATTTTTCAGCCCCTATGTCATTCATATGCATTCATGTTTAAGTTGACAAATTTATGATGATTTTACACCTATGTATGAGGTTTTGAAAATGATGTTTAAATATAATATTGTATTCTTGTTGGGGCTAATTTGTCCTTGATTACTCTCATTTTGTATGTCTCTTTTACATTCGCCTACGAATGTTCCTAAGGGAGAGATATTGAAATGACCTTATAAAGTACCCAAAAATGTGTCTCGAAATGTTTAGAATTTTAGATTCCATATATCTCAAAATTTGTGTGCGATATCAATAATCTGACTTCATATTCTTGTTCAGGGGGTCCAAATTAGGTTGGGATAGAGTCTAATCCTGATTTAAGAGCAAGCAATTAGCAATTTCACTTTTGATAATTTTTTGTATCCAATATCAATCTCTGACAGCACTGCGATGTGTAGCTGTAGAGAACATGCGTTAATATGACCTTCGGGAAAAGTACGCATCCTGGAGCAGACATGGACCTATGTATTTTTTTGCCAGTGATTTCTATCTCGGTCCAAGACTTTGTGGTCTTGGGACTAAGTGTTCCTAACTGTGTTTTACCTATACTTAGCATTATTTCACCCTCACATCATCGTAAACACTTCTCAATACTCACTCAAACACTTAGCCATATTCTCACTCCCAAATTCAGGTTCCAAACCCTCATTCTAAGGTAAGGTTTTCCTTTAATGTTTTTATTCAAGCTTCAAGCCTCCATTTTCAATCTTCATCAAGCGCTTCTTCAAAGCTAAGGTATATGGGTTTTAGCCCTTGGGTCCTTCCACCCATGATTCCCTAATGTCCTTTTTACTCAATTTTCATGATTTAAAGTTGATTTTACAAATAGGTTTAATATTATGAACTATGTAAAGCTATGTAAAGTTTTGACTATTTTGTATGTTTTGAGCTATAAATCTTGGGTCTATTGTAAGATTTATTGAGGGGATTTGATGTATATTGCTTGGGGATGTTGCAAGGTGTTGATTGATTGTTTTACAATGGATTTTCTTGCATGAATTCATCTCTAAATTGTATGGTTTTATACTACCATTTCACACCCCCATAAGTGTTTTGTTAAAATGTTCGGATGTGATTTCTTGAGGAGTTGAAGGTCCAAAGCATGAGATATGATATGATTGACTATATGATGATGAAATGACCTTATGTATATAATATAATATAATATAATATATATATAAAGTGTTGCTTAGACCATGCCCAATCTAGGTGACCTATTTGAGGGGGTCTCAACCACTAGGGTGATGTATGCTATCATCACTAACCTTGATGAGGGGTTTGTACCTCACACACTAAGATGATGGGTGCTATCATCACTAACCTACCAAGGGGTTTATACTTTGGAAATATAGGTTGGTCTCTTCTACACATATGATATCCTATATGAGCATGAGTTACTTGAGCATGTTTTACTTATGCATTGATCATACATATCATATTGTTATATTATGCCTATTGCCTAAGGTTATGTATTTTGATTATGATGTCTTATTCTTGTTGGATTACATCCTATACACTTAGTACATTCAAATGTAATAACACATACTCTTGCCTATATGATATCACTATGTACAGACCGGTGCTCAAGTTGATCATCCGCCTTCTCCATGTGGCTAGATTGATACTACTCAAGCTTGTGATGAGTCCCCCACTTCAGAGACCCTGGTCTATGTTGTTCTTATTATGTATTGAGACAATCTTCTATATTTTCTATCTTGACTGTGAGGATGAGCCTGGATGCTTTGTCTTGGCCCCCACTCCTATCTATGTATTTGGGGGTTTTGTTGGAGAAGTTATGTATCTATGTAAAGAGACTTGATTCTATTGTTCTTAATGTCTATGATATGACCTTGTCTCTTGTCTCTTGGTTTTTACATTGTGCAAGCTTTTCCCTAAGTCTTGTTGCCCCCTATTCTTACTCTTTTATGTGTTTCTATTGCTTTTATGACCAAGGATGTGAATGAAGTTCTAAGTGGCTTTCTTGGGGGTCCCTTTGGGTTTACTCCGTGTCACGTCTAGGCTCTAGGCTTGGGTAGTGTCAAACTTGGTATCAGAGCACTAGGTTGATAGATCCTTGGAGTCCAACACACCACATCTATTAAAGTCCTATGCATGGTTGTGAAGTGCGCGTGGGTCATACCAGTTGCAAAGATGCCAAAAACCTAATAAGAGATCCCGATTATGACTCGTAGGTCACCCTACAAGTCATACCTGCGAGATATACCTACAATTTGACCAAGGTAGTGATGAATAGGAAAAGAGAAGTAGGTGATAGGATTCGATTGATGTGTTGTCATCCAATCAATCAAACTTGACCAAGGGGAGGTTGACTGGGACAATAGTTAACAACTAGTTGGTACATCATGGTTGCCAACCAAGCACCATGGTAAAATTCGACCTTCACCTTTACAAGAGGGATGGAATAACTTAGGTTACCATCCTGTATGCTAATCTCCAATTGTAGTTATGTTTACTAGGGTAATTGAGTCAACGAACCATGGGGAACACAATTCCCAAGTTGTCCCTAAAATTGAGTTTTCTCTCGCATCGTAGCGTAGTGTTTATTTTTGTTTTTGTTTTTGTTCTTGAATCACAAATCCCCCTATTTAGAGAATCTAGTTATAGATACTTGAAATGATTCGCAGTGAATTATTATAATCAAACCCTGTATTCCCTATGGATTCAACCCTAACCTCGTTTAGGTTAATTGCTGATAGCGACCACTTTATTATTGAAGTGTAAATATCATCAAAAAATTATGGCATCATTGTCAGAGAATATGGCTACGTTTTGACTTGATTTCATTATTAGTTAGTTCAAGTGTTAATTTCTACACTCTTTTGTAGTCATGACTCAAGCCTAGAGCCTAGATGTAACACGACGAATGGAAACCTGAAGGAACCCCAAACAAGTCTTTTAACTTGTCATTACACATCCTTGGTCGTGAAGTATATAAAAGATATGTAGAACAGAATGGGACATTGGGGATAAGGGAAAGATTTGCAACACATTAAAATCAAGAGACAAGGAATCATAGCTCATGTCATAAATACATAACTTGTCCAACAAACACCTCCACATACATAGATAGACCAGGGGCCAAGATAGAGTAACCGGGCTCACCCTTATAATCAAGTAGAATATAGGATAGTGTCTCAATACATAAATAAGAGGAAAATATAAACCAAAGTCCCCAAAATGGAGGACTCACCGACAAACTTGGAATAATACTATCTAGGCATGTGGAGGAGGAGGATGATCAACTTGGGCACCAGTTCCTAGATGGTGATATCATGTAGGCAAGAGTATGCGTTAGTACATTTGAATGTACTAAGCATGTAGGATATAATGCAACAAGAGATAAGCTTCATAGTCAACATGCATAGCAATAGGCAATAGACATGATATAGCTATGTAACATGTATGATCAATGCATAAGTAAAATATGCTTAAGAAATCCATACATATACAGAATATCATGTGTAAAAGAGACCAAGCTAGTTATTCAAGGTATAAAGCCCTTGGTGGTTGTGTGGTATAAAACCCTTACATGGTTGATGGTAATCACACCTTACCAACACGATAATGAAGTATAAACACCTCGCATGGTTGATGAGTATAAACCCCCTAACGTGGTTACCCAGGCTCTTTTCCCCCTAAATCAGGCATGGTCTAATACAACACTTTATATAGGACTTATCATAGGCTCTAGTGAAACATTTCATATAGGAATAATCATACGCATAAGATAATTTTATAATAATAATAATATCATTCATATCATATCTCATGCTTTGGACCTTCATTTTCTCATGAAACCATAATCGAATATTTTATCAAACACCTTAGCGGTGTGTAATAGGGGTAAAAGACCATGCAATTTAGAGATGAAATCATGCAAGAAAATCCAATGTAAAACCATCAATCAATACCTTGCAACACCCCAAGATATTCACACCAAAACCCCTCATCAAATCCAACATTAAATCTAAGATTTGATGCTCAAAATATGCTAAAATAACCATACATTCATGAACTAAAAATCATTGTACAGTAAATTCTCAATATACAAGACCCACATATAAAATCAACTTTAAATCATGCAATATTAGCAAGAAGGAGACCTAGACACCATGGATGGAAGGACCCAACGGTTCAACACCACATACCTTAACTTTAAAGAAGTTCTTCGTGAAGGTTGACAATGGAGAGTTGAAGCTTGAAGAGAATCCCTAAATTCGGATGAGGCTTTGGATTCATAGAATTTGGAGTGAAAGTATGGCTAAGTGTTTTGTGGAGTATTTGGGATTGTTTAGGATGATATAAGGTTGAAATTTGACTAAGTATAGATAAAAACATATTATGGAAACTTGGGCCCATCACTTGGAATATTTTAGGCCGCATAAGAAAAACTGCCAAGTGAGAAACACATCTCCGCAATATGGAGAGGATACAAAGAGGGATTTGTACTAAAGCACGCCTAAGGCGCATTGCGGAAGCATCGCGAATAGCTCACTGGATATTATTCCTTAAAAATTTATAATTGCTATTCTTTTGCTCTTAAATCGAGGTTAGACCCTCTATACCTAATTTTGACCCTGTGATCATAAATATGAAGTCGGATTTTTAAAATAACGAATAGATTTTTAGATATACGAAAATCAAAATTTTGGGTATTTCGAGGTACGTTTTTGGGCATTTTTTAGGTTTGTTTCAATATCTCCCCCTTGGGAACATTTGTCCCTGAATGTAAAAGAGACATACAAGACAAGAGTAATCATGAACGAATCAGCCCCAACGAGAATGCAGCTGACATGTAAAATACCATTTCAAATCCTCAACATAAGTGTAAAATCATCATAAGTTTACCAACTTAAATATGAATGCACATAAATGACATAGGGGCTGAAATGTAGAACTTGAAATCACATATGAGGCTTAGGATCAGTATCTTAGGCTTCAGCAGAGTAGAAAAGATAAGGATATCACTTTTGTAGGTCTGCTTCGGCCTCCCAAGTAGCACTTTTGACTTGTTAGTTCCTCGAAAGGACCTTAATGGATGCCACTTATTTGTTCCTCAATCTCTTTACTTGCCTATCCAAGATCTAAACTAGGATCTCCTAATAAGTTAAGTTATCCTCCACATCACCCATAACATCAAGAGTAAAATGGCATTAGGATCACCAATGCAATTTCTTAACATAGAGACATGAAATACCAGATAGACCGAATTCATTTCACTTGGAAACTTCAACTACTAAGCTACCTTACCAACCCTCTTAATCACCTCATACGTACCAACATACCTTGGACTCAACTTTCCCTTTTTACCAAGACTACACCTTTCATTGGAGAAACCTTCAAATAAATTCAATCACCCACTTGGAATTCTAAGTCTCTTCTTCTCACATCGGCATAGGATTTTTATCGACTTTGGCCTGTCCTCAACCTTTTCCTAATCATCTTAACATTCTCAAGATCTTCCATAACCAGATCTAGCCCCAAAAAAGCCACCTCTCCAACCTTAAACCAACCCATTGATGATCTACAACGTCTCCCATAAAGAGCCTCAAATTGAGCCATACCGATGCTAGAGTGATAGATATTATTGTAGGAAAACTCAATCAATCGAAGATGGTAATCCCAACTACCTTTAAGATCTAAGACACAATTCCTAAGCATATCCTTAAGTGTTTGAATCATTCTTTCAGCTTGGCCATCCGTTTGAGGGTAGAAGGCCATACTAAGGTGAACTTTGGTACTGAGGCCCCTTTTGAAAGATCTCCAAAAGTGTGAAGTAAATTATTCACCCCTATCTGATATAATAGATAAAGGAACTCAATGTAACCTTACTGACTCATGGATGTACAACCTTGCATACTCTTTAGTCCCATATGTAGTCTTGATCGGTACAAAGTGAACCGATTTTGTCATCCTATCAACTACCACCCATATGGAGTCAAAATATTTTCTAGTCCTGGGCAATCCAAGCACAAAATCCATGTTAATCACCTCCTACTTCCAAGTGGAAATATCTGTGTCTTGGGTTAAGCCACCCGGGCCTTTGATGTTCAGCCTTTACTTGTTGAAAATCATGGCAACCAGAAACAAATTTAGCAATGTCCCTCTTCATGCCTTCCCACCAATACAAATCTCTCAAGTCTCTGTACATTTTGGTGGAGCTGAGGTGGATGGTATAAGAGGAATTATGGGCTTCATCAAGAATTCTCTCCCTCAAACCATCAACACTTGGCACATGCAACCTATCTTAGTATCTAAGCGCCCTATCTCGCTCTTGGGAGAAAACCTCTTTTTTGTCCTCTTTCACCAAGGCCTTCAATTCTAGCAAGGAGGACTCTAGGTCTTGTTTTGCTATCACCTCAATAATCAAAGAAGATTTGGAACCATCAATAATACCCACACCATTACCCATATCTTCTAACCTCACCCCCAAGCTAGCCAATCTATGCACCTCTCTAGCCATCTCCCTATCACCAATATCGACATGACCTTCAAACCATCCGCCACAACATTTACATTACCCAGAAGGTAATGCACACTCATGTCATAATCTTATAGAGTTCTAGCCATCTTATTTGTCTCAAGTTAAGATATTTTTGAGTAAACATATATTAAAGGCTCTTGTGATCAATGAAAACATCAACATGCACCCCATACAAATAATGACGCCAAATATTTAATATAAAACACCACAATGGCCAATTCAAGATCATGGGTAGGGTAGTTCTTTTCACGCACTTTGAGTTGTCTAAAAGCATAGGCTATGACCTTACCACTTTGCATTAGCACACAACCTAAACAAACTCTAAATGCATCACAGTACACCATAAAACCCTTAAGCCCATCCAGTCGTGACAATAAAGGAGCAGACACAAGTCTATCTTTCAATGTTTGGAAACTTCTCTTATATTCATTGGTCCACACAAATTTCACCTTCTTTTGAGACAACTTTGTCGTAGGAGAAGCAATGGAGGAGAACCCATTCACAAACCTTCTATAGTAACCTGCAAGGCCAAAGAAACTGCTAATGTCCGACGGGGTCAATGGTGTAGGCCAATTCCTAACCATATCATTTTTCTTAGGATCCACTTTTATACCATCCCCTAACACCACATGACCCAAGAATGCAACCTCCTTCAATCAAAATTCATACTTATAATATTTAGAATATAATCTCTCCTCTCTCATTCTTTGCAACATGACCCTTAAGTGGCCCATATGCTCTTCCCTACTATAGGAATAGATCAAAATATCATCAATGAAGACCACAACAAAGGAATCAAGGTAGGGTTTGAAGACCCTATTCATTAGGTCATTGAAGATGGTCAGCATATTAGTCAATCCAAAGGACATCACCACAAATTAATAATGCCTATATCTAGTCTGAAAGGCTATCTTAGGAACATCATACTCCCTTACCCTCACTTGATAGTACCCGAACCAAAGATCAATATTAGAGAAGAAACTAGATCTTTGCAATTGGTCAAACAAGTTATCAATCCTTGGAAGAGGATATCTATTCTTTATAGTGACCATATTGAGTTGTCAGTAGTCAATGCACATTCTAAGTGACCCATATTTCATTACAAATAACATCAGTACACCCCAAGGTGATTGGATAGGTCTAACAAACCCCTTTTTCAACAAATCTTTCAATTGCTCCTTCAACTTTGTCGTGGCTATAAGGTAAGGGGGAATGAAGATAGATTGAGTGTCGGGAAGAAGATCTATGCCAAAATCTATCTCATTTTTG
>JAOTQJ010000001.1:9114502-9146600 GCA_025642045.1 Solanum sejunctum | reverse complement strand
TATCGTAGCAGATGCGCTTAGTCACAAGTCCATGGGCAGTTTAGCTGATGCACCCTTGGAGAAAAAAGAGGTAATCCGGGAGATCCAATAATTAGCTAGCCTGGGAGTTTGAATGGCGAATTCGGGTAACACAGGAGTCACTGTCCGAGTTATAGCCAAATCTTCTATTGTAGTCGAGATTAAGCAGAGGTAATATGAAGATCCTAACCTAGTTCGATGCAGGGATACAACCCGGAAGCAGGAGCAGACCTCTTTCGAACATTCTCCTGATGGGATCTTATTGTTCAGAGGTAGATTGTGTGTACCAAATGTTGCAGGGTTACAACAGCAGGTTTTGGGCAAAAGCACACCATGACCGTTATTCTATTCACCCTGGGTAGACGAAGATGTATCATGATCTCAAGTGCTTGTATTGGTGGGATGGTATGAAACGTGATATAGCAGAGTTTGTTGCCCAATGTCCGAACTGTTAACAAATGAAGGCAGAACACCAAAAGCCTGGAGGGTTGCTGCAAGAAATGGAGATTCCGACATTAAAGTGGGAGATTATTAATATGGACTTTATTATAGGCTTGCCTCGCACTCCACGAAGGTATGACTCTATTTGGGTTATTGTTGACAGATTGACAAAATCAGCTCATTTTCTTCCAGTTCGAATTACCTAGTCGGCTGAAGACTATGCTAGATTATATATTAAGGAGATTGTATGCTTTCACGGTGTTCCTGTGTCTATTATCTTTGATAGAGGTGCCTAGTTAACAGCCAATTTTTTGCGGTTTTTTCAAGAAGGTTTGGGTATGCAGGTGAGTCTTACCACAGTATTCCACCCCCATTCCGATGGTCAGGCCGAGCGTACTATTCAAATAGTAAAAGATATGTTACGGGCCTGCGTGATGGATTTTTATGGTAGCTGGGATGATCACTTACCATTGATTGAATTTGCATATAATAACAGCTATCATTCCAGCATTCAGATGGCATCGTACGAAGCATTGTATGGTAGGAAGTGTCGATCACCGATCGAATGGTTCGAAGTTGGTGATACAGAGTTGATTGGACCGGATATGATCCAGTTTCTGTGTATAGAGGTCTGTGGATACATGTGGATGTGGGAAATTATGTTGGTATGATCTATTTTGTATGATGTGTTTGTTGGGCGGTTCTGCCGCAGCGGTGACCTTGTCGGCCTGCATATATAGGTATATACGTTCATATGGTGATGTTTGGTACTGTTGGGTTCGCTGTTTGCAGGTAAGGTTAGTTAGAAAAATAGAGAAAACTCTGACGAAATTTCGTGAAACTCCTTAGCTGTTGTGAATGAAAATTCGGTATAGTGTATGTCTGGGTGCCCTATCGGCACCAATCACGGCCCCTGGGTTGGGTCGTGATAACAACAAAAAACATAAAATATGGGAAATAATGATTAATACCCAAATACTATGATTTAACTAAGTCCACTCGTATACCCCGACAACATTGCCAAAATCTTGATGTCACCCAAGTTACACCTCCTTTTTGATGATAAAGTAGTCGTTATCTAAAAATAGAATCTAACCAAGGTCAAATGCAAGGGAATATACAAACTCAAGAGAATTAAATGATTTGAATTTGAGTGATTAACTATTTTCCCAAAGGGGGGAGGGGGTTTGCAATAATAAATGGAAAAGTAAAACTAACAAAAGAGTGAAATCAATATGGAGAGAAACTAGGGTATTGTGTTCCCCATGATTCTCTAACTTAATATCACTGGATAATCTAATTCTTTTCTAGTGTGTAGTATACAAGACGGTAAGTTAAGTTTACTTTGCCTTTTAGTCAAAGATGAGAGGCAAATTTCACTATGTGATTTGGCCCATCTCCATAGTATGCATTACTAACCCTTACCTATTAGTTCCAGTACAACCTCCCCTTGGTCTAATTTAGTTGATTAGACGAGAACATATTAATTGAATCGTATTAATTAATATCTTTTCCTATTCATTACTACCTTGGTCCAGTGAGTAAAGCTAGGCAAGTTCTAATGTTGGCCATCATCAGAAAATATGCATAACGAAGAGAGTTAATTAATATATGCGTGCACACTTTTCAAGAATTATATATTATCTGGTTTTACCTTGTTAGATCATCATGGTTTCCACAACCCTAGTTGTGGATTTAGCTACTTATACTTTGTGTAGATGCAAGGATTATTAATTAAAATAATATAATGGAGCACCTACACAATTGAATTAAGAACAAGCAAATCCAACTTCACAAAGAATCACAAGATTAAAGATGAAATCAAACTATAAGTGATCTCCATGCTCTCCAATGTAATCTCACTATTTTCTCTCTCTAATTACTGAGTCTTCTACAAACTTATTTATATTATTCAAAAATACATGTCCTAAACAAAATAAGATAGCTGGGTTCGCATGACTCACGACTGTTTATGAGCCGTATTGCATTCCATGACTTGTAATCGGGGTATTGTATAGGCTTACTAGATTTTTGGACTTCAAGTCTATGATACCCCCCGCTATAACTCATAAAGTGGTTTATGACCTGTAGGGGGTTTTGTCTGATCAATCTTTAGAAAGTCCCAATCTCTGATCGTCAGGGTATGAACCATGGTCTACAACTCGTAAATCATTCCACGACTCATCTATATGTTCGTAGAACCAATATCAGAATACTAGCTCCTCATTGGATTTATCCACGAAACCGCTCCTCCACCGTAGAATGATCTACGACCCATAAAAGGTCTCTTACTATATCAAAAATCAACAACTTCTATAGTTCTTCCCACAATCAAGGCCAACTCTGAAATCTTTCAAATATAACACAAAAACACATAAAACTAACATTCCATTGAGAAGATACAAAATTCTATGTTTTAAGCATCAAAAGTGTTGTATTTTGATAGCATGTCACATAGTCTAATAATTCTACATATTTATGTAGTGTATATGGACCTAAGTGATCCAATGCTTCCCTCTTTTTGACTCAAGATCATAGTTAGTTGGAATATAGCAGTAGACTTCCCGATACTCCTTCAAAATATTTTGATTCATCTAATTTTAAATAATAAATTTTATATATTTTAGAGTGTGTCATAAGTCATCCATATTAATTCTTTTAGAGCAAATTTAAAGGTCATAGGTTTTTAGGTATTATGAGGATGAACCGAGTGTACGATATAAAGAAATTGAGAACCATTGTCTCCTTTGCTAAATTGACTTTTAATATATCCTTTTGTTTAATAGTGGCAGAACATAGTAGTTTATATAATCTTGTGTGATTTCAACGATTCTTTTGATTGAGTTATTTGTGCTAGAGTTGAGATTTTTGAGGTGGTTGTTATTCTTAGAGTTATTGATTTCTGCAGTCCCATTTTGTTTCTCTATATTGTCATTTGGATCCATAATACCTCAACCTTTACCATTCTTCCTCTGCCTTAAATTCTTTATTTACTCAAATATTCCTGAAATTGGTTATCAAATATCTCAACATAAAAAATATGTCCCTGTCGTTTTTATTTGCCAACCCTCTCTCTATTTTCGTTGTATGATTTAATATTCTTGTCTCATTAAATATATTTTTACTTATTGCACTGTTTGTATTTTTGTACTAAAATACATTTGTTGCATTTTCTCTTATCCAGATTATGGTACCTGATAAACACTAGATGCAACATGTTCATAATTGACGTGATTATACTTATATACATGGGGTAGAATGCTTTTCCAATTACACTTTCACAAAATTGAGGGAAGCTGATGAAATAAGATTTCCATTTGTTAAATGTTATAATGCAGTTTCTAGAACATGAGAGATGGTTAGATCACATTTAATAGTACATGGAATAATTCAAAATTATACCTTTTGGTATCACCATAGAGAGAGAGAGAGATAGAGCAGGTAAGACAGAAGAATCTGATTCAAAATCTATAAATGATGACAATGAAATCAGTGAGGATGATGAGGAGGATGAAATACTTGAGATTCATACAGATTTACATCCTACTTGTAATATGTATAGTATAAACATAGACGGTGATAATTTTTTGGAGGAGGAACCAAATTTTGAAGAAAAAAAAGATTTTGTAGTCTTATAAAGGATTTTGATCAACCACTATATGAAGTTTTAAAAGCTTCAAAACTTTCTGCTTTGGTGAAATTGCTTCATATAGTATTGGTCGTTAGAGTAATTCCTTATTTAATATGTTGCTCAAGAAATTTCAACAGATTTTTAGGAAGTTTATACTTTGGAATTGATTGAGTCACATGATTTTCCCCCTCGTGTTGAGAATACAGCAAGAAATATTGAACAAGAACAAGAACAAGAGGAAATGAGAAATAATTCCCTTAAGGTTTACATCCATAACAATTACATTATGTTCTAAACAGTTGTTTGATTCTCTCAACTTTTTAAAATATTTTCCTCCTTAAAATTAAGATAAAACGTTTACTTTTTATCTTGAATATGCAGGGGAATGGAGCTTATTTTAAGCATGTTTGTAAAATTCATGTGTTAGGAATAAGCATGTTTGACACATATCTATGAATTTATGTACCTATATCTATATTTTGTTATGTGATAAGTTTGAAATGGATAAGGTTTTCCAACTATTATGCATTGCCTATGGAGTATAAGAATCATTGGTTTAACACTTTGAACTAGCTATGAAATATTTCAGGGCTTTACTCACTACAAACGTAGGCATTATTTTGTTCTAATACCTCTCCATATCTCTTTGTAAATATAAGGTAGAGTTGTTTGTTTATGTTAGCTATGATCCTACATATTAGGATAACGTTGTAGTGGGTCGCTAGTTATTTATAGTACTTCAACATTCATTAAATTTTATGTCAAAATTTGAATCCTTCGAGAAATGTTATTAGAAAACTAGTAAGTATTGAGCTGCTTCAAGTCATCATGTGTTTAAAAATAATTAAATTCTTCCATGTTCACTCCATTTGGTCCCTATGACTCTTTGCCTCCAACAACAACAATAACATACTCCAATGCCTCAAAAGGATCACGCTCATTGCGGGGTGAGGGGGAGTCGGATGTATGCAGCCTAACCTCTATGTTTAAAAATATAAAGCGGCTATTTCCAGATGACCCATGAGGAGCGTCGAAAGTTGCATTGACTAACTGCTACTTCACAAATGAAAAAAGCGCAGATAGTTATGATTGCCTCCGAACATGAGAAATAATTTGTTTAAAATTATTATGATTGGCCAGATGATTTAAGAACTTAAAAGGTTTAAGACAAGATGTTGTAAGTTATGTAGTGCATATAATAAACTAATGTTATATCTTTTTAGATATTGTTAGGCAAATTTTACAATCTTTGTGCCAAACTATTTCCATATACATATTAATATTGTGATTTTGTACTTTTCTAAATTTTCTTGTCAAATAGAGCATTTTTAAATCTAGGTTTCTGATAAAAAAATAATTATGCAATCATCAATAATGTCTTTGCAACATACCAATTGAACTTATGCAAACTTTTATTCTTACACATATGATCAAAAATTCGAAGTCACAAAGGATCTTCAAGTGCAGAGCTAGTTGAATTAAAACAGTTGAAGTGGTTAGTAGATGCACAAGTTGAAGTGCTAGAAATTAATTAAAATTACACTACTTTTATCTAGGCTATTTACTTACAAATATTAACTACCATCTCAACGTATATATTCTAGATTATGATTTTTCTTCTTGTAGGATTTTTAAAGGCTCCTTGTTCCTTTTAATGAATTACGTACAATGCTAATATTATCAACAATTTTAAATATGATTTTATGAGTTTTGAAATGTTTGTTTAATTACAAGTGAACTAATAATTTTTATTTGTCAATCATGAATGGGAAAAAATATAACTTTTTTATAATAATATTTATTTAAAACAGATCATCGACAAATTAAGAAAAATTTGTCTGTTAAAATATTGATGTTAGATAATATTAATGACCGAATTTTGGTCACTAAAAGCGTTATAATATCTCTTTTTCAAGCTATCTTGTGACCAAAATAAAGCATAACGATGAAAAAATGTGATTGCAATAAGAGATCTAATGATTGAAATTTTTTTTGTCATTAATGATTTCTGAACGAATTAGAATTTGGTCGCCTACTTTTAATGTCGGAGCTGCTAACGACGGGTGACGACCAATTTTTTTCAGTCGTAAATGATCAGTAATGACTGGATTATCACTTTTAGCGAATAAATTTTCTTTCACTAAAGACCCATTTTCTTGTAGTGTCTATTCATATTTAAATTCAATTCATACACTTAGAATTATTCTAACTCTCATCAAAAGAACTGCCCTAAGGAGAGCCATTGGAGGATTAGCTTGGAGCTTAAGGAAAGGTCTTCTTCTTCAATCAATTTTTTCTTGAATCTTCTTAATTAGCTAAGGTATGTGAATTGATTCATGACCCCTTTTAACCATGAAGACCCCAAACTCTTTTACACTTGTTTTTATGAAATTGAGTATGAGTCTTTTAGATTGTTGTTTATTTGATATAATTGAGAGATAGACTATGTTTAATTGTTGTTTTTAAATTGATTTAAACCCTAATATGTTATATTGGATGAATATTATGAAGATTTAAATATGCATTGTTCCTTTAAAGTATGATTTTAGCATGGGTAATTTAAATTATAATTTAAATGTGAATTTACTTGAATTTCATATTATATTATTGATTTAAGTTGAATATCTATTGCCTATGCTATTCTCACATCATTCGTGACATATGCATATAAGAGCATTGGTTTTGATGAAAATTATTCAGTGGGTTAAGCCCATATATGTTTACGGATATGGTTTTGATAAAATTATTTGGTAGGTTAAGCCCACATATGTTTTGATAAAAGTTAGGTAATGATAAGAATGCGATCACATAAATATCTATAATCTGGCTCTTTGAGCAATTTCGTGTGTTTACACCATTTTAATATATGTGAATGAGCAATTCCTATGCATCAAAACTACGATATGAAGGATGATTTGGCTTTTGAGCTCAAGTATGAATGATTATGAAGATTATTTTATTTTTTTAAGCCTAAGCATGCATCAAAATGATTTGAAATGACTTGTGGATCTTTTGAAAACATGTGTATGTATATGTATTCTTGTGGGATGATGACTTGGCATTGAGTGAGATTGGAGGCATCAGGGCTAATCCCAAAGGTCCTCTTCCTTTGTCTTGAACCATGTGCCAGCATAGGTATTTTGTATATGATAACCCTCACCAAAATGGGAGGTCCATAAGATGCAGATACAACTTTGATTTTATATGACATGAAAATCCTATCAGAAATGGGAGGCCTATAAGGAGAAGTATGGTTTACTTTTAACAAGTATACCACCTTTTATCTAGTGTGGGGAAGACATTAAAATTTCAAATAATAGCTCTTTTGGTCTTATATATCGGTTGAGGTCCCATCCACTCTATATTGAAGTATTATGGCATTGCATACATCACATAGTTCATGGCATATTCATATATTATTCTTCCTTGTATATATACTTCCTTCTACAAATAAGCCCTTGTCATCTAACATTGAATGAAAGTTTAATGAGTTCATATGCATTGCATGCCCACATACTTAATACATTCAAAAGTACTAACAAATACTTTTTGTCTATATGATCTAACCATGTAGGGACCAAAGACTATATCCATCCACCTTTTGATGGCTAGTCCGGGTTTGAGAAAGTTTTTATCATAAGTCCTATCTTCCAAGGACAAGCCATCATTTATCTATCTTATGTTTCTTTTTCTTATGTTATATTTACTTTGAGGGTGAGTCCAAGACATGTCTTGGCTCCCGTCCTATTCTATGGCTAGAGGCATTGTTGGGCAATATGTAAACTCTTATACAAGAATATGCTATGTTTTGCTATATGGGAGCTTATGGTTATGACTATCTATTGGATATGGTTATTATGATGTGTATTTATGTTATGATGTGAAAAAATAAAAGGTCCTAAGTCCCATTTTGCCCTCATAGAGTGAGTTATACTTGCTCGCTCCTTACTCCTTATGTGCTATGTATTATGTGAATCCATGCAAATCCCTATCCCTACGATATTCCCATAATGTGAGTCATACTTTTCCATCCCTTATATTTATATATTTACTAATTCATTATACTCTTTCGAACCAATGATGTGAATATGGATACTTTGAGGTTTATGTGGGTACTCTCAAGTTCCATTCACCATGTCACTCCTAGACCCTAGGACTGGATCGTGACATAAATTGACTAAGCTTATATTTTAATAGTTTCGTGGGATGACTTAACACCAAATACAATATTGAGGTTCGATTCCGTAGGGGAACCTTAGTACAAACCCTTTGTCTCATTAACTATGTTCTACCATAGGAGCCCTTGTAGGCTAGGCTAGTAGATCCATGTAGTCCTTTTGTGTTATCTGAAGATTAAAGTAAGTGACAAAGTTCCACCCCATAAGTGGTCTCCCTGAGCAAACGTAAGTGGTTATGTTGGATTTCATGTAGTAGCTCACATAGTCTTATATTTTGTATAAGGTCCACTCTCACAACTTCATTATTCTATGGCATGGTTCCATCACATGTTTTCTCTTGTTGCATTGGCCGTGTTAATATTGAACGTTCTTCCTTGTGCATGTTTAAGCTTATGTTTATGTACCTCTATCCTCCACCGGCTCATGGCTATTTTTCAACCATTCAAGTCTAGCACCTTAGTAGTGATCCCTTAGTTCGGGTCTCTTCTATTTGAATTCTTGCTATGTATTTCAGATATTAATGTATATGTTGTCCTTTTGAGGCTTTTGCATTCTATTTTGTTTATGTTTGGTGTCTTTTCTATTTGATGTAATCCGACCATCACCAGTTCTATCCATCTATTGTTTAGTCGGTATACTTTATGGACAAATGTTTGTTTATTTTTTGATGTTGCTTCATTGTCACTTGTTGCTGATATTCCCCTCCGCAGTTTATTTCTGTAAATGTTCACGGTTCTGCCAATGAATGCTTGAGATATTAAAGATGACTTGGATGAGGTGCCCCCAGGTATCTCATTTGCTGTGTGACGACTAGACCCTAGGTCGGGTCATTAGAAACTTGTTATCAAAGTACAAGGCTTTAAAATATTCCTCAGATTTGTTTGCATACCATGTCATAAGGTTGTGAAGCACATCACTATCTTGAGTGAGAGGCTATGAGGCATTTAGCAAAGTCTTCCCTTCTTTCTTTTTTATGTCGAGCCATTAAAGTTGATTAAGGTTTTCCTATAACTAATGATGTCTCTTTCTTATGTATAGATTATGTTGCCAAGAAGATGTCCATACCAAAGAGGCACTCCCAAGAAACAATCCACTTGGCACCAACAAAATGATATAGTGTCTCATGCGGAGTTTAGAGCTTCCTTCACCATGTTGAATCAAGCATTGGCCAACTAAGCTAATAGGGAGACTAACATTCCTCCCCAAGTGCCTACTATTTCTGCTTATGTTAGAGACTTCATGAGGATGAGCCCTTCATAGTTCCATAGTTCTAAGATGGAGGAGGGCCCTATTCATTTTATTGATGAAGCCTACTGGATAGTAGTCATCATAGGAGTCCTATCAGAGGAAAACACCAAGTTGGTGCCATACAGACTCAATGGAGTAGCAAAAATATGGTACAAGTAATGGGCGGATGAGAGAAACCAAGGAGCGAGTCTAATTGGATGGGAGGAGTTCAAGTGCATCTTTATGGTCGGTTCTTGTCAATTGAGTTAAGAGAGACCAAAGTCCAAAAATTTATCAACCTCAAGCAAGGGCATGTGAGAGTGAGATAATATACCCTCAAGTTGACTAAGCTCTCCAAATATGCTCCTTTTATGGTTGCATATCCAAGTGCCCATATGAGCAAGTTCATTTATAAAGGGAAATAGATAATACATGCAAAACTCCAATCACAGCTATGCAAGAAAACTAGGTTATTTCAAGTCAACTATCAATAATTCCCACAACCCCAAGTTGTGGGTACTTAGCTACTCATGGCTAAAGCAAAACACCCAAGAATGTATATAATAGATATAATTGAGAGTTTCACCAATAATAATGAAGGAGAGGCACCACAAGTTGCAAACCCACAAACTTGATTAATCAACAATGAGTACAAGGCAAGATTTGAAATCCCCAAAATGAATTTTCCAAGAGAGAACAATAACCTATCCTAAAACCCTAAGAAAAGCTTCAAAATGTAATTGTAAATTATCTACTAGTCGAACTCCATTCAAAAACCTAACTTAAGCCATTTATAGTATTTACAAAATACCTATAGAATTTATACAAAAAAATAGCTGGCAGCTAATAATCTTGCAATTATGACTTGTAGGATGACCTATGAGTCATAGTTAGGGTCTCGCATCAGGTTCTAAGCATATTAGACTGAACTAGTATGACCCATTGGTATGAGTCTTTGCTTGGGCTACGACTCGTATGTTTGTCTCGTAGTCTTGGTCTTTAGTTTTTGGTCCAATATTTTGGCTCTCCGATTCTTGCTACAAGTCCACCTATATGAGTCATAATATATCTTACAACTCGTAGGCTGGGCTCAAAAGGGTGATCTTTACTTGGAAGATTTTTAATTTTTGGTCTCTGACTCTTGCTACGACACAACCTACGACTCGTAGAGTTAGCTATGACTCGTAGGTTAGCTCAAATGGCCTATGCTTTAGCAAAATCATGTCAACCTAATTTTTCTGCAAGAATAACATAAAAACACATCAAAACACTACAATGTTGCTTTAAGAACTCACAAAATCCCTTGTTTCAAGCACCAAATGTGCTATATTTTGATAGCACATCAATGCCCTCAACTTAAAATTTGACTCTATCTACGCAGACAAAGTGAAATATATAGTAACCATGCTAATGGCATATATATCAACTCCTCTGATTCAGGTACCCAACTACTATTTTCAAAATAGGATTACAGAATTATTTAGCAAACAAGAACATAATAAGATACCTGGCAATCTATCTATGATAAGCTAAGTAGCATCAAAAGTCCACAATCATTGATATAGTCATATGCTACTCAAGTAGTGAAAATGCCCTTACTAGAAAGAAGTCCCTTATAAAAACTCAAAATTATTTTAGAATTAAGGGACTGAGGAAGCATTCTCACTCTCATAACTGAAATTCAATGCATACTAATTAACACCATAGGCTTGCCTCTGTGCTCTTCTTCTGACTTGGTGATGAAGTGGAGGTGGATCACTTTAGGACTTTTAGGCTTGTAACATCGGCTTAAGGTGCTTTGGTGAGGTATTTTGGGCTAATAGTGAATAAAGCAATCCTTGAACTATGTTTACCAACACTACTTTCATAATCCACCCCTTTTAAACCAATCCACTCTTATTCTCCTGTTTTTGAACTTTTCTCGAGTGCTTTATTTCTCTTTTTCAGCTAAGTGTTGACTCAAGCTCATTTTTGCTACTTTTTCCTCAAGTCAAGACACTTTTCTTTTTCTTCACTTGATTCATGCCTTTTCATTTCTTTTTTGATTTCCCAACTAACTACTTTATATTATTACTTTGCCACAATAAGGGCCACCCTCAACTTAGGCTTTTAGCCTCAGGTGAAGTAGACATATCTATGCCTCAAACCAGGGCCACTAATTACAGCCACCCTCAACTTAGGCCTTCTGACTCAATCAAGATTCACATGTTCAAGGATAGACCAGGACTAATATCAAGGCATTTCATTAAACAAAGTTAAGCTAGGAAGGTATCAAGAATGAATGAGTACATGAAAAGCTCAAAAGTTTGAAACAAGGGATTCAATCAGTCATTTGATGGGTCATTTAGGCTAAAAGTGGTTTAATTCAAGGAACAAAGTCCTAAGATCTCTTCCATATCCACCGCATCTCCAAACTAACTTTAGAGTAACAAGGCAAGTTCTGAGTCCATACAAGATGCATGAATGCAACAAAATACACTTATAACACACATAGCATTTGCATCCACAATCAAGTATAGACTCACATGTCATGCTTTCAATATCATCTTACCATTAAAATATCATAACAAACATTGCCAGATACTCAAAAATGTATGAATGCATCAACAATCATAACCTCAAAAATTTTGAGAGTACCCAATTTTTATCAAGATTTAAAGAATAGTTAAAAATCATATATATGCCACCAAATAACATTGCTATACATTTACAAATTATCTATACTTTCTAAAATATGCCAGTTCAACAAAAATTAAACATCCACAAGGAAAAAGAAACATGACAAGAAAACCTTGGTATCACAAATAGGGAAAGTTATGGGCTTAAGGCTACATAGATATATATACGTAAAAAACTAACAGTGAACAAAACTAATATCCAAAACCAAAATAAAAACAATACCTATAAGAACATTAACAAAAACTAAAATAAAGACAATATTGTCTAATAATAGGATAGAGTATCCATAATGAAAAGTAAGAGTTGGGGTCAAAAGTAGTCAAACATCATGGTGCTCATGCACCAATCTTGGGCTGGTCTGCTGGGTCCTGGGTCTGTCTCTCTTTCTCTGCTGAAGTACCCTCTCTAGGTGGGATATGCTATGCTCTCTCTCTCTTAATATCTGTCAACAAAAGTGACTCCTTCACCACCTCCTCAGGAATGTGCTCCTCCTTCTCATATCTAGGCCTCATCGGGGTCATCTCTAGATCAACATGCTTAAGGAGCCTCTTCTCGCGGGTGTCTGGACAGTCGATGAGCCAATCAAACTAGTTATCACATACTAGCTCTACCTATGGGGATGGAATGGGGGCTGCCAACATCTGTAGTAAATCGACCTTGAATTTGGCTAACTACTCAATCACTGCACTCGCATCGGTAAGCCTAGCTCCCTCAAGCCTCTTGTGGACTCTAGTCTCAAATGCATCAACTCGGGCATCTACCGTTCAAACTCTCTCATCAACTAAATCTTAGGAAAATGACATCATCCTCTCCTTGGAGTCTCAAATAGTTCGATCAATCAAACGTCGAACCCATGCTGATAACTCATGGAGCTTGCCCTCTGCTATATCCACCCGGTGCAATAAAGCCTAAAAAGAAACAATAGAAAAAGGAGGGTCAATCTAGAAAAAAGGTGCTGCTGGTGCTGGAGTGCTAGAGGATAGTGTAGACTCTATCACAACCGTAGGTGTGGGCTCTATAGTACTCAGGGTAGTGCCCATAGGAGTTGGAGGTGAACTTGGAACCTGAGGCTCGATTAGAAATGGCTCTGGCATATCTGGAGAAGCTGCTCGTGGTGAGGCCGTTGAGTTCTCTTTAACCTTTATAAGGCTGGGATCCTTAGAGCATGTGTCCTCTACATGAGGGTCCTGGTGAGGGTCAATAGGAACACCTGCCGCACTGCATAGTCGATGAATCAAAACTGGAAATAATAGTGAGGCGCTCATCCGAGCTGCAGCCTTAATAATTTGCTCTGAAATGATCCATGCCCTATTTGTAGCATACCTTGCTTGAAGGCTGGCCAACCATACAGCTCTCTCAAGGGTGATCACATTATCCGTAAAAGTTGGCCTAATACGCCACCGAATAATGGACCACCAAAAGATGGCCTGGAATGAGAGGTGGGATTTTACTATAGGATTTGTGTAGTTTGTGACCCACGTTGGCTCAGCACCCTTCTCATAAATCTTGCTAGGAATCCACCATAGAAGCTTTGTCCTAGCCCTGATGTCCTTCCCAGTCACCGCTGTCCTTATCTTCTCAATATGACTATCGTACTCTATGGTGGACAGAGAGTCTATATAAATAGGCCCAAAATGCACTCATCGGATCATCTCCTCAGAGATATCAACTCTCCTCTCCTGGACTGTCATCACCCGTAGCCTTAGCTGCTCAATTGGTCTTTTATTCTTTGGCAACCCTCGATAGAGTGTAGGAAGGTATGCTGCATAGAACTCACGGACTATGCAAGGGGCATATTTTCCCAATTGCTGTGTGGTCCATCGTATCCCATACTCATCCAACCCAGCTTCCAATCCGGGCACTCTATCGAGGCTTGAGGCATTTAGCTGGGAATCCTCATGAAATTGGCGAACCGGGTTGCCTTACCCCTTTGGCTTCAACCCTTGGTCATATATTTCCTTCATCCCAGGAATGAACCATCTTTGGTCAGCTGGGGGCTGGGACTGGACCTCCTACTACTGAGAAGTGCTCTCTGACTCTGACTCTGAACATGAGTTTGAGGGGTTTATTAGAAGTAAGCTGTTGTTTGACCCATTCCTGTTGCTGTGTTGTTCCTCCTCTTCAGACTGGGAGGAACTACTCACTTCCATGGGCATCTGAGTTGTTAGTGCTCGAGTCTGAGGTCATTTGGCTTCCTAGTCGAACCTGACTCTGTGGACTTCCATAGAGCCCTCGGATTGCTCGATTTCAGAGGATTCATCCCACAACCTCTGTTGTAGAGCTTGAATTGCCTTTATGTCTTTTGTAGGTATTTTATCTGCAAACAACTGATAAAGTAACATTTAAGTCCAAGATGTTTGATCCACTAAAATATATAGCAAAGAACAAGAAACAAAAACAACTAACAAGTAATTATGCACTGATACAACTGCAGATGTGAAGGTACGAGTGCAGTTATGACTCATAGGGTGACCTACAAGTCATATAATGGCCTCGTACAACTAGTATGCCTTAAAAAGAACTTTTTGATCATAGATACAAGACATAGTTACGACTTGTAGGGTGACCTACGAGTTGTTGTCTTGGTCTCGTACCTATTTCCAGAAACATTTTCAAAACTTAGCAAAGTTTACTATACCATCACTACGAGTCGTAGCAGGCATTACGTGTCGTATGTGGGTCTCATATGAGAAACATGCAGTAACTACACGTGATGTTGCTTGCTACGAGGGGCCACTATGGCTCGTATAGGCATTTATGAGTCGTAGGAGTGTCTCGTGGCTAAGGACAAAAGTCACCTATAATGCCTAGCCTTTTCCCATGCAAAGCATAACTCAACCACACAATTCAAATCAAATCTACCACATGAGAGCAATACAAAGCCACATAGCACATAATCAATTCCATCCCAATATCAGACATTCAAAATGACAATCATCCCCAAGAGTTAAAACTAATTCTGCATTATGTCATGCACACTAAAAATAATATACTTTGCAAACTAACACTTAACAACCATAAAGCACTCCAAGGGATGCAATTTCCATACACAACTATTCAATCAAATCCCACATGCTAAATCATAGGCCTCATACCCACTCTTTCTAAATTCTAACTCCGATAACCATTTAGACAATGAGATGGTAACAATCACACATTCCATCCCATGAATGAATCAGAATTTGTGTAATCATCATCATCCATTAAGGAATTTTAACACAACTAGTTTCACAACTCAACCGTTCAAAGCCTAAAAGCCCTCGATTACAAGCCTAGGTCAATACTCACTATGCGGGATGATTTAACATGCTCAAGAAAAACACAGACTCATATAGGGAACACATTCACTGGAAAGTATTACAAGATATAACCAAGGATCTTACAAAACGACTGGAAATGTAAACTAAAGTAGATAAAATTGAAAATCAAGCCAAAAACCCTAGAATAGTGCTTTCACTAGAATATTTGCCGAAAAATGTTGTAGGTAGTCAGGATTTTAGTCAAAAAAGTGACTTGGGTGTCTGAGAAGAATTTTTCGTTGCCTTTTATGGTTTAAAGATGAATTTGGGGGTCAAATTTTATTTTGACCCCCTTTTATGTTAAATCGGGTTGACTTTTAAAAAGCTTCTGACCGAGGCTATGAGACCCTGACTATGAGTCATAGGTCTTCCTATGACTCATAAGTCCTGGTCTTTTATCAGCCTCAAAACTTGTAAAAGTTTAGGAATCATACCTTGGCACTACGAACCCTACTTACGACTCGTAGGATGTCCTACGAGTCATAAAGTTGGCTCGTAGTGTATTTGCCAACTTATGAAACTCATTGATTCCATCTACGATGTATGACTTCGAGTTGTAGTGGAGGTTACGACTTATAGTCCAGCTCGTAGAAGCTGCTCTAAGCCCCATTTTTTCAGATCTTTAGTTCTTCCAATTCTTACATGCAAACCATCTCAAAGCACAGAAATCCTCAAAAATATTACAATTTCATCATTTTATTCTAATTTAAAACAAACAAATACTACTACCCTATGTATCAAATAAATAAGTAATCATAAAAATGCTTTGGTTGCCTCTTAAGAAGCGCCTTTTTGACATCATAGCTCGACTTTGTCATCGTCCTTCATCAATAATCATCAAGGGCCCATAACTCACTCTTAAACTCATCCGAATATTTCAAGGATTGGAGAATATCGAACAAGACCTCAACATTATTCGCTCTAGACCAAAGTTGACCCAAATCTATATCCCCTAGCGCTTTCCCTATGGCTAGAAAAGGTCTCCCATAAATGATGGGTACCTCGAAATCAACCGCGTAGTCAAGAAACATGAAATTTTCCAAAAAAATAAATTTATCAACTTTGACAAGAACATTCTCTTGAGGGTGATCACATTATCCGTAAAAGTTGGCCAAATACGCCACCGAATAATGGACCACCAAGACTTGGCTCGGAATGATAGGTAGGCTTTTACTATAGGATTTGTGTAGTTTGTGACCAACATTGGCTCAGTACCCTTCTCATAAATCTGGCTAGCAATCCACCATAGAAGCTTCGTCCTAGCCCTGATGTCCTTCCCAGTCACCACTATCCTTATCTTCTCAATACGACTATCGTACTCTGCGGTGGACTAAGAGTCTATATAAGTAGGCCCAAAATGGACTCATTAGATCATCTCCTCTGAGATATCAACTCTCCTCTCTTGGACTGTCACTACTCGTTGCCTCAGTTGCTCAATTGGTCTTTTGTTCTTTGGCAACCCTCGGCATAGTGTAGGAAGGTATGCTGCATAGAACTCACGGACTATGTAAGGGGCATATTTTCCCAACTGCTGTGTGCTCTATTGTATCCGATGCTCATCTAACCCAGCATCCAATCCGGCCACTCTATCTAGGCTCGAGGCATTTAGCCGTGAATCCTCATGAAATTGGCGAACCGGGTTGCCTTACCCCTTTGGCTCCAACCCTTGGTCATATATTTCCTTCATCCCAAGAATGAACCATCTTCGGTTGGCTGGGGTCTGGGTCTGGACCTCCTCTTGCTGAGAAGTTCTCTTTGACTCTGACTCCGAACACGAGTTTGAGGGGGTTATTAGAAGTAAGCTGTTGTTTGACCCATTCCTGTTGCCTTGTTGTTCCTCCTCTTCAGACTGGGAGGAACTACTCCCTTCCATGGGCGTCTGAGTTGTGAGTGCCTGAGTCTGAGGTCATTTGGCTTCCTAGTCTAACCTGACACTGTGGACTTCGACAGAGCCCCCGAATTGCTTGATTTCAGCGGATTCATCCCACAAACTCCATTGTAGAGCCTGAATTGCCTTTTTGTCTTTTGGAGGCATTTTATCTGCAAATAACCCACAAAGTAACATTTAAGTCCAAGATGTTTGATCCACTAAAATATATAGCAAAGAACAAGAAAGAACAATAACTAATAAGTAATTATGCACTGATGCAACTGCCGATGTGAAGGTACGAGTGCAGTTACGGCTCATAGGGTTACCTACAAGTCGTATAATGGCCTCGTAAAACTAGTGTGCCTTAGAAAAAAACTTTCTGATCATAGATACAGGACATAGTTATGACTCGTAGGGTGACCTACGAGTTGTTGTTTTCGTCTCGTACCTATTTCCAGAAACATTTTCAAAACTTAGCAAAGTTTACGATACCATCACTACGAGTTGTAGTAGGCATTACATGTCCTATGTGGGTTTCATATGAGAAACATGTAGTAATTACAGGTGATGTTGCTTGCTACGAGGGGCCTCGATGGCTCGTATAGGCATTTATGAGTCGTAGGAGTGTCTCGTGGCTAAGCACAAAAGTCACCTGTAATGCCTAGCCTTTTCCCACGCAAAGCATAACTCAACCACACAATTCAAATCAAATCTGCCATATGAGAGTAATACAAAGCCACATAGCACATAATCAATTCTATCCCAATATCAGACATTCAAAATGACAATCATCCCCAAGAGTTAAAACTAATTCCGCATTATGTCATGCACAATCAAAATAATATACTTTGCAAACTAACACTTAACAACCATAAAACACTCCAAGGGATGTAATTTGCACATACAATTATTCAATCAAATCCCACATTCTAAATCATAGGCCTCATACCCACACTTTATAAATTCTAACTTCGATAACCATTTAAACAATGAGATGGTAACAATCACACATTCCATCCCATGAATGAATCAGAATTTGTGTAATCATCATCATCCATTAAGGAATTTTAATACAACTAGTTTCACAACTCAACCATTCAAAGCCTAAAAGCCTTAGATTACAAGCCTAGGTCAATACTCACTATGCAGGATGATTTAACATGCTCAAGAAAAACACAGACTCATATGGGGAACACATTCACTGGAAAGTATTACAAAATATAACCAAAGATCTTACAAAACTATTGGAAATGTAAACTAAAGTGGAGAAAATTGAAAATCAAGCCAAAAACCCTAGTATAGTGCCTTCACTAGAATCGTTGTCGAAAAATGTTGTAGGTAGTCAGGATTTTAGTCAGAAAAGTGACTTGGGTGGCTGAGCCGAATTTTTCGTTGCCTCTTATGGTATAAAGATGAATTTGGAGGTCAAATTTTATTTTGACCCCCTTTTATATTAAATCGGGTTGACTTTTAAAAAGCTTCTGACCGGGGCTATGAGAACCTGACTATGAGTCATAGGTCATCCTATGACTAGTAAGTCCTGGTCTTATATTAGCCTCAAAACTTGTTAAAATTTAGGAATCATACCTTGGCACTACGAACCCTATTTACGACTCGTAGGATGTCCTACAAGTCATAAAGTTGGGTCATAGTGTATGTGCCAACTTATGAAACTCATTGATTCCATCTACAATGCATGACTACAAGTTGTAGTAGAGGCTATGACATAATCCAGCTCGTAAAAGCTACTCTAAGCCCCATTTTTTCAGATCTTTAGTTCTTCCAATTCATACATGCAAACCATGTCTCAAAGCACAGAAATCATCAAAAATATTACAATTACATCATTGTATTCTAATTTAAAACAAACAAATACTACTACCCTATATATCAAATAAATAATTAATCATCAAAATGCTTGGATTGCCTCTTAAGAAGCACCTTTTTTACATCGTAGCTCGACTTTGTGATTGTCGTTCATCAATAATCAGCAAGGGCCCATACCTCACTCTTAAACTTATCCGAATATTTCACGGATTGGAGAATATCAAACACGACCTCAATATTATTCACTCTAGACCAAAGTTAACCCGAATCCATATCCACTAGCGCTTTCCCTATGGCTAGGAAAGGTCTCCCATAAATGATGGGTACCTCGAAATCAACCTCATAGTCAAGAATCACGAAATTTGCCAAGAAAATAAATTTATCAACTTTGACAAAAACATTCAATAGTATTCCCTCACTTTTTTAGTGGTTCGATCTACCATGAGTAACCTCATTCTCTTCGAGGTAGGAGTGCCAAGGCCAAGCTTTTTGAATATGACAAGAGGCATTAGATTGATGCTAGCTCCTAAGTCATATAGTGCTTTTGCAAATTTAATGTCGCCAATAGTGCAAGGAATGGTAAATGCACTAGGGTTCTCATGCTTTTGCACAAGACATTTGGTTATGATCGCACTACATTGTTGGAGCTCTTGTGAAATCTCTTGGCTTAAAGTGCGTTTCTTTGTTACTAAATCCTTCATATATTTAGCATATGCAAACATTTTCTCCAGGGTATCCAAGAGAGGAATGTTGATGGATTGTTGTTTTAATATTGACAAGAAATGCTTGAACTTTCCATCTTCTTCTGTCTTTTTAAGCCTTTGTGGGAATGGAGGAGGTGGTTTTGGGATTGATTTGGCTTTCTCTTACTCTCCCAGCTCTTAGTCCCCTTCTCCCTTACTTCTTGGACCTTCTTCCTCAATCATCATCTTGCTATTAATGGCTCTCTACTCAACTTCATCATCAACAATTGACATAGGGAGGTCCACAATGCCTTTGCCACTCCAAATCATTACGACATACAATGCCCTTCTTCTTCGGATTTTGAACCATGTTGCTAGGTAGGGTGCCTTTCTGGCATTGGTTCAACTGGGAAGACACTTGCCCAAATTGTTGTTCAAGTTGCTTGATTATCATAGTGTGAGACTCAATTTTCTGATTTATGCTTCAATTATATATCTTCATCCCTTTTAAAGTCTCATCATGGTACTCCGCCCTCTTCAACAATTTATCAAATATTTCTTCAATTGCAGAATTAGTCGACTCGGAGTCACTATTATGTGGTGGCATATAGGGCCTATTCTTGTAGCCTTCTTATCTTCCCCATTCTGCGTTTGACACTCTTTCTCTCTCATAATATCTACCCCTATTATCTCTATATACTCCATCCTGATTGAAGTTCTGAACTTGATTCTCGGAGTTGGACCCTTAGTAGTTATTCCAGAAACCCACCGCTTGGTTGCTCACATAACAGGCATCCTTATCAAAAAATTTGACCATGATACACATGAGTAATTGGGGGTTAGCGAGCTATTGCCTTTATACTAGCTTGGTTTTGCTTCAAAACCAAATCCATGCTCGTACGGAGTTGATCAAGTTGTTGCATAATATCTTCATTCACTTTTGTTTGCTCACTATTTATGGTAACCACACAATAACTCTTTTTATTACCATACTTACTCTGATGCCAAGCTCTGTTGGTCTTCACCAGTTTAATTCTTTCGTCTACTAGCTTAAAGGGTTGATCAAGAAAAACACCTCCCATGATCGTGTTGGCGCAAGCTTTGCTATTATCATCAAGTACTCTATAAAAGATCTTGACCAAAGCATCATCAATAATTTTGTGAACAGGGACCATCCTCAAGAATTTCGTAAAACTCTCCCATATAGTGCTAAAAGAGTCTCCAAGTAATTAGTCGAAGTTGTTAATTTGGTCCTTAAGCTTCAGATTCTTCGACCTTGGGAAATATCTTTCTAGGAACACCTTTTGCAGCTCAAGCCAACTCATGATGGTACTTGGAGGTAGCTCAGACAACCATATAGTTGCATTGCCAGTCAGTGACAATTTAAATACCCTTAGTCCAACAGCATCAATAGAAATATTATGTGTCCCCATGAAAATTTTGCACACGAAGATGACATTTTGGAGATGATGTTTGGGATCCTCTGATGGTAGCCTTGTGAATAGGTCATAGTTTTGGAGAATCTGGAGCAATCCACTTGATACCATGAACTTAGCATCTGCCAATAGAGAGGGCAGTACTATAGAACCGATAACGTCTATTGCCATAGGGTTCAATCAGTACTGATTCCAACTATAAGCATTTGCATGGAAATCTCTAAGTTGTGGCCTGTTATGTCTTAGTACAAGATTCTCCTCTATTCTTAAATCTTCCTCATTCATATCGATTTCCTCTTTAACCGCAAAATCCTCGTTCACTTGTGCCATTATTTTTAATAGTCGATGGATCTCCAAATTAATCAGAGCTAAGGGTTCACCCTAACTCCTTGTGCTGGGCATGCAACCTAGCACAACCTTCAAGTAAACATAAACAACAAAAACAAAAACAAAAGTGAAATACACGAGATTCTAGAAATCAACACTAGAACTAACTAATTGTGAAATTCAAGTCAAAATATAGTCGTATTCCCCAGCAACAATGCCATAATTTTTGATATAATGGTAACAGTTTAATAAAAAAGCAGTCGCTATTAGTAATTAACCTAACTGAGGTTATGGTTGATTCCATAGGGAATAAAGGTCTTGACTACAAGACTTCACTACTAATCGTTTCTAGTATCTATGACTATAATCTCTAAATTGAAGGGGGGGGGGGGAGGGAGGGGCTTTGTGATTCAAAAACAAAATAAAAAGATACTAACTAAAACGCAAGGAAACAGTCAAATTTGGGGAAAACTTGGGAATTGTGTTCGCCATGGTTCGTTGACTTGATTTCCCTAGATAAATAATTATAATTGGTGAGTTGCATGCAGGACGTTAACTTAGGTTCTTTCAGTCCTTTTGTGAAGGTGAAGGTTCAATTTCACCATGGCACTTGGTCGGCCACCATGGAGTGCCGACTAATCATTATCAATAGTCCCTGTCAACCTCCCCTTAGTTAGGTTTGGACTATTAGAAGGGAACACATCAACCATTTCAGTCATCTACTTCTCTATTTCTATTCATCACCATCTTGGTCGAGATCGTGATAGTAGGCGAGGTTCGATGTTGGCCCCCACCAAACAACAATAAAAATAAAGTAAATAGATATTATACGCAAAACACCAATAATAGAAATGTGAGAAAACAAGGTTATTTCATGTCAACTACCCATGGTTCCCACAACCTCAAGTTGTGGGTGCTTAGCTACTCATGGCTAAAGCAAAACACACAAGAATGCATATAATAAACTTAGTTGAGAGTTTCACCAATAACAATGAAGAAGATAGTCACTACAAGTTGCAAACCCACAAGCTTGATTGATCAACAATGCGTACAATGAAAGATTTGCAATTTACAAAATGGGTTTTCCAAGAGAGAATAATAACCTATCCTAAAAACCTAAGAAAAGCTTCAAAATGTAATTGTTAATTGTCTATTGGTTGAACTCCTTTCAAAAACCTAACTTAAGCCAAATATAGTGTTTACAAAATAACCCTAGAATTTACATAGAAAAGACAATTGCATCTGATAAATCTCGCAGTTATGAGTAGTAGGATGACCTACAAGTCGTAGTCGAGGTCTCATATCAGGTTCTTGGCATCTTTTACTAAACTGATATGACTGATAGGTATGAGTCGTTGCTTGGGTTATGACTCATATATTTATTTCGTAGTCTTTGTCTTCAATTTTTTGTCTAATATTTTAGCTCTTCGATTCTTGCTACGAGTCTATATACATGAGTCGTAGTGTATCTTATGACTCATAGGTGGGGCTCGTAGATGGGAAATTCACTTGGCAGATTTCTAATTTTTGGTCTCTAATACTTGCTACGACACAATGTACAACTTATAGAGTGAGCTACGACTCAGCAAAATCTACAATTTTTCTTCAAAATCATGCCAACCTAAGTTTTCTGCAAGATTAACATATAAAAACATCAAAACACTTAAAAGTCAATTTAAGAAATCACAAAATCCTATGTTTTATGAACCAAATGTGTTGTATTTTTATAGCACATCAACACCGTCAACTTAGAATTATTGCTTGTCCTCAAGCGATGACTCAATTTATGCAGACAAAGAGAAATACATAGCAACTATGCTAATGGCATATATATCAACTCCTCTGATTCAGGTACCCAACTACCATTTTCAAAATAGGACTATTGAATTATTTAGCAAATAGAAACATAATGAGATACCTGGTAATCTAACTATGATAAGCTAAGGAGCATCAGCCGTCCACAATCACTTGTATAGTTATATGCTACTCAAGTAGTGCGAATTTCCTTACTAGAAAGAAGTCCATTATAATCATTCAAAAGCATTTTAGAATTCAAGGACTAAGGAAGCATTCTCACTCTCACAACATTCAACGCATAATGACTAACACCATAGAATTGGCTCTATGTTCATTCTCTCTTTCTCCTATTTTAAGCTTGTCAGGGTGCCTTACTAGCATTTTTAGCTCATTGTCTTTTATTTTCACATGTTTTGTTTTCTTTTTAGCTCACTATTTAGGTATCAATTTATTTTTCTTGCACCCATAGCACATTTTTTCACTTATTCCATGTATCACTAGCTTCCACCCCATTTTATGTGATTATCATTACACCAGCCACCCTCAACATTACTTTTGGCTAGAGTTGAGGTGGACAACATCGAAACTATGAACTAGGGCCACTTTTGGTAGCCACCCTCCATTTAAGCTTTTTGCCTCATTCAAGGAGCATAATATTCAAGTAGGGAGCAGGGCTAATTTCAGGATTTTACATTAGACAAGGCTAGGTTACTTAGATTTTTATAAAGAAATGGGTATATACAATGCTTAATCATTAGTATGAAGGTGTTAGTCATTCATACTAAGTAGGCTAGCAGGAACAATGACCTAGGATCCTTTCCTAACCAACTAAACTATAGTCTAAGTAAAAGTAACATGACAAGTTATTAATGAAACACAATATAAGAATTTAGCAAAGAAAGCTCACACACACATGGTATTGATTACACTATTAACATAAACTCTCAAATCATGTTTTTTATCATAATAGACCTCACTTATCAGAACAAGCAATATCAAACAATCAAACAAGCATGCTTGCTATCAAGACTAACTAACAAAATTTTTGGTAGGTGTTATTTTTCACACAAAACAAACATATGCCATAGATTTAAGTACTATATGCTACTAATATTACCTATATATCCTAAACGTGTCAGTTTAAAAACAAGTAGATGTCCATGGGGGAAAAGAACACAAGCAATAAAACCCCTTGGACTCAAAATATGGGAAAGTTATGGGTTATAGTTACACAGACTTCACTAAGGCCTATAACTAGCCACACTCCATCCAAAAAGCTATGCATTGTCTTTAATGTACAAAATATAATAATGAAGGACAGGGGTCAAAAAAATATACCTACACACCTAAGCTTCGATTTTTACCTTGGGTTGCCTCCCAAGCAGTACCCAATTTATTGTTGCAATATGACTTGGATAAATTGACTACTCAGACTTCACCAAGTGCCTAAATTTCCATCTTTAAGTCATCGAGCCTCTTCATCGACTGAGAAATGTTAAAGACAACTTTTTCATCATTCAATTGAAACTTGAGTTTATCAGATTCCATATCCACTAGTGCTTATCCAGTAGCTAGGAAAGGCCTTTCCAAGATGATTGGCAATTCAAAGTTGACTTTGCAATCCAAGATCACAAAGTATGCAAGGAATATGAATTCGTTACTTTGACAATGATGTCATATAGTATCCCCACAGGCTTTTTCACTGTTAGTCAACTATCAAGAATCACATCATCGTAAGAGCAGGGTCTCCCAATCCTAGCATCTCGAAGAACATACGAGGCATAAGGTTTATGCTGGCACCTAGATCACACAATGCCTTTGCGAACTCAACATCTCAGATGGTACAAGGTATGGTGAAGCTCTGGGATCCTCTCGGTTCTGCACAAAGGACCTTGTAGCAATCATACTACAATATTGAAGCTCTTGGGAGAGCTTCTGGCTCATTGTCCACTTCTTCGTGACCAAGCCCTTCATGAAGTTTTCATAACCAGGCATCTTCTCCAATGACTCAATAAGAGGGATATTGATGGAGAGTTGTTTCAGCATGTAGATGAAGTGCTAGAATTTACCTTTCTCCTCTTTCTTTTTGATTTCTTGAGGGAAAGGAGGGGGAGGACTAGGAATGAGTTTCAACTTTTGTGGCATTACTACATCATCACTCACCCTATCCATGGCACAATTTGTAACTAGTGAAGCCTAGGGCCTAGACATGACATAGCGAATAGGAATACAAATGGACCCCAAACAAGCCTCTTAGCAAATAATTTACACATCCTTGGTTGCGAAAGCAATTAAACAACAATAAAAGAATAGAAATAATGATGAAGGGATTAATGGAAGTCTTCGATAAAATAAATCATCAAAAAGTCAAAGCTTGAAGCATAATTACATAACTTATCCAACAACACCTATAACATAGATTCAGAAGATGCCAAGATAACTTTCTGAGCTCACATTTGTAGTCATAAGAATCTAAATAAAGAAAACATCTTTACATAACATAGCATTCATACCTATCATACTCGAAGTTGAGTACTCATGAAACTTAGTTTAAGAGATAGTACTAGGCATGTGGAGGAGGAGGATGATCAAGTGGAGATCCGGTACCTATATGGCAACATCATGTTGGCATAGAGTATGTGTAATACGTTTGAATATACTAAGTATGTAGGATACACTGCAACAAGAGATTGACAATATATGCAAAATGTGTACATATAAGCAATAGATGAGAATAGTAGCAATATGATATGCATGAAGATGCTTAAAGTAAAACATTCTTATATAAATCATATTACATGTATATGAAAAGACCACCATTATAGACCAAGCAAACTTGTACTTGGAATCAAAGGTATGACCACCCCTTGGGGAGTGATTGAGAAATTTACCCCCTCCTCAATTCATAGATGATCATGACCACCCCCCATCAAAGTGATAAAGAGAATACACCCCTCAATTGGTAGATGAACATGACCGACCCCCATCAAAGTGATTAAGTAAATATACCCCCAATTGGTAAATGAGCATGACCATCCCCAATCAATGTGATTAGGGAATATACTCACTAATTTGTAGATGAGCATAACTATCCCTCATCAAAGTGATTAAGTGAATATAACCCCCAATTGGTAGATGGGCATACCACTTCCAATAATGGTGGTTGAGTTATAACACCTCCTCAACTTGGTATGGTCAACTTATAATACTATAGATACTTTTTATGAAATTGACACACACATATATCCTTTCATCATCATAAAGTCACTTAACTCATAAGTCATGCAATAGACCTTCAATAGCTTAAGAAATCATAACAGGCTATTTTATCAAACACTTGGTGGATGTGTAATGTTAGTACAAAATCATGTGATTCAATAGTGAAATCATATAAGAAAAACCAATGTAAAACCACCCGTCAACATTTGGTAATATCCTCATGCAAGATATATCAAAACCCCTTATCAAATCACAAAATGGATAATAGATTCATAGCTCAAAACATGCTTAAACAGTCATACCTTAATGAAAACCTCAACATAATTTATAACCAAATTCATAATAAGTAAGACCAATAAGTAAATTAACTTAGAAATATGCAATTTATGTTTAAAAAAAGAAGGATGGGCACCATGGATGAAAGGAACCAATGGTGGAAACTTACGTACCTCAACTTTGGATATTTTATTGTTGAAGATTTGAATGAGAACTTGATGTTCGTATGGAATTTCTTGAATCCGGAATGAATTTGGGAGACATGAATTTGAGTGAAATATTTGGATAAGTGTTGGAGAGGGTTTTTGGTACTGTCTTGAATGATATGAGGTTGAAAAATGACTAAGTATAAGTGTTTTTATGCATAGGAAGACTTAGCCTGAAGACCTCAAGGCCTTATGCTGAGATTTAAAAAACTGGTAACGAAATGTAGTACTCTATGACAACTCTACATTGCGGAGGGAACGTGTACAACTTTGAGAAAGTGAAATTTTGGAAAAAAAATATTTTGATACAATTTCTCTAAGATCGGGGTTAGACCTATGTCCCAATCAATTATTTCCCTGATTATGAATATGAAGTTGGACTTTTGATATCACGCATGAATTTTGAGATATGAGGAAATTACGAATATGTGCATTTTTAAGGCACATTTTCGGGCACTTTTTGGGTTTGTTTCAATATCTCTCCCTTGGGAACATTCACCCTCAAATATCAAAGAAACGTATACAAGATAAATCATCAAGATGACTTCTGCCCGCACAAGGATGCAATAATGCACTTAAACGTCATTTCAAAAATATCAACATAAGTGTCAAAATCACCATGAACTTGTCAATTTAAAACATGAATGTTTGCAAATGGCATGTGGGCTAAATCTTAAGACTTGGAATCATATAGGGGAACTAGATTAATACCTTTGGCTTGAGTAGAATGGAAGAGATAGGGATATTACTTTTGCATGTCCACTTCACCTTCCCATGTGGCACTTTCACTTATTGATTCCTCCACAGGACCTTAACGAAAGTTACATCCTTGTTCCTTAACCTCTTCACTTGTCTATCCAACATTTCTATCGAAAACTCTTCATAAGTCAAGTTGTCTTCTATAACACCCATAATATCCAATGGTACAATAGCATTTGCGTCACCCACACACTTCCTCAACATAGACACATGGAAGACCAGATAAACCCAGTCCATTTCACCAGGCAACTCAAACTCATAGGCCACCATACCAATCTTCCTCAATACCCTATAAGGACTCAAAAATATTGGACTCAATTTTCTCTTTTTACCAAAATAAATCACACCCTACATGGGTGAGACCTTCAAATAGAACAAATCACATAAATTCAAGCTCCCTTCTGCTCACATCAGCATAGGACTTTTAGTGACTTTGGGCTATTTTCAATCTTTCCCTTATCAACATTACCTTCTACATGGCCTCCATGACAAGATCCAGACCTAATAAAACAATTTTCCCTACCTCAAACCATCCAACAGGGTACCTACAATGTCTACCATACATAGCCTCAAAAAGAGCCATACCAATGCTAGAATGATAGCTATTGTTGTAAGCAAACTCAATGAGTGGAAGATGATCATCCCAACTACCCCTAAACTCCAAAACACAAGCTCTAAGCATATCCTCAAGAGTTTAAATAGTTCTTTCAGCTTGACCATCTGTTTGAGGGTGAAAGGTTGTACTAAGCTTTACCTTAGTGCCAAGACCTCTTTCGAAAGACCTCCAAAAGTATGAAGTTAATTGACCATTACAATCTGATACGATAGACAAGGGTACGTCATGCAATATAACCAATTCATGAATGTACAACTTAGCATAATCCTCATTACCATATGTAGTTTTCACCTGTAGGAAATGACCCAACCAGAAGATCCATGTTAATTTTCTCCCACTTCCAAGTAGAAATCTCTATATCTTGGGCTACGCCACTCGACCTTTGATGTTTGTCTTTGATTTGTTTCTAATTATGGCAAACAGATACAAATTTAGCAATATCTCTCTTCATGCCACCCCACCAAAACACTTCCCTCAAATCTCTATACTTCTTGGTAGAACCGAGGTAAATAGAAAAGAAAGAATTATGACTCTCATAAAGAACCTTCTTTCTTAAGTAATCTACACAAGCTAAGGGCACCATCTTCCCCTGAGAGAAAACCTCCACCTTACCATTTCTCACCAAGGCCTTCAATTCGAACAAGGTGAGGTCAATATCTTGCTTTGCCTTCACCTGTTCAATCAATGAAGATTTTGAGCCATCAACAACCATAATACCACCATTATCAACCTCCTCCAACCTCACTCCCAATCTAGCTAATTGATGAACCTCCTAGCCACTTCTTTGTGGCGATCATCAATATGTGCTAGGCTACCCTTAGACACCTTACCCAAAGAATTAGCCACCACATTAGCTTTATAGGGGTGATAATGCACACTCATATCATAATACTTAAGAATCTGTAACAACTTATTTTGTCTCAAGTTGAGATATCTTTGGGTGAACATATATTGGAAACTTTTATGATCGGTAAACACACCCAAAATGCACCCAATAGAAGTAATGACGCCAAAGTTTCAAACAAAATACCACTGAAGCCAACTCAAGATCATGGGTAGGATAATTACTTTCATACACCTGAAGTTTCCTAGAAGCATAGGCTATGACCTTACTATTTTGCATCAAATCACAACCCAAATCAATTCTTGAGAAATCACAATACACAACAAACCCTTCTAATCTTTTCGGTAAAGACAAAATAGGAGCGAAGACAATCTTATCCTTCAAGGTTTGGAAACTCTTTTCACACTCACCGGACCACACAAACTTAGCTTTCTTTTGAGTCAACTTAGTCATAGGGGAGGCAATAGAAGAGAACCCATTCAACAACCTCCGGTAATAACCCGCTAAGCCCAAGAAGCTTCTAATATCTGATAGAGTCAAGGGTCTAGGTCAATTTCTAATCACATCCATATTTTTAGGATTCACCTTAATACCGTCCCCCGACACCACATGACCTTGAAAGACAACCTCTTATAACCAAAACTTACACTTCTTATACATCGCATGCAACTTATCTTCCCTCAATGTTGGTAGTACCACCCTCAAATGACTTACATGCTCCTCCTCAGTATTAGAATAGATCAAAATATCATTAATGACAACCACCATAAACAAATCAAGGTAGGGTTTACAGACCCTATTCATAAGATCCATGAAGATAGTCGGGGCATTGGTCAACCCAAAAGACATAACCACGAATTCATACTGCCCATATCTTGTCTAGAAGGCCTTCGTAGGAATTTCATAGTCTCTCACTATAACTTGGTAATACCTAGATTGAAGATCAATCTTAGCGAAGTGACTAGCCCCTTGAAGTTGGTCAAAAAGATCATCAATCCTTTGTAGAGGGTACTTATTTTTTATGTAGACCTTATTAAGTTATTGGTAGTCAATGCATATTCTAAGGTACTTATCCTTCTTCTTCACAAATAACAGCAGTGCACCACAAGGGGATTAGCTATGCCTAATAAAACCCTTCTCCAAATCCCTCAATTGCTCCTTCAACTCTTTTAAATCTAATAAGGCCATACAGTAAGGGGGAATAGAAATTGGTCGAGTATCGGGAAGGAGGTCTATCCAAAATCTATTTTCCTTTAGGGAGGAACACCAGGAAGATCATTAGGAAAGACATCAAGAAACTCATTAACCACCAGAACCGACTCTATAGGAAGAACCTTAGACATAACATGCCAAACCTTCACAAAAAGAGAGAGACACCCCTTAGAAATTAACTTATGGGCTTTAATGCAAGAAATGAACCCTTGACCACCACATCAGGACTATCCCACTCAAGAACGGGTTTATTTAGGAATATGAATTTGGCCCTACGAGTTCTACAATCCATAGAGGCATAATATACATGCAACCAATCCATCCCAAGAATTATATCAAAATCTACCATATCCAACTCAACAAAATCACAAGGAAATATTCTATGGAAAATTTAAATGGGATAATTTTTATAGACTCTTCTAGCAACAATAGATGCACTTATGGGAGTAGACACTTCATATGACTCATAGAGCAATTTGAGTTCAACATGAAATATTTTGGCAACAAAAGGAGTAACAAAAGAAAGAGTGGTACCCAAGTGTATCAAAGCTTATACATCAAAATCAAAGACTTTTAACATACTGGTGATGATATCGAGCACCTCATCTACACCTTCTCTCCCTTAAAGAGTATAGAACCTATTGTGCTTTGGGGCACTACCCTGTTGATCTCCCCTTTCCAAAGGAACCACATTGCACCCTAGACTTCTGGACAACCATCTCTACCCTTGTCTTGATTATGAGGATAATCTATCACCTTATAAACAACTTCACCACACCCATAAAAAGCATTAGCATCCTTCAAACATGGGCCATTGTGACCTCTACCATATTTTGGGCACATAGTATTAGGTGACACACCGCCACCAACTTGGATCCTTGGGTTGTCATTAGCAAACTTTCTAGTAGGAGCATTAGAAGACCCTTGGGCTTGACGAAACCAGCCACCCTTAGGACTTTGGAATCTACCTTCAAAATGGGCCCTTTTAGCCTTATTACCTATTCTCTTTCTCAAATTTTCCCCCTCCAATTGTTTGGCATAAGTCATGAGGCGGGACAAGTCCATGTCACCTATCAACATGGCAACACAACATTCCTCATTCACCAAATTAGATACCCATCTCAAATTTATTCATTGAAGACCTTGGGTTGGTAACTAATTGTGGAGAGTTTCTTGAACTTGAGGGCGTACTCCCTCACACTCGTTGATCCTTGCTTCAAATTCATGGAACTCCATCATTTTGGCCTCCTTATGCTCAAGAGTGGAGAACCGATTGAGAAATGCTGCCTTAAACTCCTCTCAAAGAATCCCAGTGTTATCCCCCTTCTCCACTTTTCATTGGGTATACCATACTTGAGCCACTTCCTTGAGTTCGTAAAATGCTAACTCCACCTTCTCCTTTGATCTAACTCTTATAATAGCCAATACTTTGTATACCTCATCAATAAATTCTTAAGGGTACTCATCCACTTTAGACGGGTTCATTCTTGTGAAGTCTCTTACCCTTGAACCCGGTGTAGAAGTATGAATGGCTTGGTCCCCTTGGTTGATTT
>JAOTQJ010000001.1:9078270-9114402 GCA_025642045.1 Solanum sejunctum | reverse complement strand
CGGGTTCATTCTTGTGAAGTCTCTTACCCTTGAACCCGGTGTAGAAGTATGAATGGCTTGGTCCCCTTGGTTGATTTGAATGGTCATGGCATGGGCTAGCATGGTCATAGCATCTTGGAATTCCTCATAAGCCACTCTCCCATCTTGAGAAGCTTGAGGTGCGGGAGGAGCCAATTGTTCCTCAGGTGCTCGGGCTATGCTTTCTCTTATATTAGGCATGATCTAAAATGGCAGATAACATTCGTTAGAGAGAAGGCTTTGCCTAACTTCTATAGAATAACATAGATCATGGAAAAGGGAAATAATTCCTAAAATGCTTCATAGCCTCTTAGTCATTGTCGTGGTGCACTTGACAACCATGAATAAGACTCTAATTAATATAGTGTATTGGATGCCGAGGACCATTAAGAACCTAGTACTCAGATACCAAGTTTGTCATGACCTAACCGTAGGGCCTAGATGTGACATGATAAATGTGAACTCAAAGGGACCCCAAACAATCTGATCAGCATGTCATTTACACATCCTAGGTCACAGAAGTATTTAAACAACAAGAAAAGAATTAAAATAAGGATAAAGGGACTGAGGGAAGTCTCCCATAGCATAAATCAGCAAAGAGTCAAAGCTTGAAGCATAATTACCTAACTTGTCCAACAACACATTTAACATAGATTGGGCGAGGGCCAAGATAACTTTTTGGGCTTATCCTCATAGTTATAAGAATCTAAACAAATAAAAGTGTCTTTACATAACATAGGATAAATAACTATCACCCTCGGAGTTGAGGACTCACCAAACTTACTTCAAGAGATAATACTAGCCACGTGGAGGATGATGATGATCAAGTGGATCTCCAGTTCCTACATGCTAACATCATATAGTCATAGAGTATGCGTTAGTACGTTTGAATATACTAAGTATGTAGGATGCAATTCAACAAGAAATTGACAACATAAGCAAAAATGCTTACATAAAGGAAATGGTAAAATGCATGAATGATGATTGAAGTAAAACAAGTTTGTACAGAACATATTAGATGTGTAGGAAGAGACCATCATTACAGATCAAGAAAACTAGTACTTGGAATCCAAGGTGTGACCACCCCTTGGGAAGTGATTGAGAAATTTACCCCCTCCCTCAATTCGTAGATGAGCATGACCACCCCCATCAAAGTGATTAAGAGAATATACCCCTAAATTGGTAGATGAGCATGACCGACCCCCATCAAAGTGATTGAGTGAATATACCCCCAATATGGTAGATGAGCATGACCTCCCCAATCAAAGTGATTAGGGAATATACCCACTAATTACTAGATGAGCATGAGAACCCCCATCAAAGTGATTGGGTGATTTTACCCCCCAATTGGTAGATAAGCATACCACCCCCTATCATGGTGGTTAAGGCATAACACCTCCTCAACTAGGAGTGGTCAACTTACAACACTATAGATATTTTTCATGAAATACACATATTTCTTTCATCATCATAAATTCATTTAACTCATAATCCATGCAATAGACCTTTAATATCTCAAGAAATCATAACCAGATATTTTATCAAATAGTTAGTGTGTTTGTAATGCTAGTACGAAATCATGCAATCCAAGAGTAAAATCATGTGAGAAAAAATAATGTAAAACCAACCACCAACACTTAGTAATACCCTCATGCAAGACACATAAACCCCCCTCATTAAATCACATAATGGATCATAGATTCATATCTCAAGGCATTCTTAAATAGTTACACCTTTATGAAACCCAAATATAGTTTACAACCAAATTCATAATAAGTAAGATGCATAAGTAAATCAACTTAGAAACATGCAATTTATGTCAAAAAAGTAAGTCTGTACACCATGGGTGAAAGGACCCAATGATTGAAACACATATACCTTAACTTTAGTGATTTCCTTGTTAAAGATTTGAATGAGAACTTGAAGATTGGATGGATTTTAGAAACCACCCCAAAAAGTGTCCGAAAATGTGCTTCAGAAGTGCCCAAAATCATAATTTCAAAATATCTAAAAATTCATGTGTAATATCGAAAATTTGACTTCATATTCTTGATCAGGGGGTTAAATTGATTGGGGAATTTGCCCAACCCCAATTTTATAGCTAACAAATTGCACTATCACTTTCCCAAAATTCACTTTCTAGTGAGGTTTTAGAGCCCAAGGCACCACGCGCCAAGGGCGCGCCTCAGTTCATTTTATGAGCTATTTTTCTTGTTTGATCTAAGGATTTTTGATCTTGGACCTAAGTCTTTCTATATGTAAAAATACCTATACTTATCCATATTTCACTTTCATATCATACAAGACATTCCCCAATACTCTCTCAAACACTTACACAAATATTTCACCAAATTAAAGTATCCCAAACTCTCTTCCAGATCTCAATAAAACTCATTCGAGTTTCAATATTTCATTCAAATCTAAGTCAAGCTTATTTATATCATTTAAGACCATCGTGGGTCCCTACATCAAGCCAAATTCAAAGAAACTTTCGTTGGCTAAGTTTTGTACAAGTACCGATAGGAGGGTCAATTTTTAAAGGGCATATCTCTTAGCACACAATGAATTGGGTAGTCCACAACCTACCAAAATAAATCTCTTTGAATTAGATTTCCAACAAACTTGGTTTCACCTTAATTGGAATTTGGATAAAGAAGTTATGCTCGTTTTCATAGAACTTGTATGTACAGGGGTATATATGGTTTTTTTACCAAATTTGGTCTCATTGATGGCATTCTGTGAAGCTAGACAATTCTATTGATATTTTGGGAATTCCCATGCTATCTTAACATATCCTGAAGGCCTAACCCTTTTCTTAAAGATCAAATTCACTCTTTCTAATTGGAATACACTCTCAAATTCTCTCAAGAGCCTCCATCAAAACCCCATACAAGTTCAAGAAAACTCAAGATCAAGCTTTGGATTCTTGGACCCACTTCAAAACTTCAAGTATTTCACAACTCAATTTCAAGAAATTCAAGGTCTAAGGTATGCGGGTTTTGTTCACGGGTACCTTTCACCCATGAATCCCAATCTTTCATTTCTATGAAAATTACATATTTTCAACTATGTTGCTTATGGGCATTATTCATTAGAGATTATGATCATATATTATATTGGGATTTTATGAATGTTTGGTCAAAATACATGATTACTCAATTTTAAGTCTATACTACGAGATGATTTACCTATTATAATTATGCATGTTTTATACTTTAGAATCGTGATCTCTTTTGGGATTTGATGAGGGGTTTCACTGTAATTTGAAATATTTTTTTGCCATTTATTCGTGGGCTGTTTTACTTTAATTTTTCTTGCATGATTTCACTTTTGAATTATATGGTTTTATACTATCACTATACACCCTCCAAGTATTTGAAAAAATATTCGGTTATGATTTCTTGAGGAATTGCAGGTCCAATGCATGTCTTATGAGTTGAATGTTTTTATCATGATAAAAGGAATGTATATATATGATGATGATGAAAGGAATATATGTATATGATGATTATGGAAGAAATGTATGAATAGGATATTATCTCTACAGTGTTGGGGATGGCTAAGCCTCATTCTGGGGGTTGTAGGCCTGAGTAACCTACTTGAGGGGTTTGTACCTTGATCGCCTCACTTGGGTGGTGGCTGGCCTATGCAACCTTGTTGGGGGTTTGTACCCATCAACCTTGTTGGGGATTTGTACCCATTAAACTTTTTGGGAGGTTTGTACTCCATCAACCTTGTTGGGGGGTTTGTACTCCATCAACCTCATAAAGGGGTTTGTACCTTATGCACCTCTCTAAGGAGGTGGTAGGCTTTGGATTGCACTTATAATGGTCACTCCTTACACTTGTATTTTGTTATGAATTTTGTTTATGGTGCTTGTCACTTGTTACATTGTGTCCTACATACTTAGTACATTTAAACGTACTAATGCATACTCTATGCCTATATGATATTATCATGTATAAATCAGAGCTCCTATTGATTCTCCTCCTCATAGCTAGATGGATTGTTCAAGTTAGCTTTTGATGCATCCTCAAGTCCAGGGACAATATGTATCTTCTTTCATACTTATGATTAGACTATATATTGTATATTTGGATTACCTAATGTCATTAGTATGAGGGTGAGCCCAGTTGCTTATTTTGGTCCCCGCTAAATGCTATATTTAAAGGTGTTATTGGACGAATTTGTATGGATGTTATAAGCTTCACTCCCTCTTGACTCTCTTGAAGTTCTTATGAAATGAAGATTTTTCCTTAGTCCCTATTCCCTTATTCCTAGTCTTTTATTGTGTTTAATTGATTCCGCAACCAATGATTTGTAATGATATGTTAAGAGGCTTGATTGGAGTTCTTTTGGGTTCCCCTTGTGCCTTGTCACATCTAGGCCCTAGTTTGGGTCATGACAAACTTGGTATTAGAGCACTAGGTTGTTAGGTCTTCGGTGTCTAACACATCATGTCGATTAGAGTCCTACTCATGGTTGTGAAATATACCACGAATATGAATATGAGTCTACGAGACATTTTAGGAAATATTTCCCTTCCTCATGTTCTATATCATGCGATAGAGTTAGGTATCCCATGCCTTATTGCTAATCCCCAATCGTTATATTTTAGGATATCCTCGAGCTACTTAGGATGGTGATATATCGAATGTATCGGTTCATAATGCACTATGGGCTATGACCCAAGTGGTGAAAAAATTGGCAACTCAACTCAATCAATAAATGAGTGCTCGCGATACCTCAAGTGGTAAGAGGAGAGGTAGTAGGGCCAAGAGGGCACATGTTGAAGGTATGTTCCAAAGTCTCAAAGATAGAGTTGATGCTAGCTCATAGAGGCCTATGTTTGAAAGGCACTAGTGTTTGTTTTAGTTGTAGTGGACTGGAACATAAGAGAAAGAATTGCTTCAATTAACACAATAAGAGTAAAGGTGTTGATGAAGGGGTGACTACTCTTAGATGCCCAAAATTTGGGAGGCAATAAGGGGATAAGGCGCTCGATGTTATTACAGGTATGTTGAATTTTCCTTTAGCTTTTATGTGTTTGCATTGATGGGCCTAGGTTCCACTACTTCTTTCATGATTCTTACTTGCTGTTAGTGGCTTTCAAGTGTTCCTCGAGTTGTTGTGTGAATGTTTGGAGTCCAACCCCCCCTCTTTTGTTGAGTCTATTATCGTTAGAAAGTTCATAGGTATTGTTTTGTGTTCATATTGCATTAGGTTTTGCCTTATGACTTACTGGGTTTGATGTGGTGGATTTACATGCCATATAGTTGCATTGATGTTGTGTCTCCTTTGATTATAGGGACCGTAGAATTAGGTTCCAATTCCCTAATAAACCCGTCCTTGAGTAAGGGCTTATAATGTGGTTGTGAAGTGGTAAGTCCATTTCCTGTCTTAAGATATGGTTGATCTTTAAGGGTTGCATCTACCATCTTGTAAGAGTTAGGGGTTTTGAACCTTAGTTATTTTTATTTAAGTTGTTTCTGATGATCAATGAGTTGGTGAATGTCCTTTACTGATATTTTAAATTTGGGGCGGTGTCTTTTCAGTTTGACTTATGCATCGATTATGATTATAGTCTCATGAATAGGGTCTATAATCCATATATTTTTAGGTTTGTTGTGGTCTCTAGTAATGAAGTGTTGATTTATTTGGAGCTTGTGAACCATTTGGGGGTAGTGTTGCAAATCATGGGGAAAGAGGAGTTGTGTGCTAGGTATGAAAAGTGTGAATTTTTGTTAAAGGAGGTTACACTCCTAGGTCATGTGGTATCAGATGATGGTTTTAAGGTGGACCCTAGTAAGATGGATGAGATTTGAAATTTGCATAGACCTTTGACTCACTTGGATATTAGGAGTTTCTTGGGTTTCGCGTGTTACTACTAGAGGTTTGTCAATGGGTTCTCTTTAATTGCTTCTCCCATGACTAAGTTGATAAAAAAGAAGTCTAAGTTTGTGTACACCATTAAGTGTTAAAAGAGTTTCCAAACCTTGAAGGATAAGTTTGTATTTGCTCTTATATTGTGTCCATTGGAAGGGTTTGTTTGGTCTTGTGATACCGTCCGATTTGATTTAGGTTGTGTGCTAATGCAAAATGGTAAGGTGATAGCCTGTACTTTCAGACATCTTAAGATGCATGAGAAGGATCATCCTATTTATGACCTTGGTATGGCCACTGTGGTATTTGCTTTAAGAATTTGGTGTCGTTATTTGCTTAATGTGCATATTGAAATGGTTACCGATCATAAGAGTCTCCAATATGTGTTCACCCAAAGGATCTTATCTTGAGAAAAAGAAGGTGGTTTGAACTTCTTACAGATTATGATATGGGTGTGCATTATCATTCCAGTAAGACTAATGTTATGGTTAATTCTTTGAGTACGGTGTCTATGGATAGCCTAGTTCATATTGATTGTGTTTGCTAAGGGGTGACTAGGGAGATCCACCAATTGGCTAGTTTGGGGATTAGGTTGGAAGAAGTTAATGATGGTGGCATTATGGTTGTTAATGGTTCAAAGTCTTCCTTGGTTCATGAGGTAAAAGAAAAGTAAGATCTTGATCCCTCCTTGTTAGAATTGAAGTCTCCGGTGAGTGTTGGCAAAATGGAGGTTTTATCCCAAGGGGGAGATAGTGCCCTTGGTACCAAGGTAGCTTGTGTGTGCCTCGTGTTAACGACTTGAGCAAGAGGGTTCTTGATGAGACTAATAGTAGCTATCATTCTAGCATTGGCATAACTTCTTTTTAAGACTCCATAAAGTAGATGCTATATGTCCTTAGTTGGGTGGTTTGAAGTGGGGCAAATGACTTAATTGGGTCTGAAACTAATTACGGAAGGCATGGAGAAGGTGAGGTTGACTATGGAAAGTATGAAACAACTAAATATCATCAAAAGTCCTATGAATATGAGAGGAGAGAGGATTTTGAATTCAAAGTTAGTGGTGGGGGTTATTTGAAGGTTTCACTCATAAAAGGTGTGGTTGTCTTGGTAAAAAGGGAATTGATTTTACGATTTGTGAGTCCCTACAGATTGTTGAGGAGGATTTATGAGGTTACATTCGAATGGGAAATTGCCTTTGGATATGGATATGGTTCGTCCAGTTCTTCATGCTCCCAGGTTGAGGAGATGCGTCAGTGATTCTTGTGTTATAGGACTTTTTGATGATTATGGATGTTGTGGAGGATAAGTTGACCTATGACAAGGTCTGGTGGAGAGGTTGTGTGAATATAAGTGAAGATTGACTAATAAGGGTGTGGTGTTCGTCTGCTCTTTTTAAGAATCATAAAGTTGAAAGTGTAATTCGGGGAGTTGGAGAGGGCATGGAAGGCAATATCCATACCTCTTTCATTCTATTCGAGCTTATGATAACAAATCTGGACCTTTTTATGATTTCAAGTCCTAAGTCTCAGCCCTCATGTCATTGCATGTATTCATATTTAAATTGACAAGTTTATGATGATTTTACATTTATGATGAGGTTTTTGAACTAATGTTTAAGTGCATTATTAAATCTTCATGTGGGCTAAATATTTTCATGTTTACATTTCTCATATATGTTTCTTTGACAGTCGGGGATGAATATTCCCAAGGAGAAGATATTGAAACGACCCCAAAAAGTTCCCAAAAATGTACCTCGAAAGCGCCCAGAATCATAATTTCTATATTTCTCAAAGTATATGCATGGAAAAGAAAGTATGACTTCAGATTCTTGATCATTTAGTCAAATTGAGTGGGAAATAGGTCTAACACTGATTTTAGAGAAAGAGAAATGTAATTTCATTTTTCCAAAATTCACTTTCTAGTGAGGTTTTTGTGCCCAAGGCGCTATACGCTAGTGGCGCGCCTCAGTTCATTTTGTGAGTTATTTTTCTTGTTCGGTGCAAGACTTTTTGTTCTTGGGCCTAAGTCATCCCATATATGAAAATACCTATACTTGGCCATATTTCACTTTCATATCATATAGGACATTCCCCAATACTCTTTCAAACAAATAGAAACATATTTCACCCAATTCAAGTGTCCCAAACTCACTTTCGGATCTCAAGAAAACATATTCATGCTTCAAGCTCTTATTCAAATCTAAGTCAATCTTATTTATGTCATTTAAGACCATTGTGTCTCCCCTATATCAAGCCAAGTTCAAAGGAATATTCGTTGGCTAAGTTTTTCACAAGTACCAGTAGGGGGTGAAATTTAAAGGGTCATATATCTTAACAATCAAAGAACTAGGTGGCCCACTACCTACCAAATCAAATCTCTTTGAATTATCTTTCGAATGCACTTGGTTTCACCTTATTTAGAGTTCAGATGAAGAAGTTATGCCCATTTTCTTAGAACTTGTATCTGTAGAGGTATATACGAGTTTTTGCAAAATTATTCCTCATTAATGGCGTTTTGTAAGTTTAATCAATTGTATTGCTATTTTGGGAATTCCTATGTTATCTTAACACCTCCTAAAGACTTGAACCTATTCCTAAAGATCAAATTAACTCCTCCCAGTTGGAGTACATTCTCATATTCTCTCAAGAGCCTCCATCAAAACCCCAATACAAATTCAAGAAAACTCTAGAGCAAGCTTTGGATTCCAAGACCCATTTCCAAACATCAAGTCTTTCACATCTCATTTTCAAGAAAATTCAAGGTCTAATGTATATGGGTTTCATTCATGGGTACAATTTACCCATGAAGCCCAGTTCTCCATTTCTATGAAGTTACGTGTTTCCATGTTGTGTTGCTTATAAATATTACTCATTAGAGATCATGATCATATACTATATTGGGATTTTACGAAAGTTTGGTTGAAAACACATTATTACTCATTTTTAAGTCTATACCATGGGATAATTTACCAATTATGATTATGCATGTTTTAAGCTTTAGAACCATGATCACTCTTGGGATCTGATGAGGGGTTATTTTGCAAGATGGTATTACCAAGTATTTGGTGGGTTGTTTTACTTCAAGTTTTCTTGTATTATTTCACTCTTGAATTTCATATTTTTATACTAGCACTACACACCCACCAAGTATTTGATAAAATGTCCAGTTATGATTTCTTGAGGAATTGGAGATCTAATGCATGTCTTATGAGTTGAATGACTTTATGATGATGAAAGGAATATATGTATATGATTATGATGAAAATATTGAATGTATATGCTGATGATGATGGAAGGAATATATGTATATGATATTATCTCTATAGTGTTGGGGATGACCAAGCCTCATCCCAGGGGATGTAGTCTCGGGTAAACTTGTTGAGGGGTTTGTACCTTGATCTCCTCGCTTGGGAGGTGGCAGAGCCATGAAACCTAGTTGGGGGTTCGTACCCATCAACATTGTTGGGGTTTTGTACCCATCAACCTTGTTGGGGGGTTTGTACTCCATCAATCTCATGAAGGGGTTTGCACCTCATGCGCCTCTCTAAGGAGGTGGTAGGCCTTGGATTGCACCAACAACATTCAACCCTTACACTTGTATTATGTTCTATATCTAAGGATGGTTTTACTTCAAGTATCATTCGTATATGCCATATTACTTTAAGCTTATTCATTGCCTATATTATATATTTTGTCTATGGTGCTTATCATTTGTTGCATTGCATCCTACATACTTAATAGATTTAAATGTACTAATGCATACTCTATGCCAACATGATATTACCTTGTAGGAACTTGAGCTCCTATTAATTCTCCTCCTTGTGTCTAGACGGATTGTTCAAGTTAGCTTTTGGTGAGTCCTCAAGTCCGAGGATAATATCTATGTTCTTTTATGCTTATGATTAGACTATATCTCATATATTTGGATTGTCTAATGTCATTCGTATGAGGGTGAGCCCTGTTTCATGTCTTGGCCCCCGCTAAGTTCTATGTTTAGAGGTATTGTTGGACCAATATGTATGGATGTTATGAGCTTGACACCATCTTGAAGTTTTTATGAAATGAAGTTTTTTTCTTAGTCCTTATGCCTATTCTTTTATTGTGTTTAATTGCTTCTGCAACTAAGAATGTGTAATGATATGTTAAGAGGCTTTCTTGGGATTCCTTTACATTGCCCTTGCGCTGTGACACATCTAGGCCCTAGTTTGGGTCGTGACAAGTTTTACGAATCCAGAATGAGTGTGGAACACTTGAATTTGAGTGAAATATTTGGCTGTGTTCAAGAGGGTTTCGGGGGAATGTCTTGAATGATATGGGATTGAAAAGTGACTAATTGTAGGTGATTTTACGCATAGGAAAGCTTAGGCCAAAGACCCTAAGGAGTTAGGCCAAGATTAAAAAAACTGGCAATGAAATGTACTATTCCGTGATGGCTCTACGTCGCGGAGAGAACATGTACAACTTCTAGAATGTGAAATTTTTGGAAAATAAAATTTTGATACGATTGGTCTAAAATCAGTGTTAGACACGTTTCCCACTTAATTTTGCCCCATTATCACGAATATGAAGTTGAATTTTTGATGTTACGCATGAATTTTTAGATATGAGAAAATTACGAATACAAGCATTTTCGTGGCACATTTTTGGGCACATTTTGTGTTTGTTTCACAATCATCTCTGGTCTTTGAATATTTTCTCTCAACTATCTACTCACGTATATCATCATCCTCAACTGACATCAAAGGGTCAGTAGTTTATTTGCCACTACGAGTAGTCACATCCGAACACTTCCCCTTATTCTTTAGATTCTAAACTGTATTGTTGGGAAATGTACTTTTTCGTTGCTGGTTCAATTGAGTTGATATTTGACTGAACTATTGCTCCAGCTGCTCGATAGCAACAAAATGAGACTTTATTTTCTAATTAATGCTATAGATATCAGACTTCATCACCCTCAACGTCTCATCCAGAGCATCAATATTCTTCAATAGGCGATCGAACAACTCCTCAACTCTACAGGTACCAATACTAGAATCTTGATTATATGGTGTCATATACGGACCATTCCTATAACTATCTTTATGTCCCTAATCAACATCTTTGTCCTGGAAACTGTTTCTATTATAGTAGCCTCCTCAGTTATTCTCTCTAAAGGCGTAATCCCTATCATAGTTCTGACCTTTGTTTCCTTGACACTGGAGCCAATAATCCAGATTAGACCCTTGGATGTTGGTCTAGAAACCTTCCATCTAATCAGTGATGAAGCAAGTATCCTCCTCATATCTCGTACATGGGTGCTCGTAAAGGCTGATGAGCTACTGCATTCATATGTTCTTGGTTCTACTTCCCTAATCGCTCCACAGTGGTACTAATCCAAGCAAGCTCTTACATTATATCTCTATTTATTTTAGCTTGCACTGAAGTAGTACTTACTGCAAATGAACTCTTGGTTGTCGACTTAGCTCTCGTCTCCATGCATAATTTGTCTTGACTACCTTTTCTAACCTCTTAGCAATCATTGAAAATAGATGATCTAGAAATGAGCCTCCCATGATGGTGTTAGAAACAACTTGGCTATTCTCGTCCAAGGCTTGATAAAAGATCTCGACTAAGACAACATCCATGATCTTGTGATCAAAGACAATCCTCAGGCGCTTTGTGAACTTCTCCCACATGGTAATAACTAAATCACGAAAAAGTTGCTCGAAGTTGTTGATTTCGTCTATTGACTACAATTTCTTCAACCTCAGTAAGAACCTCTCAAAAATGGCCTTCTACAGTTCATTCCAACTGCTAATCAAACTCTGTGGATGCTTGGATAATAATAACGTTGCATCACCTGCTAGAGACAATGAGAAGACATAGATCTCGATATCATTTATAGACAAATTCTAGCTTCCTATCTTACTCATAAAAATAAAGAGAATGTTGTGTAGATAGTTATGCAGAGCCTGTGATGGTCAACCCACGATTCTATAGCATTTAAAGTAACCCACTCAAAACAACAAACTTTGTGTCATACGGTACTGATGGTAACACAATATCTACAGTAACGTCCATCACCATAGGATCAAGCCGATATTGATTCCATATATGAGTCACGACATGGGGATCCTATGGTGGCTGGACAATATCCTAAAACAGAGGTGGCTTATTTTTTTCTCAATCGGGTCTACTTTAGTGATGCATTTATTTGTTAGGGTTAAATGGAGCCAATGGTATGCTTCGACATTGATTGTGGTGCATAAACTAAACCTGCACACTGAAACAAAACAAAAATAGTAAAAAGTGTAAAATAAGGGAAATAAGGATTAACTCCCAAATTACTCAAATTAAACCAGTCTAGCTTTATTCCCTGGCAATGGCGCCAAAATCTTGATGGAGGCAAAGCTATACCTTCTTTTTGAATGTAAAAGCGATTATTGTCAAGATATATAACCTAATTGAGGTTAGGATCAATCCGACAGGGAATATGGTAGACTTAGAGTAATTCCAAGAAATTTGAGTAAATTAACTTACTTATCTCCTGAAAGTGGGGAGGGTTTGTAATTTGCAAAAAGTAATCCTAAACTAAAATAAGTGTGCTAAACCAGTAAGAATTACCTGATAATCATATTATTTTCAAGTTTGTTATATGCAGAATGGTAAGGCATGTTTACCAAGCCCTTTGGTCCAAGTGAGAGATAAATTTCACTATATGATTTTATTTATCCCCACAGTGTGACATTACTAACCCTTACTTATTTTCCTAGTACAACCTCCCCTTGATCCAGTTTGGTTAATTAGATGAAAAAACATCAATCGAAACTTGTTAATTAACTTGTTTTCCCATTGTTTACTACCTTGATCCAATCAGTAACAACTAGGTGAGTTCTAACGTTAGCCATCATAAAAAAATAGTCAAAACTAAGAGAATTAATTATTACATTCATGCACACCTTCCAAGAATTATGAATTATCTGCTTTTACTTTGTAAGTTCATGGTTCCCACAACTATAATTGTGGATTTAGCTACACATATTCCTTCTAGATGCAAGAATCATGATGTGGAATTACATAATTGAGCACTTACAAGAATGAGATTAAGAACAAGAAATCCAAGATCTTCAATTGAAATCATAAAGTATGAATTTACATCACAAAATAATGTACTAAGTGTTTCTCTCAATGTTTCTGGTATTTCTCCACTCTCCTCTTCTTAAAATAACCTAAAATCCCTATTTATCGAACATAAAATACAAATCCAAAATAAAATAAAAAAAACTAGAGTCGGTAGGCAGTACGAGAAAGTCTACAGGCTGTATGGAGTTCTACAACCCATATCAGGGCTTTGTCGACTTCATTCTTCAACTTTGGGTTTAGCTTCTGTGGTATCTTTCTACAGATCGTATTTAGACTTATGACCCATATAAAGTTTCGTCTGATAATTTTTCAGAAACTCCCAGCTTGTAATACTCAGGGTACGAACGTCATCTATGACTCACATAAATTTCCATGACTCATCTATTTGTTTATAGATTCAACTTTATAAAATCATTCATTCATTGGATTTCACCACGAACCAAACTCTACAGCTCATGGAAACTTCCACAACTCGTTAAGCGTGTCGTAGTAGAGCAAACCTGCAGCAACTCCACACAAATCTAATAATCCTAAAAAACAAACATAAAAACAAATCAAATCCACTAACATCGCTTTAACAATGCACAAAATTCTAGGATTTAAGCAACAAAAGTGTTGTATTTTGAAAGCACAACATTACACAGGCCATATGTTTGATTCTTAAACGTAGAACTTTAGGAAGGGGAAAAGGTTCCAAGTGTGGGGTACACCACAGACTAAGTTACATATCATAGGATATATTATGGATTATAGATATGTCTGTGAGTGGGACCCCAAATATAAAGGAAATTTGGAGTTTTTAGAAAGGTGACTAATAGTTACCAGATGACCCATGGACTAGTGTACAATATGTATATGGTTTCATGGAATGAAGTTGAGAACAAGGAGAAAACATGGTTATGTTTGGAAGGATTCTACAAGTCTAAGCACGACCTATAAGTAATTTCACAACTTGTTGATCATAGATTTCAATTCATCAAAAGTCAAATTTAATGATTCTCAGGTCTGCCATTAGACGAGGGAACTTACGACCCATAAGTCAATCTATGAACCATGATCAGGGTTTCATGAGTTGCTTCTGACAATTTATAATAAGATACAATTTGGTCATTTCTCACAAATCTATTCCTATACTTGAAACACCCCATATTGTGGTTTGAAAATGCCCATAATCGTAATTTCATATACTCAAAAACCCTACGTGATATAAAAAATCTAACTTCATATTCTCGATCAGAGGGAAAAAATGAGTGGGAAACGGGTATAACCTGGAGTTTAAGGGACTCATATAAAAAACTAAATTTCACTAATTTATAATTTTCATAGAGCATCCGCACCCTAGTCGCGATGCGCTAGGGGAGCGGATCAATGTTAATTTTGTCTTTGCTTTGGGTCCATATCACGAATCAGACGTGAACAAGAGATAATTTTTCTTAATTTTTTCTGTATTGGCCAAGTGTATTGGGTCATATCCCCATAACCACTTATGCGTGAAAACACATATTCTTAGCTATTTTCAACTCTATATCACTCACAACTCTCACAAAAACCTCTCCAAGACTTAACCATATATCTTATTCAAATTTCAAGGATTTCAAGCTTAATTTTGGAACTCAAGGATTTTCTTCAAGATTTATATTCTATTAAAGCTCATCTCAAGGAAACCCAAGTTTGAGGTATGTGGGTTTCATCCATTGGATCCTTTCACCCATGAAGCCCAATCTTCTTTTTTATGAAAATTGCATGTTTTCGAGTTGTATCATCTATGGGTATCTCTTATTATAGATTATGATTATATATTACATTGGGGTTTTATTAAATGTTGATTGATTATGCATATCTATCTATTTCAAGTTTATATCACGAATTAATTTTGTCTAATGAGACTATGCATGTTTTGAACTATGAAACTATAATCTATTATGAGATTTGATGATAGATTTCAAGGTACCATACATGAGGGTTTTACTATATGTTAGTGGGTTGATTTGTATTGAGTTTTCTCATATTATCTCACTCTTTAATTGTATGATTTGAAACAAGCATTATGTACCCTCCAAGTGTTTGATAAATTGTCTTGACAAGGATTCTCAAGTTATTGATTATCTATTACATGATTTACAAGCCAAGTGACTTTATGATGATTAAGGGTTTGCATGTATGTATTGAATTCATGAAAAGTATCTATGATATTGCAAGTAGACCCTACCTTGTTTAGGGGGTAACATGCCTCGATCACCTTACAAGGGGGTGACTGCCTTGGATTCCAAGTAGTAGTTCACTTAGTTTATATCGGTTATGTTCTCTTCTCATACATGTAATATGTACTATGTAAGTTGTATGATTTATAAGCATGTTTTACTTCAAGCATTGATCAACCAAGCCTTAATGATATTATACTTATCCATTGCTTATGATTATGCATTTTGTCTATATTGTCTTGTTTCTTGTTACATTACATCTTAAATAGTTTGTGTATTCAAACATACTAATGTATACTTTATGTTTATATAATATTACCATGTAGGGACTAGAGCACCTTTCGATCATCCTCCACATTGCTAGTTCGGTACTTCAGAAGATAAGCTTTGGTGAGTCCTCAAGTCTGACGACACTATCTATGCTACTGTTGCTATTTGGTATTTCTTATGTTAAACACCTGTTAATATAAAGGTGAGCATGGAAAGTGTCTTGGCCCCTACTCCATTCTATGTTAGAGGTGTTATTAGATATTTGATGTACTTATTCTATGAGCTTGACTTTCTTATGCTTTTATTTTGGTTTCGCGACCAAGGATGTCTGAATGATATGCTAAGAGTCTTATTTATCGTACCCTCAGGTTCACATTCACCTTGTCACATTTAGGACCTAAGCTTGTGTCATGACAAACTTGGAATCAGAACGCAGGATTGTTAATGGTCCTCGAAATCAAACACACCGCATCATTAGAGTCTTATTCATGGTTGTGAAGCATACCACAACTATAAATGGAAGGCTATGAGGTGTACTAGGAAATATTTCACTTCTTCATGGTCTATATATACTTTAGATGTGAGTGTAATCCTTTTCCCTAACGAATTCTCTTTTTTCTTCTAGATCATATCGATTCCAAGAGATAGACTAAAGAGAGCCCATAAACTCGAGGAGCATCTGGCCTCTCTCACTCCTGAAGATAGAGGGGTAACCCAAGATGAATTCTAGGATGATATTACAATGTTGGCTCGTGCTATGATCTACCAAATTAACCAAGGGGCCCAAGTACCTCATTCTCTTACTCTGTCTTCTAGGTAAGGGATTTCACTAGGATGAACCCACTGGAGTTCCATGGGTCAGAGAGGGGTGGGGGATCCCCAAGAGTTCATTGATGAGGTGTACTAAGTGCTATTTATCATTTGAGTCAAATTATAGGATATAGCAGAGTTAGCAGCCTACCAATTCAAGGGCATGGTCTAAATTTGATTCACCCTATGGAAATTGGAGAGGAGAGATGATGACACTATTCCTTAGGAGGAGTTCAAACTACATTAGGAGGAGTTCAAACTACATTCCTCAATTCGTTCTTTCCTATCGAGATAATAGAGGCTAAAATAATGGATTTTACGAACCTTAAGCAAGGTTCCATGAGTATGAGGGAGTATTCCCTCAAGTTTAACAATCTCTCTAAGTACGCCTCACAATTGGTTGCTGAGCCTAGATCAAGGATGAATAAATTTGTGTCGGGAGTGTCCGACTTGGTCAATGAGAAATATTGTACTGCCATTTTAGTTGGTGATATGGATTTATCCTATTTCATGTTATATGTTGAGAAACTAGAGGGAGAAAAGCTTAGAAAAAGAAGAAGTGGTCAACCCGAAAGGGCTCGTTTTGAAGGTGGATTGCAGAGTTCCAAGGGTGGTCGATTTTCTTAAGGCCACAAGTTCCAAGGCCAAGGGTCTTCTAATGTTCCTAAATAGGAGATTTGCTAATAATAATCTAAGATTCCCAGGTGTTGGTTGTTAGGTGCCTAACACTATATACGAAAGATATGGTAGGAACCATAATGGCCCATGTTTTAGAAATTCCAATGCTTGCTATGGTTGTGGTGAAGTGGGTCATAAGGTGCTTGATTGTCCTCATGCTCAAAACAAAGGTAGAGATAGTTGTCTATAAGGCCAAGGTGCAAATGCAGGTCAAAAAGGAAGAGGAGGCAAATAAGGGGGTGGCTGCAAGGCAAAATAGATTCTATGATCTTCAAGGGAGACAAGGGGTGGATGTGGTGCCCGATGTCATCACCTGTATGCTAAAGGTTTTTAATTTTCATGTGTATGCATTAATAGACCTAGGTGCCACTCTTTCTTTTATTACTCCTTTTGTTGCAAAAAACTTCATGTTAGTCCCGAATTGTTCTATGAACCTTATAAAATGTCCACCCCTATTGGTGAGAACATTGTTCCTAAAAGAGTCTATAGGAATCTCCTGTACTCATATTGCATAATATCTTGCCTTGTGATTTTGTTGAGTTAGATATGGTGAATTTTGATGTCATTCTTGGGATGGATTGGTTGCATGCATGCTATGCTTCTATTGATTGTAGGACCTATGGGGTTAAATTCCAATTCGCTAATGAGCCTTTCCTTGAGTGGGAAAGTAGTGGTGTGGTAGTTAAGGGTAGAGTCATTGCTTGCCTTAAAGCCCAAAAGTTTATTTCTAAGGGTTGTCTCTATCATCTTGTGAGGGTTAGGATATTGAGTCCAAAGTCCTTCCTATTGAGTCAGTTCTGGTGGTTAATGAGTTTTTTTATGTCATTCCCAATGAGATTCCTCGTAGTCCTCCCTAAAGGGAAATAGATTTTAGTATAGACCTCCTTCTTGATACTTAACCCAAATCTATTCCCTTTTACCATATGGGCCCGATGGAGTTGAAGGAGTTGAAGGATCAATTTAGAGATTTGTTGGAGAAGGGTTTCATAAGGCCTAGTAAGTGACCTTACGGGGCACTAGTGTTCTTTGTGAAGAAAAAGAATGGTTATCATAAGATGTTCGATAATTTCTGACAACTTAATAGAGTCGCTATAAAGAACAAGTACCCTCTACCAAGGATTGAAGACCTTTTTGATCAACTTCAAGGGGCTAGTCACTTTTCTAAGTTTGATCTTTGGTCCAGGTAAAACCAAGTGAAAGTGAGGGAGTGTGACATTCCTAAGACTAGTTTCTAGACTAGGTATGGGCACTTTGAGTTTATGGTTATGTCCTTTGGATTGACTAATGCATCGGTTATATTTATGGATCTCATGAATAGGGTCTTTAAACCCTACCTTATCTTGTTTGTGGTGATTTTTATTGACGATGTCTTGATTTATTCCCATAGTACAGAGGAGCATGTGAATCTCTTGAGGGTAGTGTTGCAAATCTTGAGGGAGGAGAGGTTGTATGCTAAATATGAAAAATGTGAGTTTTGGTTGAAAGAGGTTGTTTTTCTAGGGAATATGGTGTTAGGTGACAACATTAAGGTGGATTCTAAGAAGATGAAGGTGATTAGAAATTGGCGTAGACCTTTAATTCCCTCGAATGTTAGAAGTTTCTTGGGTTTGGTGGGTTATTACTGGAGGTCTGTGAATGGTTTCTCTTCTATTGCTTCTCTTATGACTAAATTGACACAAAATAAGGCAAAATTCATGTGGATCAATGAATGTAAGAAGAGTTTCTATACTTTGAAAGATAAGTTTGTCTTCGCTCCTATCTTGGCTTTATAGGAAGGGTAGTAAGGATTTATAGTGTATTGTGATGCCTCAAGAATTTATTTGGGGTGTGTTTTGATGAAAAATAGTAAGGTGATATCATATGCCTCTAGACAACTTAAGGTGCATGAGAAGAATTATACCACCCATGATCTAGAATTGGCGATAGTAGTATTTTATTTGAAAATTTGTTATCACTACTTGTATGGATTTCATGTTGATGTGTTTACTGACCACAAGAGTATCCAATATGTTTCCACCCAAAAAGATCTTAACTTGAGACAAAGAAGATAGTTAGTGCTTCTTAATAATTATGGTATGAGTGTGAATTATCACCCCGACAAAACTAATGTTGTGGCTGATGCTCTAAGTAGGGTGTCTATGGGTAGTCTAGCTCATATTGATGATAGTGGCAAAGATGTGGCTAGAGAGGTTTACTGGTTGGCTAGATTGGGTGTTAGATTGGATGAGTTGATAATGGTGGTGTAGTGGTTATTGATGGTTTTAAATCATCTTTGATTGGGGAGGTAAAGGAAAAACAAGATCTTTACCCCGCCTTGCTAGAGTTGTGGGCCTTGGTGAAAGATGGTGAAGTGGAGGTTTTCTCCCAAGGGGTAGATGGTGACCTTCATTACCAAAGAAGATAGTGTCTGCCAAATGTGGAGAACTTGAGAGAATTGATCTTGAGGGAGGCCCATAATTCATCCTATTCCATTCATACTGGTTTTACAAAGTTGTATAGAGGCTTGAGGGACATGTATTGTTAAGGTGGTAAGAAGAGGGACATTGCCAAGTTCATATACGGATGTCACAATTGCCAACAAGTGAAGGCCAAACATCAAAGGCCCGGTGGCCTAGCCCAAGATATTGAGCTTCCTACTTGGAAGTGGGAGGAGATCAACATGGATTTTATGATTGGGTTGCTGATGTGTTATCAAAATACAGTATATTTGATGCCTAAAGCAAGGGATTTTTCAAGTTCTTAAAGTGGCTTTTTATGGGTTTTAAGTGATTTTGTATTGTTCTTGTAGAGAATTTGCATGATTTTGGGAGAAAATTGCAGATTTTGATGAAGTTCTGGAATACGAGCCACCCTATGAGTCATAGCCCAAGCTACAAATCATATTGTGCCCTCATAGCAAGAAATATTATCCAAAATTAGGAATTTGCAAAGTGAAGGTCATCTATACGAGGCGAACCTATGAGTCACATGTCTCACTATGACTCGAAGAAAGGGCCTCGTAACCTAAAATAGTGTAGCCAAAATTTAGACCAAGAACTACCATTGGGGACTACAAGAAGACACTATGAATTGTAGATCCGGCCACAACTCATAGCAATAGATCATAGCAGTCAAGTCCAAAATGCCAAGTACCGGCTACGAAGCCCAACTACGACTCGTAAGTCACCTTACGAGTCATAGCTGTGAATTGTACCTACTACCAGCTGTATTTTTTATTTTATTGTTAGGGTATTTTTGTAAATAGTATAAATAATTAATGATAGGGTTTTTTGAGAGAGAGATTCGACACTTTAAAGATTCTACATCAACTTTGAATATTCTTAAAGAGCTTTTCTACTATTTAGTGTAGGATTAAATATTTTAGTTTTGAAGACCTATTTTGGTGGATTTGAAATCACTTGTACTCAACTTCTATTAATCCAAGCTAGTGGTTTCAACATCAAGGTGTTTTTGTTCTTCAATGATCTTGGGTAATCACTAAACCATGTTTATTCCAATCATTGTTTGTGAGTTTTCCATAGCCATGTGTAGCGAAGGACCCATAACTTGGGGTTGTGGGAATCATGAGGAGTTGACTTATAATAACCCATAATTTATACAATTCTTTGATTGGGTATTTGCATTTATTGTCTATTTTCCTTCATTTTGAATGTTGTTTGGTGGTGGCCAACAAATCATGCCTACTATCACAATTCCAACCAAGGTAGTGACGAATGGAAAATGAGAAGTGGCTGACCGGATTCGGTTGATGTTTTTGTAACACCCCACATCTTACAATACTTGTAATATGCAAATGAAACATGAAATGGTTTGGTCAAATTAGCGCCAATATTTAAAAGTTCCTGAGTCTCTAATTAAAGGGCGATATGTAAGTCTAACACTGAAGAGGGTCAAGTGTAAATACTTTTTAAGTCAAACTTAGGAGATCATGGACTTATATGAAGTGAGAGAAGTGAGGTGGTTTTAGGACTTAGTAATCTATTAGGTGAGTCACCTACTTGCATAGCTTTTGCTAGCTAAATAGAGATGAGGCCCAATGTTGAATTTGTCCAAGTCCGATTATGAACAAAGTCCGTATTAAGGGTGTAACTTTAGCCCATGTTTTAGCATCACAAATGGACTTTATTTTCAGCCCAATATGAATAATAAAAGGGCCCAAGTACACCAAAACCCACTTGGCTGATTAGGGCCAAAACTAAGTAAAGAAGAATTTGGAAAATGGGCAAGCAAGGCACATCAACTTTGAAGTAAGACTTATGTATTTAACAAGCTATAATTTGTTAATGATGTATATAGGCTACTACACCACTTTTATAGTCTGCAAGAATGAGTTTGTATTAGATATAGCAATTGTGTTCTTTATACAAGCTTGTGGGCTGTTGGATGGGAGGCTATTGCCTTGCATCCTTAACGACTAATTTGTTACTATTTTTAGACTATTTTAAGGTTGTTTTTCTATGTAGATGTGTTGTGGATAGTTTGGGTAAAGTTGAAACAAGTTTGGAATTGTCGACGTCAAAATGTGGCAAAGGGACGTAACGTTATGCCGCCTATTTGTATGTTGCGTAGAATTGTATGTGTTGTGATTTGTGGGCTATTGTAAGATTGTTATGGCACTATAAAAGGCTACACATGATATGTATATAAGCATGTGTATTAGAAAATACAATTAGGGGCGAAAGGTTGAAAGAAACACTCGGATTTATAAATACCCTCTTATGGCCAATGTATGTTATTTTTATGAGACTGGGCTGCCAAGATATATCTATTGTCTGCTAATGCTAGTTTTAGCACCTACTACATTGTAGATAAATATTTGGAGGACGCGAAGGTTATCTCAAGTTAATAGCAAGGTCGTACAACGAGGTATTTAAGGCTACTTGATTTCACATTATTTGGCATGAAACATAGATCCCTCCTTGGCACAAAAAGGCACTTACCAACTCCGACATAACTATTAGATATGTCTCCACTCTTTCACATGTTCATATGCTCCTATACATAGTCACCTTTGAATCTGCATATATACTTGGATACCAAGATACACGAATTCATTCTAGTAAATAAAGTTTATGTATTGTTCTACCTCCTATGCATTTCATTATTGGTGTAACTTACTCCTTTCATTGTTATGTTATCTTTTGTGATTATTTACATGTCATATGTTGTATGCACAGTCCTATAGATCCAATATTATGACCACTAAAAGAATCATCTCAAAGGTTATTGAAAAATAAAGTAAAGTATATTGCTTATTGATGGGTGGTAGCCCGAGGGGTGGAAGAATCACCAAACCAGGGTCGATCCTATCACGGGGGTAGCCCGAGGGATTAACGAAAAGCCTAGTTAGGGCTAATACCAATATAGATTTAGAGCTGATCAACTAGTTATTTGTATTACGTGTTGTACACAGATTATACAATAAAAGTAAAGTAATAAAAAAGAACATAAAATACATGATCCCACAGTATAACAAAAGGCAGTCTATTATCCTACACTAGTGTATAGTTTCATTTGAGTTGTTACTTCATATACAGTATTTTCTGCGTTACATATTCTGTACATTATCTCATACTAACATCCCTTATGGGGGACCTACATTTCATGTTGCAGGTATAGGTGCTAGTAGCTCTCCCTATTAGGACTAGAGGATTTTTGGCTGCTATTACCAAGCTTTAGGTTACTTTAGAGCTTTGCATGTCTAGATCTTATATTTTGTGTTGTACAGTTAGTCAAGGCGGGGCCTATCCTGACCCTTATCAGATACTTTCCCTTATCTAAAGGCTTTTTAGACTATGTAAACTAAAGTATGGTCATGTCTTGTACTTTAAACATAGTAGCCCAAACGGCCTAGCCATATGCATTTCCTTTTGGCTTGTTATCACTGTTTATTTTCCTAAAGGCATGTTGAACATAGAAATACCTTATAATATGTATAGAGAGCACATAGATATAGGTTGGTTCTCCTGGGCCTTATCGTCAATAGGTGCCAGTCTGCCCTAATGAGACTAGTATCAGAGCGGGTCATCCTCGAGAGTCTACAAAGCCGTGTCTATGTATAATCTTGTTCATCGATGCATTATGCACCACATTCATAAGCACAAGGCTACGTGGCATTTAGGAGATGTTACTTCTTTTCATTCTTGAGATCATGCCATTAAGCTAAGAGTAATAGGTGGATTGTGTATAACCCCTAAATTGGTTTTTATTGCAAGTATGCCAGAAATTAGGCAAAACAAAGGCAAAAGAAAGGTAGTAGAAGTGGTGGTTGGTATACCCAGTTAGGTGAGAGAATGAAATGAGGTTCAAAAGGAGTCTCTATCATAGACATTTCCAACTCCGCTAGCTCTTGATGAACCCAAAAGTAGTAAAATTCCCCAAGAACCACCTATTGATTCTACCATGCAGGATCTGAGAAATGTTATTGGACTGTATAGTTGCTGGCCAAGGCCAAAGACAGGAAGGTCCAGTTATAGGTGCAGGTGGTGCAAATAGGGAAGTTGTCATAAGGATACTTGATTTCCTTAATTTGGTTTGTCCATCCTTCACTGGGTCAGATCCTAATGAAGATCTCCAAGACTTTATTGATCAGATTCAATGCACTTTAGATATTATGCATGTGAGTGGTACAAAGGCTATCGAGTTAGCGACATATAGGTTGAAGGATGTGGCTATATTGTGGTATGAAACTTGGAAGCAATCCAAAGGTATAGATACACCCCTAATTATCTAGAAGGAGTTCAAAGAGGCATTTCTTGACCATTATTTGCCATTAGAGATCCAAGAGGTCTGTGTAGATTAGTTCTTGAACCTCCATCAAGCGAATATGAGCGAGAGGGAGTATAACCTTTAATTTGGTCCCCTAGCAAGGTATGCTCATAGTGTAGTTGCTACTATGGCAGATAGAGTTCATCGATATATGGATAGATTGGATATGTATCTGATCAAATACTGTACCTGTGCTTCCTTGAACAAAGACGTTAATATAGTGAGAATGCAGGCTTTTGCACAGAAATTGGAGGATCAGAGGCAAACGAGAAGCACACCAGAGTTAGAAAAAGCGCAATCTAAGAGGGCCAGGTCTATAGGACAGTTTACATCATCCCAAGGTAAGCTTAGGCCTCGGTTTTCTAATTGACCGCCTAGGCCATCATCCACGTACTCTGCAGCCAGTTCTCCATCACAACTTCAGGGGTCTAGGAGAAATCAGTTTGGTCCAAGAAGTGAAGGGCAAGGTGCCCGGATAACGGGATATTCAGCAGGCCAGGAAATAACTCGTAGGCAACCTCATAACCAATGTGGAAAAAGTCATTCAGGTATATGTCATGTTAGGACAAACTCTTATTATTAGTGTGGTGCACCAGGGCATATGATAAAAGATAGCCCGAGGAGGCATATGGGTGATATAACACAATCTATTGGGTCAGCTATTGCATCATCATCATTAGTTCCTCCATTAGGTAGGGGTCAACAACCACCTACGAGTTGTGGTAGAGGTGTTAGAGGGGCAGCTAGCTCTAGCGGAGTCTAAAATGGCACTAATGCTTTAGGTAGTTGACAAAATTTGAAAGCTTCACGTGATGTGGTCATAGGTACATTGTCCATCTTTCACATAATGTATATGCATTAATTGACCCTGCTTGTACACTATCATAAATCAGCCCACTAGTTGCTGGGAAGCTTAAGAGAACACCCAAATTATTGAACAAATCATTTGAAGTGTCTATAACAACCGGTGAATCTATTATGTCTAGAAGGGTTTATTATGACTGTGTGGTAACTGTTTGTGACCGTGACACATTGGCTGACATTTTTGGTCTAAAAATGGTGGAATTTGATGCTATAATCGGTATGGATTGGTTAGCTTATTGCTATGCCACTGTGGATTGCCGAACTAAGAGAGTGTACTTGGACTTTCAAAATGAGGTAGTTATTGAATGGGAAGGCAGTGTTGGGGCGCCAAATGGTAAGTTTATCTCTTATTTTAATGCTAGAAAAATGATATCTAAGGGGTATATATGTTATTTAGTTAGAGTGAGGGATATGGAGGCAGAGCCGCCAACTGTCAGTTCAAGTAGTGAAGGAATTCATTGATGTGTTCCCTAAAGAACTTCAAGGCTTACCTCCAGAACAAGAAGTAAATTTTGGTAATGACTTAGTTCCAGGCACTCAACCTATTTCAATCCCTCCATATAGAATAGCCCTGTCAAAATCATGTGAATTAAAAGAGCCGTTAAAAGACTTATTGGAAAAGGGTTTTACAAGACCTAGTGTGTCCCCTTGGGGTGCACTTGTGTTATTTGTACATAAAATGATGGCACCTTGAGAATGTGTATCAACTATCGACAATTGAATAGCGTGACAATTAAGAATAAATACCCTCTCCTCAGGATTAACAATTTATTTGATTAATTACAGGGTGCTAAATGCTTTTCAAAAGTTGATTTGAGATCAGGTTATCACCAAGTGAGGGTGATAGAGGAAGATATACTTAAGATTGCTTTCGGCACATACTATTGTCACTTCGAATTTGTTGTTATATCATTTGGGTTAGCGAATACACCAGCAATTTTTATGTATCTGATGAATAGGGTAATCAACCCATTCTTGGATGTGTTTGTAATAGTGTTTATAGATGATATTTTGGTATATTCAAGATCAGGAGGGGACCACACAAATCACTTATAATAAGTGTTATAGGTTCTTTGTGATCGACAGATGTATGCTAAATTTTCTAAATGTGAATTTTAGCTAAAATTAATGGCATTCTTTCATATAGTGTCTGATGAGGGAATAGGGGTTGATTCACAAAAATTAGAAGCGATGAAAGGTTGGCCAAGACCAACAACACCCATGGAAGTTTGGAGCTTCCTAGGTTTGGTAGGTTATTACAGGAGATTTGTTGAAGGTTTTTCTTCTATTTTTGTACCTCTAACAAAGTTGACACATAAGGCAACCAAGTTCAAATAGAATGATGCATGTGAAAGGAGCTTCCAGGAGCTGAAAAATTAAGCTAATTTTGTATCTGTGCTAGTACTTTCAGAAGGCACTGAGGGGTATATAGTATATTATGATGCTTCAGGATTTGGCTGAGGTTGTGTACTGACACACCATGGTAGGGTAATTGCTTATGCATCTAGATAGGTATAGCCACATGACAAAAATTATTCAACACATGATCTTGAGTTAGTAGCAGTTATGTTTGAAAATATGGCGCCACTATTTGTATGGGCTTCGCATTGACATATATACTGATCATAAGAGCCTGCAATACATCTTTAAGCAGAAAGACCTAAATTTAAGATAGCGAAGATGGCTAGAGCTAATAAAGGATTACGACATTGATATACTATACCATCAAGGGAAGGCAAATATGGTAGTCGATGCTTTGAGTCGTAAGGCAACCATGGATACTGGTAGTCAAGCTGTGGTCAGTCAAGGAGTGGCTAAGGATCTATGTCAACTAGCTAGTTTTGGAGTTCGCCTTCATGACACTCTAGAGGAAGAAGTTATTGTACATAATGCAGCAGTGTCTTCATTAGTAATGGAGGATAAAGAAAAATAGTTCGAGGATCCTGTTCTACGACAGCTTTAGAAAAAGGTAAGTCATGGTACGATAAAAGGCTTTGACCTTACATAAAATAGACAACTTTATTGCTAAAATAGATTATGTGTGCCTGATATTAGTGGATTAAGAAAGAAGATAATGGAAGAATCCCATCATTCCCGATATTCCACCCATCCTGAATCAACTGAGATATACCATGACCTGAAGGGAATGTTTTTGGTGGAGAGGCATAAAAAAGGACCTTATAGAATTTGTAGCTCAATGTCCAAATTGCTAACAGGTGAAAATAGAACACCAAAATCCAGGAGGTTATATGCAATATATAGAGCTTCCAATCTAGAAGTGGGATATCATCAACATGGATTTTGTTACCAGTTTGCCTTGCTCATTTCAGAAGTTTGACTCCATATGGGTAATAGTTGATAGACTCACAAAGTCAGCATACTTCTTGCCAGTCAGGAGTGATTATACAGCTGAAGAGTAAGCCAAGCTATACCTCAAAGAGATGGTCAGGCTACATGGAGTCCCAATATCCATTATGTCTTATCGAGAAGCTCAATTCACTACAAAGTTTTGGAAGTCCTTCCAAAGGAGTTTAGGGACACAAGTGAATTTGAGTACAAATTTCTACCCTAAAACAGATGGTCAAGCAGAATGCACTATTCAAACACTTAAAGATATGTTGTGAGCTTGTACATTAAACTTTAAAGGTAGTTAGGTAGACCATATGCCACTTATTGAATTTGCCTATAATAACAGCCACCACACGAGTATCAAGATGGCACCCTATAAAGCTTTTTATGGAAGGAAATGTAGGTTGCCGATTGGATGATTTGAAGTGGGTGAAACCACCTTACTTGGGCCAGATCTAGTATAACAAGCCATGAAAAAAGTTAAGGTAATACAACAATGACTAGAAATATCTCAAAGTCATCACAAATCATATACGGATTCTAGATGGAGAATACTGGAATTCTTAGTAGGGGATTAGGTATTTTTAAAGGTGTCTCCAATGAAAGGGGTTATGAGGTTTGCTAATAAACAGAAACTTAGCCAGCGTTACATTGGCCCATATCTGATTATTAAGAGGTTCGGGTAGGTTGCACATGAACTAGAGTCACCCCAAGAGCTTTCAATGGTTCATCTAGTTTGTCATGTCTCAATGTTTCAAAAATGCATAGGTGACCCATCTCGTATCACTCCTATTGAGGATGTATAGGTTATAGAAGATCTCACCTACGAAGAGGTACTTGTTACTATTCTAGATCATCAAGTTAAGAAGCTAAGCAATAAAGAAATAGCTTCAGTGAAAGTACCTTAGAGAATCCAGCAAGCAGAAGTAATGACATGGGAAGGCCGAAGATGAAATGAAATAAAAATATCCTTACTTATTTGAAGCTAAAGAGGAAGTCTAACATGCAGAATAAGGCACTAATAAGTACATGTGATTGAATACTCAGTGTGTTTTCAAAAGTTTGTGTAAGTACTGCTTTAAACTTGGTTAAGCTATTCAATTATGTTAACATTCGAGGATGAATGTTCCTGGGGGGAGGAGGATGTAACGTCCCATATCTTACAATACTAGTACTATGAAAATAAAATATGATATGGTTTGGTCAAATTAGCGCCAATTTTTAAAAGTGCTTGAATCGTCAATTAAAGGGCGATATGTATGTCTAACGCTGAAGAGGGCCAAGTATAAATAAGTTCTAAGTCAAACTAAGGAGATCACAAACTTAAATAAAGTGAGAGAAGTGAAGTTCTTGTAGGAATTAGTAAGCTAGCAGGTGGGTCACCTACTTGCTTAGCTTAGATTTGCTAGATAAATAGAGATGAGGCCCGATGTCAAATTTGTCCAATTTCGATTGTGAATAAAGTCCATATTAAGGGTGTAACTTTAGCCTATATTTTAGCATCATAATGGAATTTGTTTTCAGCTGAAGATGAATAATAAAAGGGCCCAAGTACACCACAACCCACTTGGCTAATTGGGCCCAAACTAAGTGAAGAAGAATTTGGAAAATGGGCAGCCAAGGCCCATCAACTTTGAAACCTATTTTGGCCCACGTGTGAGGGCTAAGCTGCTGCATCACTAGCGTATTAATATGTGGTATTATGTTGTCAAAAGGTCAAAACAAAGTAGGTCAAGAGACTCTTTAAAAAGGGCTCAAAGCAGTACCTTAAATCATTTTACATTGGGGCAATTTTCAGTTTTCTGAAAAGCCTCTTTTTCTCTCTTTATTTCTCTTCACAATGCAGCCTACACAACTCTCTAGGGTTCTTGAAGGAAACTTAAACCTTGAAGGCTAAGGTAAGTGGAAATATACATGTATTTGTTATATTTATCCCATGAAAAAAAAAGAAGTATATGCTAGTATGTCTTTGCTGGAAATTTGGACAGCATGTGTCCTAAGGATTGTTGTGAACTTTTCTTGTTATTTAAGAGGATTTTCTCTTCTTGGTTGGCTGAATTATGAATTATGACTTATGTTTTATGACAAGTTATCATTTTTTAATGATGTATAAAGTATACTACACCACTTTTACCATTTGCAAAAGTAAGTTCTTATAGGATATCGCAATTGTGTTCTTAATACGAACTTGTGGGCTGTTGGATGGGAGGTTATTGCTTCACGTCCTTAATGACTACTTTGGTAATGTTATCAGACTACTCTAAGGCTATTGTTATGTATAAATTTTTTGTGGATAGTTTGGGTAAAGATGAAACAGGTTTAGAATTGTCGACGTCAAAATGTGGCGAAGGGACATAATGTTATACCGCCTATTTGTATATTGTGTACGTGTTGTGCTTTGTGTACTATTGTAAGACTGTTATGGCTCTAGAACAGGCTAAACATGATATGTATATGATAATGTGTATTAAAAAATACGATCAGTGTCAAAAAGGTTGAAAGAATATGCTCGGGTTTATAAATACCCGCTTGCTGCCCATGTGCTTTTTTTTATGAGATTGGGTTGCCAAGATGTATCTATTGGCTGCTAATTCTAGCTTCACCACCAACTACATTATAGATAAATCTTTGTAAGAAGGGAACGTTATCTCGAATTAATAGCGAGATTGTACAACAAGGTATGTAAGGCTACTTGATTTCACATTATTTGGCATGAAATGTAGATACCTTCTTAGCACATAAAGGAACATACAAACTCCAACACAACTATTAACCGTGTCTCCACTATTTCACATGTTCATATGCTCCCAGACATAGTGACTTTTGAATTTGTATACATACTTGGACACCAAGATACACGAATTCATTTTACTAAATAAAGTTCATATGTTGTTCTACCTCCTATGCATTTCATTATTGGTGTAACTTACTCCTTTCATTGTGGTGTTGTCTTTTGTGATTATTTACATGTCATATGTTGTAGCTATAGTCCTCAGCCCCAATATTTAAACCACTAAAAGAATCATCTCAGAGGTAATTAAAAGATAAAATTAAAGTATATTACTTGTTGATAGGTGGTAGTTCGAGGGATGGAAGAATCACCAAGCCAGGGTCGATCCTATCATGGGGGGTAGCCTGAGGGTTTAAGGGAAAGCCTAGTCAGGGCTGATACCGATATAGATTTCATATTATATGGAATGAAATATAGATCCCTCTTCTTCACATAAAGTCACTTACCAACTCCGACATAACTATTCATCATGTCTCACTCTTTCATATGTTCATATGCTCCCATACATAGTCATCTTCAAATCTGCACACATACTTGTATACCAAGATACACAAGTTCGTTATACTAAATAAAGTTCATGTGTTGTTCTAACTCCGATGCATTTCATTACTTGTGTAAACTACTCTTTTCATTATGGTGTTGTATTTTGTGATTATTTACATGTCATATGTTATATCTATTGTCCTATAGCTCTGTTATCATGACCACCAAAAGAATTATCTCAAAAGTAATTGAAAGATAAAGTATATTACTTGTTGATAGGTGGTAGCTCGAAGGGTGGAAGAATCACCAAGCCAGGGTCGATCCTATCACGAGGGGTAGCCCAAGGGGTTAAGTAAAAGCCTAGCCAGGGCTGATCTTGATATAGATTTACCACTGATCAGCTGGTCATTTGTATTACATGATGTGCACAGATTATACAGTAAAGGTAAAGAAATAAAAAAGAACATAAATATATGATCCCATATTATAGTTAAAGGTGGTCTGTTATCCTACACCAGTGCATACTTTTATTTTAGTTATTACTTCATATATAGTATTTCCTACCTTACATATTCAGTACATTTTCTCATACTGACGTCCCTTATAGGGGACCTGCATTTCATGTTGTAGGTAGAGGTGCTAGTAGCTGTCCCTAGTAGGAGTACAGGATTTCAGTTGTTGTTACCAAGCTCAAGGTTGCTTCAGAGCTTTGCGTGTCTAGAGCTTATATTTTTTATTGTATAGTTAGTCGAGGTGCGGCCTATACCAACCTTTATCAAATACTTTCCCCTATCTAAAGGCTTTGTAGACTATGTAAATCAAAGTGTGGTCATGTCTTGTACTTTAAGCATCCTGGCCCCAATGACCTAGTCATATGCACTTCTTTTTAGCTTATTATCACTTTTTATTTTCTTAAAGGCATGTTGAACATAGGAATCCCTTATAATATGTATAGAGAGAACATAGATATAGGTTGGTTCTCTCGGGCCTTATCAGCAATAGGTGCCAGTCCGCCCTAATGGGACTTTGGGCATGACAGAATGGTATTAGAGCTGGTCATCCTAGGGAGTCTACGAAGCCCTATCTATGTAGAATCTTGTTCATCGATGCATTATGCACTACATTCGTAAGTAGAAGGGTACATTGCATTTAGGATATGTTACTTTTTTTCATTCTTTAGATCGTGCTATAGAGCTAAGTGTAATAGGTGGATTGTGTCTAAACCCTAAATTATTTTGTATAGCAAGTATGCCAAAAGCCAGGAAAAATAAAAGCAAAGGGAAAGGAGTAGAAGTCGTTGTTGGTATACCTAGTCAGGTGAGACAATGAAATGAGGTTCAAGGGGAGTCTCTGTCACAGACATCTCCATCTCCTCCAGCTCTTGATGAACCCGGAAGTAGTGAAATTCCCTCAGAACCACCTATTGATGCTACCGTGCAGGATATGGGAAATATAGTCTAACTATTGACCCATATAGTTGATGGCCAAGGCCAAAGATAGGAAGGTCCAGTTATAGGTGCAAGTGGTATGAATTGGGCAGTTGGCACAAGGGTATGTGATTTCCTTAATTTGGACCCTCCATCCTCCATTCAACGCACTTTAGATGTTATAAATGTGAGTGGCATAGAGGCTATCGAGTTAGCAACATATAGGTTGAAGGGTGTGGCTGTATTGTAGTATAAAGCTTGGAAGCAATCTAAGGGTATAGATACACCCCCAACTACTTGGAAGGAGTTTAAAGAGGCATTTCTTGACCATTATTTGCCATTAAAGATCTGAGAGGTTCGTGTAGATTAGTTCTTGAACCTCTACAAGGGAATATGAGCGTGAGGGAGTATAGCTTTCTATTTTATTCCTTGGAAAGGTATGTTCCTGATATAGTTGCTACTATGACAGATAGAGTTCATCGATATGTAGATAGATTGGGTACATATATGATTTGAGACTATACCATTTCTTCCTTGAATAAAGACATGGATTTATCCAGAATGCAGGCTTTTGCACAGAAATTAGAGGATCAGAGGCAAAGGAGAAGGATATAAGAGTTTAAAAGGGTGTAATCTAAGAGGGCCACGTCTACAAGGTAGTTTATGCCATCCCAAGGAGAGCTTAGGCCTTGGTTTTCTAATAGACCACCAAGGCCGTCATCCTCGTACTAAGCAACTAGTGCTCCATCATAACTTCAGGGGTCGTGGAGAAATTAATTTGGTTCAAGAAGTAAAGGGAAGGTACCCGAATAGCGGGATATTTAGCAGGCTAGCAATTGACTCCTAGGCAACTTTGTAACTAGTGTGGAAGAATTCATTCAGGTATATGTTGTGTTATGACATACACTTGTTATTGGTGTGGTGCGCCAAGGCATATGATAAAAGATTGCTCGAGGAGGCGTATGGGTGATATAACACAATCTACTAGGCTAGCTATTGCATCATCATCATCATTTCCTCCATTAGGTAGGGGTCAACAAGCACCTAGGGGTCATGGTAGAGGTGTTAGAAGGGCAACTAGCTCTAGCGGAGTCCAGAATCGCGCTTATGCCCTATGGACTCGGCAAAACTTGGAAGCTTCACCAAATGTGATCACAAGTACATTGTCCGTCTTTTCACATAATGTATATGCATTAATTGACCCTAGTTATACACTATCATATATCACCCCACTAGTTGTTGGGAAGCTTAAGTGAACACCCAAATTATTGAACAAACCATTTGAGTTGTCTACACCAACTGGTGAATCTATTATTTATAGAAGGGTTTATTATGACTGTGTAGTAACTGTTTGTGACAGGTGACACATTGGCTGACCTTATTGATCTAGAAATAGTGGAATTTGTTATTATAATGGGTATAGATTGGTTAGCTTCTTGCTATGCCATCGTGGATTACCGAACTAAAAGAGTGTACTTCCACTTTCAAAATGAGGCAGTTCTTGAATGGGAAGGCAATGTTGGGGTTCCAAAGGGCAATCTCTTATTTTAAGGCTTGAAAGATGATATCTAAGGGGTATATATGTCATTTAATTAGAGTGAGGGACATGGATGCAGAAGCGCCAAATCTTCGATCAGTTCCAGTAGTGAATGAATTTGTTGATGTGTTCCCTGAAGAACTTCTAGGCTTACCTATGGAACGGGAGGTAGATTTTGGTATTGACTTACTTTTAGGCACTCAATCTAGTTCCATCCCTCCATATAGAATGGCACCGGCAGAATTTTATGACTTAAAAACCAGTTAAAAGACTTATTGGAGAAGGTTTTTATAAGATCTAGTGTGTCCCTTAGGGGTGCACCAGTGTAATTTATGCGTTAAAAAGATGGCACGTGAGAAAATGTATCAGCTATTGACAATTGAATAGGGTGACAATTAAGAATAAATACCCCCTCCTTAGGATTGGCGATTTATTTGATCAGTTACAGGGTGCCAAATGCTTTTCAAAAGTTGATTTAAGATCAGGTTATCACCAAGTGAGGGTGAAGGTGGAAGATATACCTAAGACTGCTTTTAGAACATGCTATGGTCGCTTTGAATTTCTTGTTATGTCATTTGGGCTAACGAATGCACCACCAGTTTTTATGGATCTGATGAATAGGGAATTCAAGCCATTCTTGGATGTGTTTGTGATAGTGTTCATAAATGACATTTTGGTATATTCAAGATCAGGAGAGGACCACGCAAATCTCTTACAACAAGTGTTGCAGTTTCTTCGTGATCGACAATAGTATGCCAAATTTTCTAAATGTGAATTTTGGCTAAAGTTAGTGGCATTCTCGGGTCATATTATGTATGATGAGGGAATAAGGGTTAATTTACAAAAAATAGAGGAAGTTAAAGATTGGCTAAGACCAATAACACCCACGGAAGTTTGGAGCTTCCTAGGTTTTAAAGGTTATTATAGGAGATTTGTTGAAGGTTTTTCCATTTCTGCACCTCTAACAAAGTTGAAACATAAGGTAACCAAGTTCCAATGAAATGATGCTTGTGAAAGGAGCTTCTAGGAGCTGAAAGAAAAGTTAACGTCTACACCTGTGCTAGTACTTCTATTAGGCACTGAGGGGTATGCAATGAATTGCGATGCTTTAGGAGTTGTCTTAGGGTGTGTACTAACACAGCATGGTAGGCTAATTTATTATGCATCTGGATAGGTACGGCCACATGAGAAAAACTATCCAACACATGATCTTGAGTTAGCGGCGCTTGTATTTGCTCTGAAAATATGGTGCCACTATTTGTATGGGGTTCACATTGTCATATATACTGATCAGAAGAGCCTACAATACATCTTTAAGAAGAAAGACCTAAATTTAAGACAACAAAAATAGCTAGAGCTAATAAAGGATTATGACATTGATATGCTATACCATCTGGGGAAGGCAAATGTGGTAGCAAATGCTCTGAATCGTAAGGCAACCATGGATACTGGTGATCAAGCTGTGGTGAGATAAGGAATGGCTAAGGATCTATATCTGCTAGCCAGTTTGGGAGTTCACCTTCATGAAACTCCAGAGTAAGGGATTATTATATATAATGCAACAACATCTTCATTAGTAATGCAGGTGAAAGAAAAATAATTCGAGCATCCTATTCTACGACAACTTAAGGAAAAGGTAAGTTAGGGTATGATAAAGGGCTTTCACCTTACACAAAATAGAGTACTTTACTTCCAAAATGGATTATGTGTGCCTAATACTAATGGATTAAGAAAGAAGATAATGGAAGAAGCCCATTATTCCCAATATTCCATCCATGCAGGATCAACTAAGATGTCCTATGACCTGAAGGGATTATTTTGGTGGGGAGGCATAAAAAAGGGCCTTGCAGAATTTGTGGCTCAATGTCCAAATTACCAATAGGTGAAAATAGAACAGCAAAAGCTAGGAGGTTATATCCAATGTATAGAGCTTCCAACATGGAAGTGGGATATAATCAACATGGATTTTGTTACCGATTTGCCTCGGTAATTTTAGAAGTTTGACTCAATATGGGTAATAGTTGATAGACTCACAAAGTTGACAAACTTCTTTCCAATCAGGAGTGATTATATAGCTAAAGAGTATGCTAAGCTATACCTCAAAGAGATAGTCAAACTACATGGAGTCCCAATCTCCATTATATCTAATCGAAGAGCTCAATTCACAACAAAGTTTCGAAAGTCCTTCCAAAGGAGTTTAGGAACATAAGTGAATTTGAGTATAACTTTCCACCCTCAAATAGATGGTCAAGCAAAATGCACTATTTAGACATTTACAGATATGTTGCGAGCTTGTGCAATGGACTTTAAAGATATCTTGGTGGACCATTTTCCACTTATTGAATTTGCCTATAATAACAGCTATCGTGTAAGTGTCAAGATGGCACATTATGAAGCTTTGTATGGAAAGAAATGTAGGTCACTGATTGGAAATTTGAAGTGGGTAAAACTACCTTACTTAGGCCAGATCTAGTATAACAAGCCATGGAAAAAGTTAAGGTAATAGAACAGTGACTAGAAATAGCCCAAAGTCATCATAAATCATATGTTGATGCTAGAAGGAGAGGACTGGAATTCTCAGTAGAGGATTTGGTACTTTTAAAGGTGTCTCCAATGAAAGGGGTTATGAGGTTTAGTAAGAAAGGAAAACTGAGCCCGTGTTACATTGGGCCATATCAGATTATTAAGAGGTTCGGGTAGGTTGCGCATGAACAAGAGCTACTCTAAGATCTTCAAAATGGTTCATCAAGGTTTTTAGGTCTCAATGCTTCGAAAATACATAGGTGACCCATCCCGTATTACTCCTATTGAGGATGTCTAAGTTACAGAATATTTCACCTATGAAGAGGTACCTATTTCTATTCTAGATCATCAAGTTAAGAAGCTAAGGAATAAAGAAATAGCTTAACTAAAAGTACCTTGGAGAAACCAA
>JAOTQJ010000001.1:8959937-9076506 GCA_025642045.1 Solanum sejunctum | reverse complement strand
ATCTGGCTAACTCTCTTGTTCCTATTTCTTCTGTACTTATTCTATTTGAGAAGAAGGACAGTTGGACTTGTATTTTTCTTGATTTTTTTGTATTTCTAGTGGCTTGTACACGTGACAACCAATCCTTGGGTGGGATTCAAGTTTATGAAAATTCACAGTTTAAGTTTATCTATTTTAAATGCTTCCGCGCGTTATATTTATTATCCCGTTTTGAATTAAGGCTGACTTGCTCTGGTGGGATTGAGCAAGTGTCATCACGCCAAATTTTCGGGTCGTGACAGTCGTGGAAGGCACTAACACTTAGAAATTGTTAGAGGTTGAAGGATGGTTCTACGAGATGGTCTTACGAGTCGTAGACCCAATGATGAGTCATAGTTCATGTTCATCGTTTGATCCAGATTCCAGGGCCTCAGCATCTCATGTACGAAAGCTATTTACGGACCATAGAAGTCAGGACGATCCATAAAAAGGGGTTTGTGAATCAAGTTCAGAGACGGAAAAATCAGGCCAGTTTCTACGGACAGAATTCTACAGTTCGTAGAACCTTCTATAGGCCGTAGATGGGTCCCATAGAACCTGTCCGAAAATTTTAATTAGGGGCATTTTTGACTTTTCCTACCCTCCTAACTCCTAAACTATGTCGTTTAATCCCTATAAATCTACCATAACCATCTTTACACTACCATTCCACCCCATGCCCAAAATTTTACACCTAAATCCCAAATTTCTCTCCAAGTATCTTCTCCCACAAGACTCCATTGGAGAATCAATTCAGGTTTCCAATTCCTCTCACAATTCCCATGTCTTCTCAAGGGTTTCTCCTCAAGATATGTGGGTATTCATCCATGGTTCCTTTTCACCCATGAGAGCCCAAAGAATCCTTCACTTTTTCAACGAAAATCAAGTATGTATTATAAGGGTTTTCATGATTCCTATTTTCATTGCATGAATTATGTTTTATCTTATGATTATCAATCTAATTATGCATGAATTCTCATTAATTATAGATTTCAAGGATTTTTAAGTAAATTTTCCTACATGCTGCCTAGGGTTCATGAGATTAATGATGGGTTACCTTTGATAATGATTTCAATTCATGTTATCCTTCTATATTATGCATGATTCATGTTTCGATTGCATGATTTCAATGAATTTACAACCTAAACTGATAGATTATGCTATTTTCAAGTATGGAGTCATGAGTTACCTGATGGGTCTTTTTAAGTATGATTCAGTTGATATTGTCCCATACTATTATGCATGATTTTTTAAGTCTATGACATGATTTTTAAGATAATTTCAAATGGACCTATGTATTATGATATGATTTCCAATGACAAACTATGTTTATGATCATGAATTTATAAAGTTTTCAAGTCAGTCACATGCAAGTTAAGCATGATCCTATACTCGCATTACATAAGATTAAGATGATTATGGTTTCTATGAAATGGACGGGCTAGTAGATATTACCCATCCCATGACATGACATGACATGACATGACTTGACTAAATGATTTAAGATTATGATTATATCGTTGAGAGTTTACTTAGCACCGAGAGGACCTTGGGATTAAGGCTCACCAGCTAGTTGAGGCATGACCCGTTAGTAACAAATCTCATCGTCCCATAACTATGTTGCAGTGTAGGACAAGATAAGAAGGATCACCCATTACTAGTGGTTTGATTCCTTAGATAGGGTCATCTGTTTATAGAGGCTTGAGCTCTTATGTAGCTTAATGGATCCACTTAGGCATACCGGAATCTACCTTAGCAAGTAGTCCCTTTTTTTATGGTGTAGGGACAACATCGAGACTCCATGTTATAGCTCACATAGTTTAGGTCAGTTAAGGTAACTCTCACAATGTTCAAGGGTTCTCCTTCTATGATAAATGATATTTTTCACAAGGTTAAAGATTTCTCTCAAAAGACTTATGGTTCTCACTATGACTTATGAACTTCCCAGAGGTTTATGGTATATTTCACTATGATTTATGACTCTTACTATAATTATGATTTTCACTAAGACTCATGGCATTTTACAACGTACGTGATTTCTTACAATGACCCATGACTATCACTACAAAGTACTAAAGCATACTTCTTTGCCTGCATTGCGTTATAATGTAGGGCTTGGTGATTACCCTACACTCTCACGGCTAGATAGAAGGTTGATTCACTTGATTGGTAAGTACTCAAGCTTCGGGGACAAGCCATTTGAGTTTATGTGCTTTATAATGTTGGACTTCTTTTATTACTACTACTATTTGCACGAGCTAGTGGCTTGTTCTATGCACCCGCTTATGATACTAGAGGCATGTTAGACAAAGATATGTGAGTTCGTTTATTCGAGCATAAGCTTTTCTTTATCCTTAGATTTTACTTTTGAGATTTTAGCTTCCACTTGCTTCCTATTGTTGTTTAACTTACCTTATGTATGCTTGATATGCGAAAGGCTTGGTTAAGGTTTCTTCGGGAATCCTAATCGTTGTATCACACCTAAGGCCTAGCTTGGGTCGTGACAGTGTAAGAGTTGATGATTGTGTTGATTATATTGTTGCTTTTAGTTGTTAGTTCGGGTCATATAGAGATGTTTTGATATTTGAAACTACGTAGGTTAGAATGTAGGCCCGACCCTCACCATCGTTTCATGATAAGGTCAACTAATGATCTGGTAATCATGTTCATGCACAAAAGGCGACAAGGATCCACCTCGCCACAAGGCAAGGTGAGACGCTCGCCTTTTTGAAGTACAACGCCAATTAATACCAAAAACATAAAATATGTCATTGCATATAAAAAGGAAAAAATCCTCGATATCAATAACACGTTAACAAATATTTCGATTCAAAAACTTAAAAATAGATAGTAGATACTAAAAGTTTAAAACTTAAATGAGAACAAAAATCACAACACTGAGGAAAAAAGAAGGTAGATGCAACTTTGGAGTCTAAAGAAGAAGGAAAAGATAACACACGAAGAAGGAAAGAAAACACAAGAAGGAGAAATCTAAAGAAGAAAAGAAGAAATACGTATTGGTTAGACTATGGAGTCACCAGAAAAGTTTGGCTGGTTGCCGGAGAACTCTTGTCGGGTCGACTAGTTGGAGACTTAGTCTAAGTCTAAAAATGCAACGATGCAAATTTGGAAAGAAAATTCTAAAATAACCTTTTAACTTTTAAAACACTAAATTGGTCGCTTTTTTTCAAAAAAATTCAAAAGGCGACACATTTCTTACCTTTGTCACCATGGCATCGCCTTTTGAAGATTGCCTCACCACAAAGCTAAAAAGCGATGAAGGATCGCCTCGCCTCACCTTTCGCCATTGGCAACAAGGCGATTGCCTTTCACAATACTGAGTAAATGAAGATTTCATACTCACATTTGTCTTTTTCTACAACTTTGTTGTGCAGGTTTCCAACTGAGCCCCAGTGACTGGTGATCCTCGGCGCTAGTTGATTACCCAAAATTTAGAGCTAGCTACTTGGTTGATCTGCAGTTCCCTCGATCTCCTTTATACTTATCTTTCCTTTATGTTGTTTTCAAATATTCTAGAGTTTTGAAGTTATTTTCGGATGCTTAGTAGGTTTTGGGAAGCTTTGACACTTCTTTATGTGTTTATATGGATATGATAGATAAATGACTTATGTTGGCTTTAAATATTACTTCATATGTGGTTCTTCAATGTGCCTTTATGTATTTTGGTTGGCTTACCTATCAATGGGTTGGATAGGTGCCATCACTTTCCCTAATTTTTAGGTCGTAACAAAATACAGACAAATTGAAGACCCACTTAGGATAGGGTGTCATCATTGCTAAGAATCTCCACTATGTACATTTTTCCTTGAACATTGGTATGAATGGAACAATTCATAACTTAGAGTAGAAACATTCTAAAATGCTCAAACTCGGGTGTCGTCGTCTAATACGGGTGCGGATCTTTCATGGTGTAAATTTTAAATTATAGGTTGCGGATACAGGTACGGCTGCGGGGGTTTGGTTAGAAATAATTGAAATAGCTAAAAATAGAGTTATATGTCTAAATTAGACATCATCAGAAAAAACTTTCAAGTATTCCAGGGAGAAAAATTATTGATTACGTGGAGAATCCCATAAGGAGGCAAAAGGAAAAGGACTCATACAGAAGTTTCTATACACAAGCTACCCCATTTTCTTTAATTTCACTTTTGGCATTTTTTTAAAATTACATATTGTATCTTCCCTGAATTTCTCCATCGATTTTGGTCAAAATATCCAAAATCAGTTGACCAAATCCAGTACGGATCCTACAGCCACACCCACATTGTGTCGACAAGGGTACAGCACTGAAAGTAAAGAATTCAAGCTACTTAAGAAATATCTATGTTAAAACATGAAAACATATATTATGTGGGAGAAATACGGGGCCACATCAGATGTCAAGTGGTATAGTTGTTGGAAAATTCCAAACTAGCCCCTTCAACTTTTTGAGATGCAATATACTAAGAAATTATTTTAAGAAATGGACTCTTTCAATTTAACTTTTTGATGGCTTAAACAGGAGCCACATTTGAATGAATTAGTAGATGCACTGGACCTTCCTGTTTCAAGTGTAAATTTGCTTTATTTCTTAGAGGAAGGAAAAGGAGCTTCACAGAGCATACAAGATAAGAAGTAGTATGCTTGTGATAAAGCAGCAGTCTAATTCAAAAATGGCTCACAATATAGCAATAGTTAAGGTGGCATCAAGATCTACAAAATAACAAGATAAATTCAAAATAAGTTTCACTAATGCAAGTTGTCATAAAGAGCATTGTAGGGTTAAAAGTAGGTGCATGAAGCTTTGTTTTTCAAGAGTGAACAAAACTTTCTATTACTGATCCAGCTTACTTTCGTTCTATCAAACATTCAATAATCGAACTAGTTTAAACGAAAGTAATCTCAGATAAACTCATGACTTACCCCAATGCTTCGAATAACCCATAAACTCACAGCCATCAAAAGTCCAACTCCACTTTTGTTGAATGCAAGAGACTCTTCAAATATGATGCCCATATATCCTACTCCAAACAGCAATGCCATTGCAATATCCTGAAGCATGATTCGATCAAGTCAGTGAAATTTTTGCTAGAATAATTCACTAGTATGCCTGAAATAAAAATATCAGGCTCCTGTTAGAACACCTGATTTGCAGCCACCCATGATTGATTTATTGCTACTGTACCAGTGACAGCCGCAGCAAGAATGGCAAAGGCCTTAAGTAAATCTGTCTTTGGTTGGTAAGTAGCTTCAAATTCTTGTGAGCTTGTTTCATCAACTGAACACAAAGGATCACATGTTCCTGATGATGTTGTTAGTTCCTGAAGCAAATTCAACCCTTAGTAAAGTGAGTACGAGCCACAGCACTTTCTTTCATTTGCTTTTGTATTTTTACCACAATAATTAGAGCTGGAACCAATATTCACACCATCAGCTGATGTACTAATACAAAGATACAAAAGAAGTATGGCTACAGGCTGTCCATCCATATTTTTGAACTGAACCTAAGACAACCTACTCTCGAGGTAAAGCTATTGAGTTCATGAAATACATGAATCCTTTCCAAATGAAGGTAATATTGAAAGTGAACAACTTACTCTTGAGGCCTCAACCTTAACTCCTGTTAAGTTCATCAAATGCTATGGTCCTGAGACCAAACGCTCTATTAAGCTAGTAACATTCTAACTAGACCAATTCAAATCCCCTAATGACAAGCTGCTGTGGAAACTAAAATCATGTTACTGACTAAGAAAGGAGAAATGCGCAATAAGGAATAGGCTCCATACTGAAAATACAAAAGTACATAATATTAAAATCAGATAAGGAAACCAAAGAAAGAGCTCGCATTCCCGAACTGCATATAATCTTAACCCTTCTAAATCCCTCTATTTCCAAAGAGACCCTCACCAATCAACCGTGCCACAATTGGAATCATTCAGGCAATATTAAATAAGGATAATCAACTACATGTTAATCCCAATTAGTTAAACTTGGGTGTATAAATCAACTACAATCATTCCCCTCCGGTCAATCCCATTTCATCCAATACAAAATAACGGATTCTCCAAAACTAGATATACTTTATAGGAAAGAAGTACCCCTCAAATCCAAGTAATGATTCCGCTTCTGAATAAAGAGTGTCTTATTATTCCAAAACTAGTTGGCATATAACCGTTCCAACACCAAATAATGAGTTGAGGTTCTCTAGACCTCTCACTATCTACAAAAGGTTAACGGAAATTGTGAAACACCCAACTAATTCATTGGTATACGAAATACTGCAGTGCTGGAGATACTTTTACCTCAAGCGGCCGCTCCGAGTTTTCTCTGGTTTTGTCTTCGGCTTTCGCGAGGATGCTATTGCGGTATTTGGGTGCATCTCTGAATCTTGAAAAACACGTCTTGGGCAAAAGAACTCTAATTGGTCGGTTCTTGAAATGACTGTGACAAGGAAAAAGGCACTGGGTTTTGATTGCAAGATATGCAGACATTTCCCTATTTGGGGAGGTTGATAATCACAGTCTAAACTCCACTACTGCATCTCAAATTATCCTCAACTATTTCAAACGGAATTCAATTATTACAAAAAAAATTATACATTTGGCATTGCCCGAAATAAGTTAAAAGATAAGGAGTGCTGCTGGACCCAGAATCTAGTCTAGTATAACAATAAAATCAATACATATTTATAAATTGGTTTTGTTGATTGATGTATATACATATTAGGTTTATGTATTTTTTATAAAATATATTTGATCGACAGAGATCCTAAAATTACGAAATTATTTTTCCAGACTAATTTGAAGTTGTTATTGTGTCAGCACCCCAACCTCTAATAGTGATGGCACCTACTATAATTCCTAATAGTAAGCTAACTCATATGCCCAAACAACAAGGGGCATATTAGGTAGAAGCACCAATCAATGGACATAATAAGAACAATTTCATAACAAAGCACAGCGGATAGGAGAACGAGATGAATATGTATACACATATATATACATACACATATGTGTGTGTATATATATATACACACCCACACACATACATACATAAGTACAAAACCAAACAATAGAGCTAATCCCACAATTTGGTAGGCACAAATGCAAAGATAATAAAAGAGAATACAAATACCAAAAGTGCACTAAAAAGCACAAACTTGTCTCGAACACAAAAGACTGATCAAAACTATACACGAATGGAGATAAGTTGAACTAGGATGCCATCAGCTCACCCTTCATCTCTCCCTTCATCTTTGAAGATCTCCGTAACTATCCCAAATCCCCTTGTCTACTGGCACTCAGATCTACACCAACAAAATAAATGCATAGGGTAATATGAGTATAAAAACAATGGGTACCTAGTAGGCATCATATGTCAACTAGGCTTGGAAAGTATATACAATATGAAAAGCGAGAAAGTAGCAACAACTAGAGGTCATAAGAACGAAGCAATCATGGAAGTCTAAGAGTAAGATGGTAAGGCAAAGCAACTAGCTACACCCTAACCGAACTCACAAGCTCAGAAGGTACACGTATGCGCAATTGAATGTAAATAACTCAAGCGGACTCCAATAAGTCCGATGATTACATAAAAGAGCTACAACTAGTGATGAAAAAGAGTTGAGGTAATCATGAACTAAAGAATGAATGTTATCAAGAATATGGATCCATGGCTAAGATAATCTGAGGAACCCAATAGAACCAGGTTTCTAGGTCATGGCCTAACCAGCATGCTCAAACCACAAATCATGACTGATGATAATATGCCTAGACCTTAAATCATGGCTCATGATAATATATTAGAACCTCGAACTATTTTTGATGATAATGTGCCAAGGACTCAAACCATGACTAATGATAATATTCCAAGATCTTGAACCACAATTTATGATAATATGCTCGTATCTCAAATCATTACTAAAGATAATATGCCTGAACCTTAAACCATGGTTGATGAGACAATCAGGGAAGGTCCTCAATCAAACGTCTCTTTTATAAGGGCTACCGTAAATCAAATCCTAACTTCATAGCTATAAACGAGTCACTCCAAGCTGAATCCAAGACTAATGCGAAAATAGTCGAACCCCGCCAATTTCACAATTGAATAACATTAGGGTCATATCATTAGGAAACTTATGCATAAAAGGTCATAAGAGTTGAGTTACTACCAATCTAAGTGATGTTATGAAGCTTAAATAATTTAATAGACCATGGGAATAGATGAGAGACCTAATCCCATAAGTGTTGTGAACTTGAAAGTGACACCCGACAAATAGTATACTATGCACTAGCAGTTTGTTATTTGTTGGTGCGCGTCTTCCTACTCTGTAGAAATTGTCTAGCTAATGAAATTACTCCCAATATTGTTGATGTTGGGTATATATATCCAACCTTTCTTGTGAAGAAAGTTTGAGGGCTTCTACATACATTGAATAAGTTTTCTTAGTGAGGCTCTCGAGTAGTAAACTAGGAATATCAAACTTGTTCTTGCTTTTGTGTACTACATTGTGCTAAAATAGTGCTTGCATCTTGTTAATCAATTTCTAATCTATAAAAGGATCCAATATGAAGCAAGTTTTCGCTTCTCGTGTTGGTCTCTTGGCTTGAGTTAGCTATGGTTAGTCTTGAAGTCCATATTGGCTAGAGTTAGTTGATATAGTGGGTAGTTGTCGCAACCTGGACTTAGAGCCTAGATGTGACACGGCGAATGGAGAATTTGAAGGAACCCCAACAAGCCTATTAGCATATAATTACATATCTTTGATCGTGGAAGCAATTAAACAACAACAAGAGAACATAAAATAAGGGTAAAGGGGCTAGGGGAGTCTTTCATAACTTAAAAATATACAAGAGTCGAGAGTGTCAAACTCAAAGCATCATTACATAACTTGTCCAACAATACCTCTAAACTTAGAATTGAGCGGGGGGCCAAGACAACTTTTCGGGCTCACCCTCATAGTCAAAAGCATACAATAAAAGAAAGTGAGTCTTTGTATAACACAAGATCAAACGATATCATTCTCGGAGTAGAGGACTCACCAAACTTGCTTCAAAGATAGTACTAACCACGTGGAGGAGGAAGATGATCAAGTAGTGCTTCAATTCCTACATGGTGACATCATGTAGGCATAGAGTATGCATTAGTACGTTTGAATGTACTAAGTATGTAGAATGCAATGCAACAAAAGATTGGCAACATAAGCAAAATGAGTACATATAGGCAATGGATGAGCATAGTAACAATATGACATGCATGAATAATGTTTGAAGTAAAACATGCGTATATAGAATATATTACATGTGTAGGAAGAGATCATCACAATAGAGACCAAGGCCTACCATCCCCTTGGCGAGTCGATTGAGGTATAACCCCCCTCTCGACATGGTTGCATGGGCCTACTACACCCTGAGCGAGGCGATTAAGGTACAAACCCCCCAAACATGGTTGCATGAGCCTACTACCCCCTGAGCAAGGCAATTGAGGTACAAGCACCCCAACATGGTTGCATGGCCTACTATCCCCCGAGCGAGACAATAAAGGTACAAACCCTCCAACATGGTTGTTCGGGCCTACCACCCCCCTAATGAGGCTTGCTCAACTTGTAAGACTATAGATACTATTCATGAAATCAACACATATATACATTTCTTTCATCATTATAAAGTCACTTAACTCATATGTCATGCATTAGACCTTCAGCAACTGAAGAATCCATAACTAGACATTTTATCAAACACTTGGCGGGTGTGCAATAATAGTACAAAATCATGCAATCCAAGAGTGAAATCATATGAGAAAACTTAATGTAAATCAACCCACTAACACTTGGTAACACCCTCATGCCAGATACATTAAAACCCTTCATCAAATCTCATTATAGAACATATATTCATAACTAAAAACAAACTTAACAGTACACATTTCATGAAAAGTCCAACATAGTTTATAATCAAGTTCATACTAAGAATACCAGTAAGTAAATAAACTTGAAAATATGTAATTTGTATAAAAAAGAACCCAATGGTTGAAACCCACATACCTAAACTTTGAAGGTTTCCTTGATGAAGATTTGATAGAGAGCTTCAAGTTTGAATGAAATCCTTAGATCCGGAATGAGATTGGGACACTTGAATTTGAGTGAAGTATTTGTCTAAGTGTTTGAGAGGATTTTGAGGAATGACTTGAATGATACGTGGTTGAAAAATGACTAAACATAGGTGTTTTTACATATAGGAAGGCTTAGGCCCAAGACCCCAAGGCCTTAGGCCGAGATTAAAAAAGAATTGGCAATAAAATGTACTACTCCGCAACGACTCTGGGTCGCTGAGAGGACGGGCAAGCCCACTGTTTTGCGCCAACTTGGGAAAATCAAAATTTTCTATGGTTGCTCTTAAATTAGGGTTATACCCATTCCCCACTCAATTTTTCCCCTGATCACAAATATGAAGTCAGATTTTAGATATCACGCATAGATTTTGAGATATATAGAAATTATGATTATAGACATTTTCAAGGCGCATTTTCGGGTACTTTTTGCGGTGTTTAAATATCTTCCCCTTAGGAACATTCGTCCCTGAATGTCAAAGAAATGTATATAAGAGAAATAATCAAGATAAGTCTAGCCTAACACATGAATGTAGTAATGCACTTAAATATTATTTTAAAATCTCAACATAAGTGTCAAAATCACCATGAACTTGTCAATTTAAACATGAATATATGCAAGTGACATGAGGGTTGAAATTTAAGACTTGAAATCATGTAAGGGGCTTAGATTAGTACCTTAGGCTTGAGTAGAATGGAAGAGATAGGGATATCATTTTTGCATGTCCACTTCGGCTTCCCATGTGGCACTTTCAACTTGTTGATTCCTTCAAAGGACTTTAGCGGAGGCTACATCCTTATTCCTCAACCTCTTCACTTATCTATCCAAAATTTCTAATGGAACCTCGTCATAAGTCAAGTTGTCTTCAATAACACCCACTACATCCAATGGCACAATAGCATTTGGGTTACCCACACACTTCCTCAACATAGACATATGGAAGACTGGATGAACCAAGTCCATTTCACTAGGCAACTCCGACTCGTAGGACACCTTACCAATCTTCCTCAACACCCTATAAGGACTACCAAATCTTTATAAGGACTACCAAATCTTGAACTCAATTTACTCCTTTTACCAAAATAAACCACACCTTTCATGGGTGAAATCTTCAAATAGATCCAATCACCAACCTTAAATTCAAGATCCCTTCTCCTCACATTGGCATAGGACTTTTGATGACTTTGGGCTGTTTTCAACCTCTCTCTTATCAATCTCACTTTCTCTAAGGCCTCCATGACCAAATCCAGAACCAACAAAGCCATCTTACCCACTTTAAACCACCCAACCGGTGATCTACAACGTCTACCATAAAGGGCTTCAAAAGGAGACATACCAATGCTTAGATGATAGCTATTATTATAAGCACACTCAATCAATAGAAGATGGTCATCCCAACTACCCTTAAACTCTAATATACAAGCTCTAAGCATATCCTTAAGAGATTGGATAGTTCTTTCAACTTTGCCATCCATTTGAGGGTGAAAGGTCATACTAAGCTTAACCTTAGTACCAAGAACCCTTTGGAAGGACCTCCAAAAGTGTGAAGTGAATTGAGCACCACGATCATAAATGATAGACAAAGGCACCCCATACAACCTAAGCAATTCATGAATGTACAATCTAGCATAGTCTTAGGCTCCATATGTAGTCTTAACCAGTAGAAAATGAGCCGACTTTGTCATTCTATCAACCACAACCCAAATAGAATAAAAAACCTTTCTAGTCTTAGGCAACCCAACTACAAAATCCATTTTGATTTCCTCCCACTTCCAAGTAGGAATCTCTATATCTTGGTCTAGCCACTTAGCCTTTGATGATTGGCTTTCACCTATTGGCAATTATGGCAATCATGGCAATCGAACACAAACTTAGCAATGTCTTTCTTCATACCATCCCACCAAAACACTTCCCTCAAATCCCTATACATATTGGTAAAATCGAGGTGAACAGAATAGGAAGAATTATGAGTCTCATCAAGAATCTTCTCTCTTAAGTCATCAATACAAGGCATACATAATATACCTTGGTACCTCTCCCCCTTGGGAGAAAACCTCCACCTTACCATCTCTCACAAAGGCCTTTGATTTTAGCAAGGCCGGGTCAAGATCTTGCCTTGTCTTCACTTCCTCAATCAATGAAGATTCAGAACCATCAACAACCACTACTCTACCATTGTCAACCTCCTCAAACCTAACTCCCAGCCTAGTCAACCGATGTACCTATCTTGCCCCCTCTTTGCCACCATCATCAACATGAGCTAGGTTACCCATAATTACCCTACTCAATGCATCGGCCACAACATTAGCCTTACCGGGGTGATAATGCATACTCATATCATAATTTTTTAAGAAGCTCTAACCACCTTTGTTGTCTCAAGTTGAGATCTTTTTGGGTGACCACATATTGGAGACTCTTATGATTGATGAACACATCAATATGTACCCCATACAAGTAATGATGCCAAATTTTCAAAGCAAATACTATGACGGCCAACTCAAGTCATGGATAGGATAATTCTTTTCATGGACATTAAGTTGTCTGGAGGCATAAGCTATCACTTTACCATTTCGCATCAAAACACAACCCAAACAAATTCATGAGGCATCACAATACACAACAAACCCTTCCAACCCTTCCTGTAGAGACAAGATTGGAGCGGAGACAAGCTTAACTTTCAAAGATTAAGAACTCTTTTTCACACTCATTAGTCTACACAAATTTAGCCTTCTTTTGAGTCAACTTACTCATAGGAGAAACAATAGAAGAGAACCATTCATAAACCTCCGGTAATGATCCGCTTAGCCCAAGAAGCCTCTTTTATGAAACCCCAATGTAGTTCATAGTCAAATTCATAATAAGTAAGACTCATAAATAAATCAACTTAGAAATATGAATTTTATGTAATAAGGAAGCTTGGGCACCATGGGTGAAAGGTCCCAATGGTTGAAACCCATATACCTTAGCTTTAGAGAATTCCTTAATGAAGATTGGAATAGAGAATTGAAGATTGAGTGAATTCCTTAAGATCCAAAATGAGATTTGACACTTGAATTTTGAGTGAAAAACTAGTCTAAGTGTTTGAGAGGGTTTTGAAGAATGTCTTGTATGATATTAAGATGAAAAATGACTAAGTATAGGTATTTTTACGTATGGGAAGGCTTAGGACCAAGACCCAAAACTCTTGGACCAAGATAAAACAACTGGCAGAAGAATACACAGGGACGCGCCCTGGGCGTGTCATGCCAGGGGCGCGAACCCTTATTGGAAATCGCCAACTTTGAATTTTTGGATTTTGATATGGTTGCTCTAAAATCGCAGTTAGACCTATTTTTCACTCAATGTTTTCCACTGATCAAGAATGAAGTCAGATTTTTGATATCACGCATGGATTTTGAGATATATGAAAATTATGATTATGGGCATTTTCGAGGCATATTTTCGGATATTTTTTGGGGTCGTTTCAATATCTCCCCCTTGGGAACATTCATCCCCGAATGTCAAAGAAACGTATACAAGAGAAATATTCAAGATGATTTTAGCCCCCCCATAAGAATGCAATAATGCACTTAAGCATCATTTTGAAAATCTCAATAGAAGTGTCAAAATAACCATGAACTAGTTAATTTAAGCATGAATGCATGCAAATGACCTAAGGGCTGAAACTTGAGACTTGAAATCATAGAAATGTCTTAGTTTTGCTAGCCTAAGCTTGAGTAGAACAAAAGAGGTACGAATATCACCTCTTCACGTCTGGTCCGGCTTCCCGAAAGACACTTTCAACTTGATGATTCTTCCAAAGGCCCTTAACGAGCGCTACAGCCTCATCAATCAACTTTTCTACCCATCCATCCAATATCTTCACCGGGACCTTCTCTTAAGACAACTCACCATCCGCAATACCCACAATCTCAAAGAGTTCTATAGAACTTGAGTCACCAACACATCTCTTCAACCTAGATGTATGAAGAACCGGACGAACCATATCCATATCCATAGGCAACTCCAATTCATGTGCAACCTTACCAAACCTCCTCAACACTCTATAAGGACCCATAAACCCTAAACTCAATTCCCTTTCTTGCCAAACCAGACCACATCCTTCATGGGTGGGACTTCCAAGTGAACACAATCACCAACCTTAAATTCAAGATTCCTTCTCCTTACGTCGGCATAGGACTTTTGATGACTTTGGGCTGTTGTCAATCTTTCTCTAAGGCCTCCCTCACCAAGGCACATTCCTCAAATCCCCATACATTTTTGTAGAATAGGGGTGAATAGATAGGAAGATTTATGAGCATCATCAAGAATTTTCTCTCTCAAGCCATCAACATTAGGCACACATAACCTACCTTAGTATCTAATGACACCATCTTCCCCTTAGGAGAAGACCCCCACTTCACCACCTTCCCGTTACCCACAATTCATATTTATCCTATTTAGCAAACAATCTCTTATCCCCCAAGATTTGCAACACTGCCCCCCTCAAATAATTTACAAGCTCTGAATAGATTAATACTTCATCACTAGAGACAACCACATATATGGCAAGGTTGGGTTTTAAGACCCTATTCATGAAAACCATAAACACAACTAGTGCATTAGTCAACCAAACAACTCCACCACGACTCAAAATGCTCACTCCTAGTCCAAAAAGACACTTGGGGATATCACCTACCCTCTTCCTTACTTGGGAACAAAACTCAAATTGAATATTAATCTTAGAGAAGTGATTAACCTATTAAAGTTGGTCAAATAGATCATAAATCCTTGGGAGAGGGTACTTATTCTTTATGGTGATCCTAATAAGGTGTCGGTAGTCAGTACATATTCTAAAGAAACCATCTTGCTCCTATACAAACTACACTGGGAAGCTCACTATGAAAGATATCAAGGTACTCATTAATCACCAAAATTGACTCCATAGAGAGGACTTTGGACTCAACATCCCTAACCCTCATAAGATGATAGAGACTTCCCTTAGACATCAACTCATGGGATCTAATGTAAGAAATGAATCTACCCTTGACCATCGCATGATGACTTTCCCACTCAAGAATGGGCTCATTAGGGAATTAGAATCTAACTCTATGAATCCTACAAATAATGGAGACATAACATGCATGTAACTAATCCACCTTAAGTATGACATCAAAACCCACCATATCTGATTCAACATTGTCACTAAACAAGATCTATGCAATATGACCACGAACAATTCCTATAGACCTCCCTAGCAATAAAAGACTCACCAATGGGGTAGACTCCAACATTCACACAATAATTTAGGACACGCTTGAATCCCACTAGCAATAAGAAGGAATAATAAAAGAGGTAGTGGACCCTGAACCCATCAATGCATACACATCAAAGACAAAGGAAATTTTAACATACCAGTAGCAACATCGGGCGCCTCATCCCCTCCTTGCCTCACTTGAAGAGCATAAAATTTAGTGTGCCATGGGGCACCACCTTGATGACCTTCCCCTCCCCTTTGGCCTGCATTAGTACCATGGGCTTGAGGACCATCACCTCACCTTTGGGTCAAGCGTGAGGACAACCACTAAATTTGTGCCCAAATCCGCCACAACCAAAGCAAGAATTAGACCTCTTCAAACATGGGTCACCATGGCCTTTCCCACACTTTTGGTACCTAGGCTTTGCCATCCCCTTATCACCTCTTTTACTCTTATTGCATTTATGAGGGAAATTTATTACCTTATGACCCTTCTCCCCACAACCATAACAAGCAGTAATACCCTTTAAGCATAGGGCATCATGGCCTCTACCATATTTTGGGCACCTAGCATAAGGCACCATACCACCACCATATTTGGGAATTTGAAACTTACCACCAAAATAGGCCTTCTTGGCCTCACTCCTCCTCTTACCATTTGAAGTCTCAAAGGTACTCACTTGTTGATTGAGTTGGATTGTCACCACTTTGGCCAATAGCCATAAAGCATTACGAACCTCCGCATGAAATATATCATCATCTTGAGTAGCCAGAGATATATTCTAAATGTAATGGTTAGAAATTAGTAATAAGCCCTAGAGGTCCTAACTCTACTGTATGACATAAATCATGAAATATTTCCTAAAATGCCTCATAGCCTCTTACTCATAGACATGGAAACTTTATAACTATGAACAAGACTCTAATCAACATGGTGTGTTGGACGCTGAGGACCATTAACAACCTAGTGCTCTGATACTAAGATTGTCATAACCCAAACTAGGTTCTAGACGTGACAAGACGAATGGAGAATCTGAAGAAATCCCAGACAAGCCCCTTAGCATATCATATACATATTCTTAGTCATGGAAGTAAGATAAAATAATAAGAGTAAACTTAAACAAGGGAATTTGGGACTAAGGGAAAGAGTTTAATGCTTAAATAACATAGATAAGCCTAAGCTCAAGCATAATTACATTAATTGTCCAACAACACTTCTAGACTTAGAGTTGAGCAGGGGCCAAGACAACTTTCTAAGGTCACCCCCATAGTCAAAAGCACACAAATAAAGAAATAGAGTCTTTACATAACATAAGATCAAAAGATATCATTCTCGAAGTTGAGGACTCACCAAACGTATCTTCAAGATTTCAAACTAGCCACGTGGAGGAGAATAGTCAAATAGAGCTCTGATCCCTACATGGTAATATCATGTAAGCATAGGGTATATGTTAGTATGTTTGAATATACTAAGTATGTAGGATGCTATGCAAAAAGAGATAGGCAACATAGGCAAAATGCATGATCATAAGCAACGGATAACATAATAATAATATGACATGTATGAATGATGCTTGAAGTAAAACATGCTTATATATAACATATTACATGTGTAGGAAAAGACCATCATTTGGTTAATGGGTCTACCACCCTCATCCTAGGTGATTGAGGTATCAACCCCTCAATTTGTTTGATGGATGTACCACCCCTATATAAGCTTAATGAGGTATTAGTCCCTCAATTTGGTTGATTGACGTATCAACCCCATCTAAGGTGATTGAGGTATCAACCCCTCAATTTAGATGATAGATGTACCACTTCCATCTAAGGTGATTGAGGTATCAACCAAATTGTACCACCCCCATCTAAGGTAATTGAGGTATCAACCCTTTAATTTGGTTGATGGATGTCCCACCCCATCTAAGGTGATTGAGCTATCAACTCCTCAAATTAGTTGATGGTTGTCACACCCTACCACTCACGATGATTGAGGTATCACCTCCTCAACTAGGCATGGTCAACTTACAATACTATAGATACTTTTCATGGAAATAACTCATATAAACATTCCTTTCAACATCATGAGTACATTCAAGTCATAGGTCATACAATGGATTATTAATAGCTTAAGAATCCAAAACTGGATATTTTATCAAACATTTGGTGGATGTGTAATGCTAATGTAAGATCATGCAATTCAAGAGTGAAATGATGCAAGAAAATTCAATGTAAAACCACCCACCAACACTTGGTAATACCCTCATGGAAGATACATCAAAACCCTTTATCAAATCTCAAGATAGGCCATAGATTCATAGCTCAAAACATGCTTAAACAGTCACAACTTTTATAAAACCCCAATTTAGTTCATAGTCAAATTCATAATAAGTAAGTCCCATAAGTAAATCAACTTAGACACATGAATTTTATGTAAAATGGAAGCTTGGGTACCATAGGTGAAAAGACCCAATGGTTGATACCTATATACCTTAGATTTGAGGAATTCCTTGATAAAGATTGGAATAGAGACTTGAAGCTTGAGTGAATTTCTTAAGATTCGGAATGAGATTGGCACTTGAATTTTGAGTGAAAAAATAGTATAAGTGTTTGAAAGGGTTTCGGGGAATGTCTTGTATGATATGAAGATGAAAAATGACTAAGTATAGGTGTTTTAATAGAGAGTGTTAGGCCCAAGAACCAAAAGCCTTGGACTGAGATAAAATAACTTGCATAAAAATACACAAAGGTGTGCCCTAGATGCGTCGCGCCAGGGGCACGAACCCTTACTAGAAATTGCCAACTTTGAATTTTTGGATTTTGATATGGTTGCTCTAAAATCATGGTTAGACCCATTTCCTACTCAATTTTGTCTCCTGATTAAGAATACGAAGTTTGATTTTTGATACCATGCATAGATTTTGAGATATATGAAAATTACAATTATGGGCATTTTCGAGGAACATTTTCGGGCACTTTTTGGTATCGTTTCAAAATTCCTCAATTTCTCCTTCAACTCCTTGAACTCTGTCGAGGCTATACGATAAGGTGGAATAGAAATGGCTTAAGTATTGGGAACGAGGTCTATATCAAAGTCTATTTCTCATTTGGGAGGAACACCGGGAAGACATCAACAAACTCATTAACCATCGGAACCAACTCTATAGGAGGGACCTTGGACTCAAGATCCTTAACCTTCACAAGATGATAGAGATACCCTTTAGAAATCAACTTATGGGATTTAATGCAAGAAATGAGTCTACTCTTGACCACCACATCATGACTCTCTCACTCAAGAACGGGTTCATTTAGGAATTAGAATTTGACCCTACGGGTTCTACAATCAATAGAAGGATAGTATGCATACAACTAATCTATCCCAAAAATGACATCAAAATCCACCATATCCAACTCAACAAAATCACAGGGCAATATTTTATGCAAAATGCAAATGGGACAATTTTTATAGACTCTTCTAGCAATAATAGATGCACCAACGTGAGTTGACACTTCATATGGCTCAACAACCATTCGGGTTCAATATGAAACTTTTTGGTAACAAAAAAAGTAATAAAAGAAAGAGTGGCACCCGTGTCTATTAATGCATACACATCAAAATTAAAGATTTTTAACATACTGGTGATGACATCGGGCACCTCATCTACCCCTTGTCTCCCTTCGATAGCATAGAACCGATTGTGCCTTGGGGCACTACCTTGTTGGCCACCCTTCCCCCTAGGAACTGCATTAGCACCTAGTGGACGTACATCCTTACCCTTGTTCTGGTTAATAGGGAAATCCATCGCCTTATGCCCCACTTCCCCACAACTATAACAAGCATTAGTATCCCTCAAGCATGGACCACTATGACCCTTACCATATTTCAGACACATAACATTAGGCACCAGCCCACCATCACCTTGGATCCTTGGGTTGTCATTGGCAAACATTCTATTAGGAGCATACGAAGACCCTTGGCCTTGATGAAACCAACCACCTTTGAGACTTTGGAATTTACCATCAAAACAGGCCCTTTTGGTCTCACCACTCCTCCTTTTTTCTAAGTTTATCCCATTCCAATTATTTGACATATGTCATTAGGCGAGACAAATCCATGTCACTTATCAACATAGCAGCACGACACTCCTGATTAACCAAATCGAATACCCCCATCACAAATTTGTGCATTCTAGACCTTGGGTCGGCAACCAATTGTGGAGCATATTTGGAGAGTTGGTTGAACTTGAGCGAATACTCCCTCACACTCATAGATCCTTTCTTTAAATTCATGAACTCCATCATTTTGGGCTCTCTAAGCTCAAGAGGGAAGAATCGGTTGAGAAATGCCGCATTGGTCTCCTCCTAAAGAATCACATTGTTATTCCCCTTTTTCTCTTTCTGTTGAATAAACCATATTTGGGCTACCCCTTTGAGTTAGTAGGCCGCCATCTTCACTTTCTCCTCCGATCTAACACTCATAATAGATAACACTTTGTACACCTTATCAATGAATTCTTGAGGTTTCTCATCCACTTTAGACCCATGAAACTCTGGTGGGGTTATACTCATGAATTCCCTTACCCTAGATGTCGGAGTAGGATCATGAGGGGCTTGGGTCCCTTGGTTGATTTGATTAGTCATAGCTTAAGCTAGCATGATAATAGCATCCCAAAACTCTTTACAAGCTAGTTGTTCTTCGGGAGTGCAGGCTCTTCTTTCTCTTAGGATAGCCATGATCTAGTATAGTAAAGAACATTCGTTAGGGAAAATCCTTACCTTAACTTCTATAGCACGACATGGATCAAGAAGAAGAAAAATATTTCCTAAAATGCCTCATAACCTCATACTCATAGTTGTGGTGCACTTCACAACCATGAATAAGACTTTAATTGATGCCGTATGTTGGATGCCGAGGATCGTTAACAACCTAGTGTTCTGATATAGGCTTTGTCATGACCCAAACCTAGTGCTTAGATGTGACACGATGAACAGGGAACCCGAAGGGACCCCAAATAAGCCTGTTAGCATATCATTACATATCCTTGATCGCAAAAGCAATTAAAAAACAACAATAGAACATAAAATAAGGATAAAGGGGCTAGGGGAGTCTTTCATAGCTTAAAAACATATAAGAGTCAAGAGAGTCCATCTCAAAGCATCATTATATAACTTGTCTAATAACACCTCTAAACTTAGAATTGAGCGGGGGCCAAGAACACTTTCCAGGCTCACCCTCATAGTCAAAAGCATACAATAAAAGAAAGAGAGTCTTTGCATAAAATAAGATCAAAAGATATCATCCTCGGAGTTGAGAACTCACTATACATGCTTCAAATCTAGTTTTAGCCATGTGGAGGAGGAAGATGATCAAGTGGAGCTCCAGTTCCTACATGGTGACATCATGTAGGCATAGAGTATGCGTTAGTATATTTGAATGTACTAAGTATATGGAATGCAATGCAACAAGAGATTGGTAACATAAGAATACTGCATATATATAGGCAATGGAAGAGCATAGTAACAATATGGCATGTATAAATGATGCTTGAAGTAAAACATGCGTATAAAGAACATATTACATGTGCAGAAAGAGACCATCATAATAGAGACCAAGGCCTACCATCCCCTTGGCGAGGCGATTGAGGCACAAACCCTCCAACATGGTTGCACGGGCTTATCACCCCCCGAGCGAGGTGATTGAGGTACAAATCACCCAACATGGTTGCATGAGCCTATTACCCCCCGAGCGAGGTAATTGAGGTGCAAATCCTCCAACATGCTTGCGTAGGCCTACTACCCTAGGAGTGAGGTAATTGAGATATAAACCCCCCAACATGGTTGCTCAGGCCTACCACCCCTCGAATGAGGCGTGGTCAACCTGCAAAACTATAGATGCAATTCACGAAATCAAGACATATATGAATTTCTTTCATCATCATAAAATCAATTAACTCATATGCCATGCATTAGACCTTCAACAGCTCAAAAATCCATAATTGAATACTTTATCAAACACTTGGTAAGTGTGCAATATTAGACAAAATCATGCAATCCAAGAGTGATATCATGTGAGAAAACTTAATGTAAATCAACCCACCAACACTTAATAATACCCTCATGCCAAATACGTTAAAATCCTTCATCATATATCATCATAAAACATAGATTCATAGCTCAAAACATGCTTAAGCAGTCCACATTTCATGAAAACCCGAACATAGTTTATAATCAAGTTCATAGTAAGAATACCCATAAGTAAATCAACTTGAAAGCATGTAATTTGTATAAAAAGGAAGGTTGGACACCGTGAGTGAAATGACCCAATAGTTAAAACCCACCTACCTCCACTTTGGAGGTTTCTTTGATGAAGATTTGATTGAGAGTTTGAAGCTTGAATGAAATCCTTAGATCCAGAATCAGATTGAGACACTTGAATTTGAGTGAAATATTTATCTAAGTGTTTGAGACAGTTTTGGGGAATGTCTTGAATGATATGGGGTTGAAAAATGATTAAATATAGGTGTTTTTATGAATAGAAAGGCTTAGGCCCAAGACACCAAAGCCTTAGCCTGAGATTAAAAAAAACTGGCAACAAAATGTACTACTATGCGACGGCTCTGCGTCGCTAACAGGATGCGCAGGGCCAATGTTTTGTGCCAACTATGAAAAATCAATTTTTTCTACGATTGCTCTAAAATCAGGGTTATACCCATTTCATACTCACTTTTGCCCCTTCATAACGAATTGAAGTCAAATTTTTGATATCACACATGAATTTTGAGATATATGAAAATTACAATTATGAGAATTTTCGAGGTACATTTTTGGGCACTTTTTAGGGTGTTTTAGTAGCAGAGTAGCTAATTAGTTTGTTAATACCTATGGTAAAGTTATCATGGTAAGGAGGAATAAATTTAGAGTTAAATTCCTTGATTGCAAGATTTTGTAATTTAAAAGCTTTGCTCCTTTGAATTGAATGGAGTTGGGTTAAAATCGTGTGATTATAAATCGTGGGTTTCTTCTCTGTTGAGCAAGGGGATTTCTATGTAAAATAGATTATGCATTTTTAGTTTGTCACTTTACTTTTGTTATTCTTTTGACGAGGGACCTGATCTCTATACAATCAGTGGTCGCATCTGTTCTATCAAAGCTAGGAATTTTTAAAAGGTTAACACCTAGAAGGGATCCTGAAGAAGTTTTGGAGTTTGATAAAAGGTAACCAACATATCGTCAAATGACCCATAAACCAAAATACGATCTGTAGGATGCTTCGTGGAATGAGGCCAAGAAAAAGAAGGAAAATGGCAAGTGTAAAAGGACTCACGAGTCCAACCATGATCCGTAAGAGTTTATACAACCCGTAACAAGGCTTCGTAGCTTTGGGTACTACAAAGTTAATTTTCAAGAATTTAATGTTACCAGATAAGAGGGACCTGCGGCCCGTGGATTAACTTACAACCCATAACTAGGGTTTCTTAGATTGAATCCTATAGTTTTAATAAGGTGAAGTTTTGTCAATTTCATCAATCATATTCCTAAACTACATCATTTTGGGAATGAAAAAGGGGACCTAAATATGCCTCAAAGCCCTAAGACCCTACTATTTCCTTTATTGTTTCAAGTCCTACAATTATCTAAGGCAAAAAGGGCTCCTAAGAACAAGGCAAGGCAAGAACTAGGGTTTCAAAATTATTTCCCAAAGGCTTCAAGTTTGTTTCTCTCTCCAATTCTCTTAAGGTATTTGAGTTGATTTATGTGTATCCAATCACCCATAAAGTTCCTTTTTCAAGTGTGTTTTACCTTTTCTTTAAGTTCTTTAAGTTAGAATGCATACTTATGATGATTTCATGATGTTTATGTTATTAAATGCTATTTATGATATCCTGTAACTATTTTACTAAGTATATATACATGATTGAACTATTGATGATGACTCCATGATGGGTCTTGATCTTGATAAAGGTTGGGCATTTTTGATGGTCCTTAAAAAGAGAAGTTTCCTTATGTCTTATGTGATTATAATTGTTACATGATAAAAGCCTCGCCCACTATTTTTCAAGTAAAGCTTTATTTGATTTATGATTATAATTAAGGCATTAAAGAAGATCATTAAAGTTAAGTTTGTCAAAGATACTAGCATGATGACAATTGCCTTAAAGGGACAATCCTTACTTGGTGGTTCCTAAGTTCAAGCTACTCTTATAATTGCTACTTATGATTCATGTTATGTTTTAAAGATTTCGTGGGATGACTTAGCACAGAGAGGACTAGAGATTGGGACTCATTCCGTTAGTTGAGGTATGACCCCTTAAAGCTAAATATTAATATTTCTAACTATATGCCACCATAGGAGCTCTTGTTGGCTACACTAGTTTATCCACAAAAGCCCATATATTATGAAAAATTCAATTGGAAGTTACTAAGTTTTGGATATCTACCTTGGAAAGTTGATTCCCCTTTTCCCAATGGAAGGAGTACATTGACCTTTTAATAGAAGGAGTTCATTGGATTCCATGTAGTAGCTCACATGGTCTTATTGTTAGTTTTGGTCGATTCCCAGAAGTCTCATAATATTATGTTATGGTTTCATCATATGTGCTTTCTTAAGCATTGAATTTTACTCATATTATCATGACCTGGACCTACGTTCTAGCAGTGACATGGCAAATGGGAACCCGAGAGTCCCCAAACAAGCCTCAAAGTATTAAAATTCACATCATCGATTGGAAGTGTATAACAGAATAATCAACACATAATTCTAAGGGATGATAAGTAGGACTAACGATATGGGGATATCATAGGGATTAGGAATTACATGGATACACATAGCATATAACACATAAAGACTAAGGGGTGAGTAAACATGACTCACTGTATGGGATGGAATGGGACTTAGGTCTTTCCACATTTCCATATCATATCACAAACAAACCATCATAATATCCATATCCAATAGATATCCATAACTATAATCTCCAAATAGCATAACATAACACATAACCATACAAGAGTTTACATATTGTACAACAATGCCTCTAAGTCATAGAATAGGATAGGGGTCAAGACATGTCTCGGGCTCACCTTCAAAGTAAATATGACATAAGCGGTGCAATATGAGGTGGATAGATGATGGCTTCTTCTGGGAAGATAGGACTCAGCACAACAACTTCACAAATCCGAACTAGCCATCAAAAGGTAGAAGGACATGGTCTCTGGTCCCTACATGGTTAGATCATGTACACAAGAGTGCCTTATAACTGAGCACAAAACTACTTGTAATGCCTACTTATTTCTCACTCAAGGCACAAATTCAACACAACATTTTAACTCATCCAAGCAAATAAGAGCAAAGCAAGATTAAATAACGCATATTCAACTACAAACTAACATTGGCAATTCAAAACAACCATTAACCTTTGGAGTCAAAATCAATTTTACAATTTGTCAAGCACACCAAACATAGAACACATTCCAAACCAACACTTGGCAATGAGACAACGTTATAAAGGAGTGCTATCACCATTCTTATCACTTCAATCTCAAACCATATGTTCAAATACAGGCAATAATACCCATACTACTAACATTTCAATCTTCGACAACAAGTTAAACCATGAGTAGGCAATAATCAAACAATACAGTCCATGGATCATAAATGTCACATTCATCATCACCCATTCAAGAATTATTACACAATTCAGTTTACAACTCAACTCTTCAAAGCCTACACGCCCTAAATTATTATTCTAGTTCAATAATCACTATGTGACATGATTTAACATGATTAAAGAAAGCTCACACTCATATAGTGAACAATCTTACCACAAAAGATTTCAAAATTTAACCAAGGATCTTACCAATTGATTAGAGAAGTAAACCAAAGTGCAAGAAATCAAAAACCACGTCGAAGCCCTAGAAAATGGTGACTTCGCTGGAATCGTGGCAAGAAAATGACGTGGGTCATTTGGAATTTTGGTCGGAGATGGATTCACGTGATGAGAGATAGTTTTTTGTCACGTGTAGGGTTAGAAAAAGGGAGAATTAGGGTCAAAGATTATTTTGACCTCATTTTTTAACAAAATTGGGTCAAGTTTTAGAATGCCTCAGATCGGGGCTACGAGACTTCAACTAAGAGTCATAGGTCATCCTATGGCTCATAGGTCTCGGTCTTGTACTTGACCAAACACTTAGTAAAAATTTATAAATCATACTTGAGCACTACAAACCCCTCTTACGACTCGTAGGGGATCCTACGAATTGTAAAGTTGGCTTGTACTTGTATGTTTCAACTTTAGATGCTTACTGATTCTTTCTATGAAGGATTACTACAAGTTATAGTACAGAATATGACCCATAGGCCTGCTCGTAGGAGCTACTCCAAGTTTAATTTTTCTAGATCTTCAGTTCTTCCACTTTTTACCTCCAAACCAAGTGTCAAAGCACAGAAATCCTTAATATTATTATAATTACATCATTGTATTTTAATTTAAAACAAACCACTACTACTATGGTAAGTCTCAAACAAATAAATAATCATTAAAATACTTGGGTTGCTTCTTAAGAAGTGCCTTGTTTAAAGTAGTAGCTCGAATTTGTCATCTTCCTTCATCAAAAATCATCAAGAGCCCATACCTCGCTCTTGAACTCATCTGGATATTTCATGGATTGGCGAATATCAAACACAATCTCAGCATCATTCACCCTAAACTGAAGTTGATCCAAACTCATATCCACTAGTGCCCAAAAAGGTCTCCCTAAAATAATGGGTACCTCAAAGTCAACCTCGGAGTCAAGGATCACGAAATCTACTGGAAAAATGAATTTATCAACTTTAACAAGCACATCTAGTAGGATTCCCTTAGGTTTCTTTATGGTTTGATCAGCCATGAGCAACCTCATTCACGTGGGGGTAGGAGTGCCAAGACTAAGCCTTTTGAAGATGGCAAGAGGCATTAGATTGATGCTAGCTCCTAAATTGTACAATTCTCTTGCGAATTCAATATCACCAATAGTACAAGGGATGGTGAATGCGCCGGGATCCTTATGCTTTTGCATTAGGCATTTGGTCATGATTGCACTATATTGTTGGATCTCTTATGAGATCGCTTGTCTCAAAGTGCGTTTCTTTGTTACCAAATCCTTCATATATTTGGCGTATCCAGGCATTTTCTCCAAGGCTTCCAAGAGAGGGATATTGATGGATAGTTGTTTTAACATTGACAAGAATTGCTTGAACTTACCATCTTCTTCCTTCTTCTTGAGCCTTTATGGGAAAGGAGGAGATGGTTTTGGGATTGATTTGGCTTTCTCTTGCTCTCCCACCTCTTGGTCTCCACTCCCCTGCTTCTTAGAGTTTCCTCCTCACTCATTACCTTGTTATCAATGGCTCTTTCCTCAACTTCATCATCAACAATCGGCATAGGGGGATCCATGGTGCTTTTGCCACTTTGAGTCATCACGGCCATGCAATGCTCTTCTTTCTTAGGGGTTTGAATCGTGTTGATTGGTAAGGTGCCCCTTCTAGTGTTAGTTCAATTGTGAAGACATTTGTCCAAATTATTATTCAAGTAACTTGATTGCCATGGAATGAGACTCTATTTTCTTATTTATGCTTGAAATATTGGTCTTCATACCCTTCAAAGTCTCATCATAGTGATATGCTCTCTTCAACAATTTATGAACATTTCTTCAATCTTTGAAGTATTTGATCCAGAACCACAGTTATGTGGTGGTACGTAGGGATCATTTCTGTAGACATCCCTTCTACCCCATTCTATGTCTGACACTCTTTCTCTTTTATAGTATCCAACCCTATTATCTCTGTATGCCCCTTCTCGATTGAAGTTCCGATTTTGATTCCTAGAACCTTGCCTCCAATAATCCAAGTTGGGTCCTTGGGGGTTCTTTCGGAAACCTGCCGCTTGGATGCTCACAAAGCATGCATCCTTATCAAAGAATTGATAGTCATAAACTGGAATCTTTGGGGGTTGATGGGTTACCGCTTGCACACTTGCTTGATTTTGTTTCAAAACTAAGTCCATGCTTATACAAAGTTGCGCAATTTGTTCCATGATCTCTTGATTCACCTTTGCTTGCCCATTATCTGTGGTAAACATATAAGAGTTCTTTGTTGTACCCCTGTCACTTTGGTCCCATGCTCGGTTGGTCTTCACCATTTGTTCCATTCTCTCAGTCACAAGTTCAAATGATTGATCAAGAAAAACACCTTCCATGATCATGTTGGCACATGCTTTGCAATTATCATCAAGTGTTCAACCAAAGTATCATCAACAATCTTATGATCGGGGACCAGTCTAAAGCATTTGGTGAATCTCTCCCACGTAGTGCTAAGAAATTCTCTAGGAAATTGCTCAAAATTGTTGATTTGGTCCTTTAGCTTCAACTTCTTCGACCTTGGGAAATATCTTTTGAGGAACACACTTTGTAGCTCAGCGCAACTCGTGATGGTACCTAAAGAAAGCTCAGACAACCATATGGCTGCATTGCCAGACAATGACAATGGAGACACCCTCAATCCAACAATGTCATTAGAAATATTTTGTGTTCCCATGACACTTTTGCACACAAAGACAACATTTTGGAGATGACGGTGTGGATCCTCTGACGGTAACCCTGTGAATAAGCCACAATTTTGGAGCATCTGGAGCAATCCATTTGAGATTGTGAACTTAGCATCTGCCGGTAGAAGGGGCAATACTATAGAGCCAATTACATCCATCGCAATAGGGTTCAGTCTGTATTGGTTCCAACCATAAGTGTTCCCGTTGAAGTCCCTAAGTTGTGGTCTATTATACCTAGGTGGTGGATTCTCCTCTCTATCCATATCTTTATTTGTGTGCACATCCTCCTCAACCTCAATATCCTCTCACTTAAGCCATTCTTCTTCGTAGTCAATAGATCTCCAAGTTTAGCGGAGCTAAGGGATTGCCTTTTCTCCTTGTGTTGGATATACAATCTAGTATCCCCTGCATATAAAATCAAACAATAAAAACAAAAATAAAAGTAAAGTACAAAAGACTCTAGAAATTTACACTAGAACTAACTAATAGTGAAATCAAATCAAACCTAGTCGTATTCCCTGGTAACGGCGCCATAATTTTTGATTGATGGTCACGCTCCAATAAGAAAGCGGTTGCTATTAGTAATTAACCTAACCGAGGTTAGGGTCAAATCCATGGGGAATATAGGACTTGACTATAAGATTTCACTACTAATCATTCCTAGTATCTATAACTACAATCTCTAGATGTGGGGGGGGGGGGGGGTTTCATTGTGTTTAAAAGAACAACTTAAAATGAACACTAATTAAAATTCAAAAAAAAACTCAATTTTGGGATCAACTTGGGAATTTGTGTTCCCTATTATTTGTTCACTCGATTACCCTAGGTAACATAACTACAATTAGTGAATCATATGCAGGATAGTAACTTAAGTTCTTCCAGCACTCTTGTGAAGGTGAAGGTCGAATTTCACCATGACACTTAGTTGTCTACCATGACGTGCCAACTAACCATTACCTATTATCCTAGATAACCTCCACTTGGTCAGGTTTGGTCGATTAGATGGGAATACATCAACCGAATCTGGTCATCTAATTCTCCCTTTTCCTATTCGTTACTACCTTGGTTGGGATCGTGATAGTAGGCAGGGTTTGGTATTGGCCACCACCAAACAATATTAATCATTAAGGGAAATAGATAATACATGCAAAACCCCAATCATAAATATGCACAAAACCTAGGTCATCTCAAGTCAACTACCCATGGTTCCCACAACCCCAAGTTGTGGGTGCTTAACTACTCATGGCTAAGATAAAATACACAAAAATGCAAATAATAGACATAGTGGAGAGTTTCACCAATAACAATGGAGGAGATAGGCACCACAATTACAAACTTATAAAATTGATTGAGCAACAATGAGTACAAGGCAAGATTTGCAATTCCTGAAATGAGTTTTCCTAAAGAAAACACTAATCTACTCTAAAACCCAAGAAAAGCATAAAAAATATATTGGAGTAATGTCTCTGGTCGAACTCTCTCAAAATAACCTATCTTAAACTATTTATAGTGTGTACAAAATAACCCTGAAATTTATGCAGAAAAGATAGCTGGCATCTGATAAATTTCGCAGGTACAACTCGTAGGATGGCCAATGAGTCATAATTGGGGTCTCGTATTAGGATCTTAGCATTTTGGACTAAATTAGAATGACCCTTATGGATGAGTCATTACTTTAGATACGACTGGTATGTTAGTCTCATCATCTTGGTCTTCAGTTTTTTGGTCTTACATTTTGGTTCTTTGATTGTTTCTACGAGTCCACCTGTATGAGTCATAGTGTGTCTTACGCCTCATAGGCTAGGCTCAGAGTAGTGACCTCCACTTGGTAGATTTCTGAACTTTTGGTCTCTAATTCCAGTTACGACACCACACTACAACTCGTAGTGTGGCTACGACTCATAGGTGGGCTCGTATAGCCTATGCTTTAGCAAAATCTACAACTTTTCTTCATAATCATGCCAATCTAACTTTTCTACAAGATTAACACAAAAACATAAAAAACACTAAAAAGTCACTTTGAGAACTCACAAAATCCCTATTTTTAGGTACCAAATGTGTTGTAATTTGTCAATACATCAAGTATTTTATACGTACATCCCTTTCATCATCTTCAAATCATTCATCTCATAAGACATGCATTGGACTTCAATTCCTCAAGAAGTCATAACCGGACATTTTATCAAACACTTGGTGGGTGTGCAATGCTAGTGTAAAACCATGCAATTAAAGAGTGATATCATGCAAGAAATCTTGGGGTAAATCATCCCACCAATACTTGGTAACAACATAATACAATATACACCAAACCTTCATCAAATCTCAGGATAGATCTAAGATTCATAGCTCAAAACATGCATAAACAATCATACTTTTATAAAACCCCGACATAGTTCATAATCAAATTCATAATAGAAAAACCCATATGTAAAATCAACATAGGAATATCTATTTTAGGTAAAAAGGAATGTTGGGCACCATGGGTGAAAGGAACCAATGGTTGAAACCCACATACCTTAGCTTTGGAGAATTTTTTTGTAGAAGATTTGAATGGAGACTTGAGGTTTGGATGAATTTCCTAAAATATGTAAGAGACTTGGACTCTTGAACTTTGAGAGAAATATTAGTCTTAGTGTTTGAGAGAGTACTGAGGAATGTCTTGTATGATATGAAGGTAAAATATGTCTAAGTATAGGTATTTTCATGCATGGGAAGATTTAGGCCCAAAACCCAAAAGCCTTGGACCGAGAAAAAAATAAAAGGCAACAAAATACACAGGTCCACATCTGGTCCGTGATGCGGACCTCTCGCTGCGGCAAATTTTACACGGGTCCACGATTGCTGCACGTTGTGGTACTATCACAGATCATGATTATTTTGCGAAAACTTGGAAAAATCACGGTTTCTTTAAAATTAGGGTCAGATCTATCTACCACTTAGTTTTGTCTGATCAAGAATATAAAGTTGGATTTGGATATCATACACGAATTTTGAGATATATAGAAATTACGATTCCGGGCACTTCAGAGGCACATTTTTGGGCACTCTTTGCGGTCATTTCAATATCTCCTCATTGGGAAAATTCATCCCCGAATATCATAGAAACATATATGCTATACGTAAACATGAAAATTTCAACCCATATAAGGATGCAACAATACACTTAAACATTATTTAAAAAATATTAACCTAAGTGTAAAATCATCATGAACTTGTCAATTTAAACATAAAGGCATGCAATGACATGAGGGTTGAACTTAAGACTTGAGATCATATAGAGGTATTAGAATTAGTACTTTAGGCTTAGGTAGAATGGATGAGATAAGGACATCTCTTTTGTATGTCTGCTTCGGCCTCCCAAGTAGCACTTTCAACTTGTTGACTCCACCAAAGGACCTTAACGGATGCCACATCCTTGTTCCTCAACCTCTGCACCTGTCTATCAAAAATCTGAAATGGAACCTCTTCATAAGTCAAGTTGTATTCAACAACACCCACAACATCAAGTGGCACCATAGCATTAGGGTCTCCCACACATTTCCTCAACATGGATACATGAAAGACCGGATGAACCAAATCCATCTCACTAGGCAACTCCAACTCATAAGCTACCTTGCCAATCGTCCTCATTACCCTATAAGGACCCATATATCTTAGACTCAACTTGCCCTTCTTACCAAAGTGAACCACACCCTTCATGGGTGACACCTTTAACTAGACCCAATCACCAACTTTGAATTCAAGATCCCTTCTCCTCACATAAACATAGGACTTTTGGTGACTTTGGGCCATCTTCAACCTTTTCCTAATTATCCTAACCTTCTCAAGAGCCTCCATAACCAGATCTAGTCCCAACAAAGCCACCTATTCAACTTCGAACCACCCAACCTGATCTACAATGCCTACCATAGAGGGCCTCAAAAGGAGTCATACCAATGCTAGAATGATAGCTATTGTTATAGGCAAAGTCACTCAATGAAAGATGATCATCCCGATTACTCTTAAGTTCTAATACATAAGCCCTAAGCATATCCTCAAGTGTTTGGGTAGTTCTTTTGCCTTGGCGGTCCCTTTGAGGATGAAAGGTCGATAGTAAGTTAAACTCTTATACCAAGGCCCCTTTGAAAGGACCTCAAAAAATGTGAAGTAAAGTGAGAACAACGATCTGATGTGATGGACAAAGTAACCCTATGCAACCTCAACAAGTCATGCATGTACAACCTAGCATAATATGCAGCCCCATATGTGGTCTTAACTAGTAAAAGGTGAGCCAATTTTGTCATCCTATCAACCACAACCCAAACGGAATCAAAACCCTTTGTATTCTTGGGCAATCTAATCACAAAATCCATATTAATCTCCTCCCACTTCCAAGTAAGAATCTATATCTTATGCTAGGCCACCTGGCCTTTGGTGCTTGAATTTGACTTACTGCTAACTATGACAACCAGATACAAATATGGCAGTGTTCCTCTTCATACCTCCACACCAATATACCTCTCTCAAATCACTATACATCTTAGTAGAATCGGGGTGAATAGAATGGGATGAACCATGAGCCTTATCCAGAATCTTTTCTCTCAAGCCATCAACACAAGGAACACATAACTTACCTTGGTATCTAAGATCACCATCACCCCCTTGGGAGAAATCCTCCACCTTACCATCTTTTATCAATGCCTTCAATTCCAACAAAGCAGGGTCAAGATCTTGCTTAGCTTTTACCTCCTAAATTAATGAAGATTTGGAACAATAAACAACACCATTATCAACCTATTCCAACCTAGTCCCCAATCTAGCCAATCAATAGACCTCCCTAGCCACCTCTTTGCCACCATCATCATTATGTACTAGGCTACCCATGGACATCCTACTAAATGCCTGGCCACCACATTAACCTTACCAGGATGATATTGCACATTCATATTGTAGTCGTTAAGAAGTTTTAACCACCTTCTTTGTCTCAAGTTGAGATCTTTTTGAGTAAAGACATATTGGAGACTCTTATGGTCGGTGAACACATCAACATGCACCCCATACAAATAGTGATGCAAAATTTTCAAAGCAAAGACCACCATGGCTAATTCAAGATCATGGGTAGGATGATTCTTTTCATGAACTTTGAGTTGTCTAGAAGCATAGGCTATCACCTTCCCATTTTGCATTAATACACAACCCAAAACAACTCAAAAAGCATAATAATATACAACCAACCCTTGTAGCCATTCTGGTAGTGACAATATAGGAGTGGACACAAGCTTGTCTTTCAAAGTGTGGGAACTCTTTTCACACTTATTGCTCACACAAATTTGGATTTCTTTTGAGTCAACTTGGTCATATGAGAAATAATAGAAGAGAACCCATTCACATATCTTCGGTAATAATCCGCTAAGCCTAAGAAGCTTCTACTATCCGATGGGGTCAATGGACTAGGCCAATTTCTAATCACGTCCATCTTTTTACGATTAGCCTTAATACCATCCTAGACAAAACATGAACAAGGAAGGCAACCTCTTTTAACCAAAATTCACATTTTTCATACTTGGCATACAACTTCTCTTCCCTTAATCTTTGTAGCACTACCCTCAAATGACCCATATGCTCCTCCTCACTATGTGAATAGATCAAAATATTATCAACGAAGACCACAACAAATGAATCAAGATAGGGTTTGAAAACCCTATTCATAAGATCCATGAAGATAGATGGTGCATTTGTCAACCGAAAGGACATTACAATAAACTCATAATGCCCGTACCTAGATCAGAAGGCTGTCTTAGGAACATCACACTTCCTCACCTTCACTTGATGTTACCCAGACCAAAGTAGAGAAGTAATTATCCCCTTGCAATTGGTCAAAAACAAAATCATCAATCCTTGGAAGAGGATACTTATTCTTTATGGTGACCCTATTGAGTTGCTGATAGTCAATACATATTCTAAGGGACCTATCCTTCTTCTTCACAAAGAACACTAGTACACCACAAGGTGATTGGCCAAGCCTAATGAAACCTTTCTCCAATAATCCCTTAATTGCTCCTTTGACTCCTTAAACTCTGTCGGGCCTATATGATAAGGGGGAATAGAAATGGGATGACTATCAGGAAGGAGGTCTATACCAAAATCTATTTCCTTTTTGGGATGAACACCGAAAAGGTCATTTGGAAAGACATTAAGGAACTCATTTACAATCATAACTGAATCTATAGGAAGACCTTGGACTCTGCATCCCTAACCCTAATAAGATGATAAAGACACCACTTAGAGATCAACTTATGGTCTTTAATGTAAGATATGAATCTACCCTTGACTACCACAACATGACTCTCCCACTAGAGAATGGGTTCATTTGTGAATTGGAATTTAACCCTACGAGTTCTACAATAAATAGAGGCATAGTATACATACAACCAATCTATCCCAAGTGTGACATCAAAATCCACAATTTCCAGCTCAACAATATCACAAGGCAATATCTGCAAAATGCAAATGGACCAATTTCTATACACCTTTCTAGCAACAATAGATGCACCAAGAGGAGTAGATACCTCATATGACTCACACAATAATTCGGGTTCAACATGAAAACTTTGGGCAACAAAGGGGGTAACAAAAGTAAGAGTGGCACCCGGATCAATCAATGCATACACATCAAAATCAGATTCTTTTAACATACTGGTGACGACATCGGGAACCTCCTCAGCCCCTTGCCTCCCTTGGTGTGCAAGAACTAATTATTTCTTGGGGCACCGCTTTGTTGGCCACCTCTCCCAAAGGAACTGTATTTGTACCTAGTGGGTGAACCTCCTTACCCTTGTTGCGGTTACGAGGACAATCAATCTTTTCATGACCCACTTCCCCCTATCCAATAAATGTATTAGTGTCTTTCAAACATGGGCCCCCATGAGCCCTACCACATCTTGCACACACATTGCTAGGAAACACAACACTAATACCTTGGCCCATTGGAAAGTAAGTAGAAAACCCCTTATTAGATGCATGAGAAGACCCATGGCCTTGATGGAACCAGCCACCCTTTTGACTTTGGAACTTTCCCTCAAAATGGTCCCTTTTGGCCTCATTATTCTCCTCTTCCTCAAATTTTCCTCCTTTATTCGTTTAGCATAGGTCAACAAATGGGATAGAGCTATGTCACTAATCAACATAGCTGATCGACATTCCTTACTCATCAAATTGGCTATACTCATTACGAACTTGTTCATTCTAGACCTTGGGTCCGCAACCAATTATGGAGCTTATTTAGAGAGTTGATTGAGCTTGAGGGAATACTCCCTCACACACATACACCCTTGTCTCAAATTTATAAACTCCACTATCTTGGCCTCCCTAAGCTCAAGAGGGAAGACTCGATTAAGAAAAGTTGCCTTGTACTTCTCCCAAAACCACCACATTGTTAATTCCCTTCTCCTCCTTCCATTGACTAAACCATATTTGTGCTACCCTTTTGAGTTGGTAGGCTACCAACTCCACTTTCTCTTCCGATCTAACACCCATGATAGCCAATACCATATATACCTCATGAATGAAATCTTAAGGGTCCTCATCTACCCTAGACCTATAAAATTCTGGTGGGTTCATCATCATAAAATCTCTCACTCGAGATGCTAGTATAGGAGCATGAGGGGTTTAGGCCCCATGGTTGGCTTGGTTAGCCACAACTTGTGCTAGCAAAGTGAAAGCCTCAAGGAGCTCACCATTAGCCCATTGTTCCTTGGGAGTGCGGGTTCTCCTTTCTCTTCTGTTAGGCATGATCTAGCATAGAAAAGAAAAATCATTAGGGGGAAAACCTTACTTTAACTCTATAGCATGACTTAAACATCAAGAAGGGAAATATTTCCTAAAATGCTTCATAGCCTCTTGCTCATATTTATGGTGCACAATACAACCATGAACAAGACTCTAATCGACGTGTTCTGTTGGATGCCAAGGACTATTAACAACACATTGCTCTAATATGAATTTTGTTATGACTCAAGTCGAGTGCCTAGATGTGACACGACGAATGGGGAACCCGAAGAGACCCCAAATAAGCTTCTTAACATATCGTCACAAATAATTAGTTGCAGCGGTAATTAAACAACATAGTAAGAGTAGAGATAAGGGAAAAGGGGCTAAAGGGATATTTTCATAACATAAGCATCAAAACAAGAGAGTGAAGGCTCAATACATAGTATGTCCAACAATGCCTCTATTACATAGATAAGAGTGGGGGCTAAGAGAAGCAACCGAGATCACCCTCATAGTTAGTGATACATAAAGGAAAGATAGTCTTAGTACATAGCATGAGGTCATAAACATTCTCCCTGTAATGGAGGACTCACCAACTAGCTTGAGAGAAATCATACTAGCCACGTGGAGGAAGATGCTCAAGCGGGGCTCTAGTTTCTACATGGTGATATCATGTAGGTATAGAGTATGTGTGAGAATGTATAAATGTAATAAGTATGTAGGATGCAATGCAATAAGAGATAAATAACATAGTCAAAATGCATAAGTATAGGTAATGAGTTGCATATAACAATATGGCATGCATGGAAGATGCTAGAAGTAAATCATGCTTACATAGAACATAATACATATGCAAGAAGAGAGATCCATTGTAGAGTTCATAGTCTATTAAGGTACCAACCCTTCAATTGGCTAGTGAATTGTCTCACATTACCAGGCATGGTGATTGAGGTACAAACCCCTCAATCTAGTTATCATGGTACAAACCCCTTGATTGGTTGGCGGATCGTCGCACCCTACATCTAATGGTGACTGAGGTACAAACCCCTAAACTCGGTTATCAAGGTTCCAAACCCTTGATTGGTTGGTGGATCGTTGCACCCTACATCTAATGGTGATTGAGGTACAAACCCCTTAACTCGGTTATCAAGGTTCCAAACCCTTGCTTGGTTGGTGGATCATTACACCCTACCACCCATGGTGATTGAGGAACAAATAACTCAACTCGATTATCAAGGTACAAATCTTTCGACATGGTCACCTAGGCTCACAACCCCCGAGAGGGGCATGGTTAATTTCCAATACAATATAGGAGAATATCATATACATACATCCCTTTAATCATCTTAATGTCATTAATCTCATAAGACATGCATTGGACCTTCAATTCTACAAGAAATCATAACCAAACATTTTATCAAATACTTGGTAGGTCTACAATGCTAGTGAAAACCATCCAATTAAAGAGTGAAATCATGCAAGAAATCTTGAAGTAAATCATCCGACCAATACTTGGTAACACCATCATAAAATATACATCGAAACCCTTTATAAAATCTCAAGATAGATCTAAGATTCATAGCTAAATACATGCATAAACAATCATACTTTTACAAAACCCTGACATAGTTCATAGTCAGATTCATAATAGAAAAATCGATATGTAAAATTAACTTAGGAACATGTATTTTAGGTAAAAAGGAAGTTTGGGCACCATGGGTGAAAGGACCTAATGATTGAAAACCACATACCTTATGTTGGAGAATTTTTTGAAGAAGATTTAAATGGAGACTTGAAGCTTGGATAAATTCCCCAAGATCCGGAAGAGTCTTGCACACTTGAATTTTGAGAGAAATATTAGTCTAAGTGTTTGAGAGAGTATTGGAGAATGTCTTGTACGATATGAAGGTAAAATATGTCTAAGTATAGGTATTTTCACGCATGGGAAGACTTAGGCCCATGACCTAAGATCCTTGGACCGAGATAAAGTTCACTCACAATAAGATACATAGGTCTGCGTCTGGTCCACGAAGAAACCTATCATGGAAGTAAATTTTACACTAGCCATTGCAGTATAATCGTGGATTGCCACTATTTTATGCAAACTTGGGAAAATTGAACTTTACTATGATTACTTTAAAATCAAGGTCAGAGCCATCTCCTACAAAATTTTGCCACCTAATCAAGAATATAAGTTGGATTTTTGATATCACACATGGATTTTGAGATTTATAGAAATTATGATTTCGGGCACTTTCGAGACACATTTTCGGGCACTCTTTGGGGTCGTTTCACTAGGACCTCCTCATATTTAAAATTATCTTCTACAACACCGACAAAATCCTAAGGCACACTTGTACTTGGGTCACCCACACATTTTCTCAACATGAACATGTAAGACCGGATGAACCATGTTCATCTCTATAGGTATCTCCAACTTATATGAAACCTTACCAGGCCTCCTCAAAACTCTAAAAGGACCCATAAAACTTGGATTTAACATCTCCTTCTTGCCAAATCAAACTACACCCTTCATAGGTAAGACTTTCAAATAGACCCAATTACCAACCTTAAACTCAAGATCTCTTCTCCTCACATTGGAATAGGACTTTTGTCTACTTTGTGATTTTTTTAATCTCTCCGTAATAAACCTCACCTTCTCCAAGGCTCCTATGACCGAATCTATACCTATCAAAGCCATTTTTGGCACTTCATTCCACCCAAAAAGGGATCTACAACGTCTACCATAAGGATTCTCAAAAGGAGCCATACTAACATTTGAGTGGTAGCTATTGTTATAAGCAAATTAAATGAGTGGAAGGTGTTCATCTGAACTACCCTTAAACTCCAAAACACAAGCTCTAAGCATATTCTTAAGAGTTTCAACAGTCCTCTCGGCTTGGCTATCCATTTGAGGGTGAAAGGTTATGCTAAGCTTAACCTTGGTACCAAAACCCCTTTGGGAGGACCTCCAAAATTGAGAAGTAAATTGAGCATCATGATTTGAAATGATAGACAAAGGCACCCCATGCAATCTAACTAACTCATCAATATACAACTCTGCATAATCTTCGGCACAATAAGTAGTATTGACCGATAGGAAGTGAGATAACTTTTTCATTCTATCCGCAACAACCCAAACAGAATCAAAATGTTTTACAGTCTTAACCCAACCACAAAATCCATGCTGATTTGATCCCACTTCTAAGTAGGAATCTCTAAATCTTGGGCTAGGCCACTTAGCCTATGATGTTTGGATTTTACGTGTTGACAAATATGACATTCGGATATGAACTTGGCAATGTCTCTCTTCATACCACCCTACCAATACACTTTCCTCAAGTCTCTATACATCTTAGTAGAACCGTGTGAATGGAATAGGATGAATTATGGGCTTCCTTCAAGATCAATTATTTAAAATTATCCATATTTGGCATACATAATCTGTAACACTACACATCTTACATCAACAGTTCTATGCAAATGAAATATGATATGGTTTGGTCAAATTATCATCAATTTTTAAAAGTTCTTGAATCTCCAATTAAAGGGTGACATACATGTCTAACGTTGAAGAGGGTCGAGTGTAAATAAGTTTTTAGTCGAATTGAGGAGATCATGGCCTTAAATGAAGTGAGAGAGGTGAGGTGCTTGTAGGACTTAGGAAGCTAGCAGGTGAGTCACCTACTTGCTTAGCTTTAATTTGCTAGCTAAACAGAGATGAGGCCCGACGTCAAATTTATCTAAGTCCGACTATGAATAAAGACCGTGTTAAGGGTGTAACATTAGCCCATGTTTTAACATCATAAATGGACTATATTTTTAGCCTAAGAATAATAGAGAAAGGGTCCAAGTACAACAAAACTAACTTGGTGAGTTGGGCCAAAACTAACTAAGAGAAAGGAAACAAAATGGCCAGCAAAGGCCCAACCAATTTGAACCCAATAAGGCCCAAGTGAAAGGGGAAAAATGGTACTTTGATTTCTTGATAAAATAAGGCTTAAAATAAGAAAGTTAAATCGTCTAAGTTCTCCTTTAAAAGGGGCTTTCAATCAGCTCATTCAAGTCATTCAACTTGAAATAAAAAATCAGATTTTCTTAAGGCTTTCTCTCTACACTTCTTAACTTTGTAAAGCAGCCAAAAGAGCTTTTAGGGTTCTTAAGGAGGCCCTCAACCTTGAAGGTAAAGGTAAGTGATTATATTTATGTGTTTAGTATGGTTTTTTTATGCAAAACAAGAGACCGTATTGGTTATGTCTATGCTGAAATTGTTGGACAACATGTGTTCCAAAAGTTGTTATACATTTTTTTTTATTTATTTGGAAGATTTTCTCTTGTTGGTTGGATAGATTATGAAGTTAGGCTATTATTCGTAATGATTATTAGTTCTATAATGATGTATAAGGGCTTCTGCACCATTTTACAGTCTGCAAAAGTGAGTTCTTGTATGATATCATAATTGTGCTTGTAATAGGAACTTGTGGTCTGATTGATTGAGGACTATGGTCTCATGTCCTCCACCTATTTTAGGACTATTTTTGAACTATTTCAGGACTAGTTTTATGTTTATATATGATATGGATAGTTTTATTAAAATCAGAATAGATTTGGAATTGTCGACGTCAAAATGTAACGACTAGATGTAATGTTCTGCCACCTGTTTGTATGTTGTGTAGAATTGTTATGTGTTGTGCCTTGTAGGATGTTGTAGGACATTTATTGCACTAAAACAGGCTGCACATGATATGTATATGAGAATGTGTATCATAAAATACGATTAGGTGTGGAAAGGTTGAAAGAATACGCTTGGGTTTATAATTATATGCTTGTTGACCGTATGTTTTTTTTTATGAGATTGGGTTACCAAGATGTATCTATTGATTACTAATGCTAGTGTTATCACCTACTATGCTATAGATAAATATTTGGAGGAAGGGAAGGTTATCTCAAGGTAATAGAAAGGTCGTACAACGAGGTATGTAAGGCTACTTGATTTCATATTATTTGGATGAAACATAGATCCCTCCTTAGTACATAAAGGCACTTACCAACTCCAACAAAACTATTAACTATGTTTCAACTCTTTCAGATATTCATACACTCCCATACATAGTCACATTTAAATCTGTATACATATTTGGATACCAAGATACACGACTTCGTTCTACTAAAAAGTCCATGTGTTGTTCTACCTCCACTGCATTTCATTATGTGTGTAACCTACTCCTTTCATTATGGTATTGTCTTTTATGATTATTTACATGTCATATGTTGTATCTACAGTCCTACAATCCAATATTATGACCACCAAAAGAATCATCTCAAAGGTAATTGAAAGATAAAGTAAAGTATGTTGCTTATTGATGGGTGGTAACCAAAGGGTGGAAGAATCACCTAGCTAGGGTCGATCCTATCACAGGGGGTAGCCTAAGGGGTTAAAAGAAAAGCCTAGCCAGGGCCGATCCCGATATAGATTTACTACTGATCAACTGATTATTTGTGTTACATGCTGTGCATAAACTATTTGTGTTACATGCTGTGCATAAACTATGTAGTAAAGGTAAAGTAATAAAAAGAACATAAAGTACATGATCCCAAAGTATAACTAAAGGTGGTCTCTTATCCTATACCAGTGCATAGTCTCATTTGAGTTGTTACTTCATATACAAAATTTCCTGCCTTATATATTCAGTACATTATCTCGTACTGACGTCCCTTACAGGGGACCTGCATATCATGCTATAGGTACAGGTGTCAGTAGATCTCCCCAGTAGAAGTACAGGATATCCAGCTGCTGTTATGAAACTCCAGGTTGCTTCAGAGTTTTGTGTGTCCAGAGATTATACTTTTGTATTGTATAGTTAGTCGAGGCGAGGCCTGTTCTAACCCTTATCAGATACTTTTCCTTATCTAAAAGCATTGTAGACTATGTAAATTAAAGTGTGGTCATGTCTCATACTTTAAACACCTTGGACCCAATGGCGTAGCCATATGCATCTCCTTTTGGCTTATTATCGCTGTTTACTTTCTCAAAGGCATATTGAACGTAGGAATCCCTTATGATATGTATAGAAAGCGCATCGATACAGGTTGGTTCTCCTGGGCCTTATCAGCAACAGCTGCCCGTCCACCCAAACGGGACTTTGGGCATGACATAATCTACCTTGGTACCTAAGGGCACTATCTCCCCCTTGGGAGAAAACCTCCACTATACTATCTCTCACCAAGGCCTTCAACTCTAGCAAGGCGGGAAATATCTTGTTTTGCCTTTACCTCCTCAATTAAGAAAGATTTGAAACCATCAACAACCGCTACACCACCATTGTCAACCTCATCCAACCTAACCCCTAATCTAGCTAATCGATCAACCTTTCCAGCCACCTCTTTGCAACTATCATCAACATGAGCTAGGCTACCCATAGACACCCTACTTAGAGCATGGGCCACAACATTAGCTTTGCCAGGGTGATAATACACACTCATATCATAATCTTTAAGAAGCTTTATCCACCTTCTTTGTCTAAAGTTAAAATCTTTTTAGCTGAACACATATTGGAGACTTTTGTGGTCGATAAATCCATCAACATGAACCCCATACAAGTAGTGATACTAAATTTTCAAAGCAAATACCAAGACTGCTAATTCCAGAGCATGGGTGGGATAATTCATCTCATGCACCTTAAGTTTTCTAGAAGCATATGCTATCACCTTACCACTTTAGCAACCCAAAACCAATTCTTGAGGTATCATAATATACAACATACCCTTCCGATAAACAAGCAAAGATAGGAGCGGAGACAACCTTATCTTTCAAAGTTTGGAGACACATTTTACACTCATGGGCCCACATAAATTTTGCCTTCTTTTGGGTCAACTGAGGCATAGGAGAAGAAATAGAAGAGAACCCATTTACAAACCTCTGGTAATAACCCATCAAACTAAAGAACTTCTAATGTTTGATGGAGTCAAAGGTCTAAGCCAATTTCTAATCACTTTCGACTTCATAGGATCCACCATAATAACCATCACCTAATACCACATGTCCTAGGAAAGCAATCTCTTTCAACCAAAACTAATATTTCTCACATTTTGCATACAACCTCTCCTCCATCAAGATTTGCAACACCACCCTCAAATAATTCACATGCTCCTCCTCACTATAGGAATAGATCAAAATATCATCAATTAAAAGCAACACAAACAAGTCAAGGTAGGGTTCAAAGACCCTATTCATAAGATCCATAAAATATAGTTAGTGCATTAGTTAACCCAAAAGACATAACAACAAACTAAAAGTGCCCATACCTAGTCAGGAAAGCCGTCTTGGGAATGTCATACTTCTCACTTTCACATGGTGATACCCGGACCGAAGATCAATCTTAGAAAAGTGACTAGCCCCTTGAAGTTGATTAAAATGGTCATCAATCCTTGGTAGAGGGTACTTTTTCTTTATGGTGACTCTATTAAGTAGTCGATAATCAATGCATATTCTAAGAGAAACATCTGGTTTCTTCATAAATAACACTGGTGCACCCCAAGGTGACTTACCAGGCCTTATAAAACCCTTCTCCAATAAATCTCTCAATTGTTCCTTCAACTCCGTTGGGACCATATGGTAAGGGGGAATAGAGATGGGTTGAGTGTCAAGAAGGAAGTCTATACCAAAATCTATTTTCCTTTAGTGAGGAACACCGGGAAGCTTATCTAGAAAGAACCTTGGCCTTCATATCCCGAACCCTCACAAGATGATAAAGACAACCTTTACAAATCAACTTTTGGGCCTTAAGACATGAAATAAATCTACCTTGACCACTATCATGACTTTTTTACTCAAGTACGGGCTCATTAGGGGATTGGAATTTCGCTCTATAGGTTCTACAATTAATAGAAGTATAGTATACATGCAACCAATCCATTCAAAGAATGACATCAAAATCTACCATATCTAATTCAACAAAATCACAAGGAAGAATTTTATGAAAAATGAACATGGGAAAATTTCTGTAGACTCTTCTAGCAACAATGGACTTACCAACAGGGGAAGACACTTCATAAGGTTCACACAATAATTCGGGACTAACATAAGCTTTTTGACAAAAAAAGGAGTAATAAAAGAATGAGTAACACCCAGGTCTATCAATACATACTCGTTAAAATTAAAAACTTTTAACATGTCGGTAACAATATCGGGCACCTCATCAACTTCTTGTCTCCCTTGAAGAGCGCAAACTCTATTTTGCCTTGGAGCACCTCTTTGATGACATCCCCTTACTCTTTGGTCCACATTTGCACCTTGGCCTTATGGGCGACCATCTCTACCTTTGTTTTGTGCATGCAACCAATCAATATCTTTGTGACCCATCTCACCACATCCAAAGTAAGCGTTTGTATTTCTCAAACAAGGACCACTATGATTCTTTTCATACATTGGACACCTAGGCTTGACCATTTCACTATTACCACCTCAGAACCTTTAATTAGGTACCCTATCATTGGCAAACCTCTTGTTGGAACCATTAGATGACCCCTGGCCTTGGATCTTGTGCCATGAGAAAACTAACCACCCTTGGAGCCATGGAACCCACTGTCAAATTGAGCCCTCTTGGACTCACCAATCCTTCTCTTTCTAATCTTCTTACCTTCTAGTTATTTAGCATATGTCATGAGGCATGACAAATACATATTGCCTATTAGCATAGTGGTTTGGCAGTCTTTATTCACCAAGTCGGATACACCCGGTATATATTTGTTCATCCTTATCCTTGGCTCGACAACTAATTATGGGTAATACTTAGAGAGTTGGTTGAACTTGAGGGAATACTCCCTCATACTCATAGACCATTGCTTTAGATTAATAAATTCCATCATTTTTGCCTTCCTTAGCTCAATCGAAAAGAATCGTTTAAGAAATGCCATTTTGACTTCCTCCCAAGGGATAACATCACCATTCCCCTTCTTTATCCTCCATCCAGTGAACCATATTTGATCCACCCCTTTGAGTTGGTACGCCACTAACTCTGCTTTTTCCTTAGAATCAACCCCCATAATGGACAACACCTTATACACCTCATCACCTCATCCACCTTGGATACATGGAGCTCCGGTGGGTTCATTCTAGTGAAATCCCTCACCCTTGAGGCCAAAGTAGAAACATGTCACAATTCAAGCCTAGGGTGTAGATGTGACATGGAACAAAGGGAACCTGAAGGGACCCAAGAAATCATCTTAGCACATCATTACACATCATTGGTCGTGAAAGCAATAAAATAGCAACAAAAGACTAGAAATAGGGATAACCAGGGCTAAGGGACATATTCATATTATAACAAGAAGAGTCAAGAGAGAGTTAATCTCATAACATTACATATGACATGTCCAACAATACCTTTGCTTCATAGATAAAAGTGAGGGCCAAGACAAGAAACTTGGCTTACCCTCATAGTCAATAATTACATAAAAGAAATGATACTCTTAGAACATATCCTGATATCATAAACAACATCCCCGAAATGCAAGACTCACCAACAAGATTAAGTGAAAGCATACTAGCCATGTATATGATGCTCAAGCGGGGCTCTGGTACCTATAGGTGACATCATGTAGGCATAGATTATGTGTTAGTACATTTAAATGTACTAAGTATGTAGGATGGAAGGCAATAAGTGATAAGCTCCATAATCAAAATACATAACATAGGCAATGAATAAGCATATAGCAATATGGAATGTATAAATGTTGCTTGAAGTAAAAATCATTCCTATATAGAACATATTACTAGTGTAAGGAGTGACCATCATTAATGCAATCTAAGGCCTACCACCTCCTTGGAGAGGCACATGAGGTAGAAACCCCTTCCTGTGGTTGATAAGTTACAAACCCCTAACATAGTTGATTAGGTACAAACCCACTAACATGGTTATCAAGGTAAAAATGCCTCAACATGGTTACATGGGCCTACTACCTCCCGAGAGAGGTGATCAAGGTACAAACCCCTTAATAAACTTACTCGGGCCAACAACCTATCGAGTGAGGCTCAGTTATCTCTAACAATATAGAGATAATATCATATTCATACATTCCTTTCATCATCATATACATATATTCCTTTCATCATCATAAAGTCAATTATCTTATAAGACATGAATGGACCTTCAATTCCTTAAGAATTTAAAAACCAAATATTTTATCAAACACTTGGCGAGTGTGTAGTGCTAGTGTAAAACCATGCAATTCAAGAGTTAAATCAGACAAGAAAATTCATTGTAAAAATATCAATACATACTTGGTGAAACCCTCAAGCAATATACATCAAAACCCTTCATCAAATCCCACATTAGTTCTTAGATTCATAGCTCCAAACATGCTAAAATGGTCGTAATTTCATAGACCCCAACATATTGTGCAGTGAAATTCATAATACATGAAACTCATGGGTAAATCAACTTTAAATAATGTAATTTAGGGAAAAAAGATGTTTGAGTATCATGGGTTAAAGGAACCCATAGAAGAAACCCATATACCTTAGCTTTCGAGAATAGCTTGATGAAGATTGGAGATTGAGACTTGAAGCTTGAATGAGATCCTTGAAATCCGAATGAGTTTTGAGACTTGAGTTTAGGAGTAAAATATTTGGCTAAGTGTTTGAATGAGTATTGGGGAATGTTTTGAATGATATAAGGGTGAAATATGATTAAGTATGGGTATTTTCACGTTTGGGAACACTTAGGCCCAAGACACAAAAGCCTTGGAACAGACTTGAAAAACTACTGAAAAATATGTTATGGTGTGACCTTGGCGATTCGTTTGCTCAAAAAATTGGGGTTATTCTCATCTGATACTCAATTTTACCCTCTAAACAAGAATATGAAGTCTGATTTTTAATATCATGCATGAATTTTGAGATATATGAAAATTATGATTCGGAACACTTCCAAGGCACATTTTCAGTCACCTTTTGGGGTCGTTTCAATATCTCCTCCTTGGAAACATTTGTCCCTGAATGTCAAAGAAACATATATAGGAGACATAAACATGATAAATTTAGCCCATATAGAGATGCAACAATTAACTTAAACCTCATTTCAAAAATCTCATCATAAGAATAACTCATCTTGAACTTTTCAATGTAAACACGAATGTATGCATATGTCATGAGTTGAACTTAAACTTATAATTACATAAAAGACTCAGGTTGATACCTTAGGCTTGAGTGGAGTGGAAAAAGATAAAGGTATCACTTTTGCATGTTCTCTTCGTCATACCAAGTAGTACTTTCAACTTGTTGATTCCTCCAAATGACCTTAACGGAAGCCACATCCTTGTTCCTTAACTTCTTCACTTGTCTATCCAAAATCTGAACTGGAACCTCTTCATAGATCAAATTGTCTTCAATAATATCCATAACATAAAGAGGCACGATAGCATTAGGGTCTCCCACACATTTTCTCAACATGCACAGGTGAAAGACCGGATGAACCAACTCCATTTCTCTCGGCAAATCCAACTCGTAGGCCACCTTACCAACTCTTCTCATCACCCTATAAGGACCCACATATCTACGGTGTTACTTGCCTTAATTAACAAAATGGACCATACCTTTCATGTGTGACACCTTCAAAAAAACTCAATCACTAACCTTGAATTCAAGATCCCTTCTCCTCACATTGACATAAGACTTTTGGCGACTTTTGGCTGTTTTCAACCTTTCTTTAATCATCCTTACCTTCTCCATAGTATCCATAACCAGATCCATCCCTAATAGAGCCACCTCTCAAACCTCAAGCCACCCAATCGATGATCTACAACGTCTACCATAGAGAGCCTCAATAGGAGCCATACTAATACTAGAACAATATTTATTTTGTAGGCAAACTCAATCAATGGAAGATGATCATCCCAACTACCCTTAAGCTCCAATACACAATCTCTATACATATCCTCAAGGGTTTGGATAGTCCTTTTGGCTTGGCAATCCATTTGAGAGTGGAAGGCCGTACTAAGATTAAACTTTGTACCAAGACCCTCTGGAAAGACCTCCAAAAATATGAAGTGAATTGTGCACCACGATTTGATATAATGGATAAAAGAACCCCATGCAAACCAAGTCATGAATGTACAACCTAGCATAATATTCAGCCTCATATATAGTCTTAACCGGTAGAAAGTGAGCCGATTTTGTCATCCTATCGACCATAACCCATATGGAATCAAAACCCTTTCTAGTCTTGGGAAATCCAACTACAAAATCCATATTAATCTCTTCCCACTTCCAAGTAGGAATCTCTATATCTTGGGTTAGGCTACCCGACCTTTGATGTTTGACCTTGACTTATTGGTAACTATGGCAACCGGAGACAAATTTTGCAATATCTTTCTTGATGCCTCCCCACCAATACACCTCTATCAAATCTCTATAGATTTTAGTAGACCTAGGGTGAATAGAATAAGAAGAGCTATAAGCCTCATCAAGAATCTTTTCCTTCGAGCAATCAACACAAGGCACACACAACCTACCTTGGTACCTAAGGGCACCATCTCCCCCTTAGGAGAAAACCTACACCTTACCCTCCTTTACCAATGCCTTCAATTACAACATAGCGGGGTCAAGATCTTGCTTAGCTTTTACCTCGTCGACAAATGTAGATATAGCACCATCAACAATAACAATGCTGCCATTATCCTCTTTCTCCAACCTAACTTCCAATAGAGCCAACTGATGGATCTCCTTAGCCTCCTCTAGATCTTCATCATAAACATGATCTAGGCTACCAATGGACACCCTACTCAAAGTATCTGCCATAATATTAACATTACCAAGATGATAATGCTGACTCATATCATAGTCCTTAAGAAGTTCTAGCCACCTTCTTTGTCTCAAGTTGAGATCTTTTTTAGTGAAGACATATTAGAGACTCTTATGATCGATGAACACATCAACATGCACCCTATATAAATAGTAACGTCATACCTTTAATGCAAATACCACGATAGCTAGATTAAGATCATGGGTAGGGTAGTTCTTTTCATGCACTTTGAGTTGCCAAGAAGTATATGCTATAACCTTAACACTTTGCATTAGAACACAACCCAAACAAACCCTAGAAGCATCATAATACACAACAAATCCCTCTAGCCCTTCTAGTAGTGACAATATAGGAGTGTACACAAGCTTATCTTTCAATATTTGAAAGCTCTTCTCACTCTCATTGGTCCATAAAAACTTTGCCTTCTTTTAAGTTAATTTTATAATCACAAATCTCCATTTGTAACCCTCTGAGCCCAAGAAGTTCCTAATATTCAAAGGGGTTAATGGTCTAGGCCAATTTCTAATCACATCCATCTTCTTAGGATCCACCTCAACTCCATTCCCAAAACCGCATGACCTAGGAAGGGTACTTCTTTCAACCAAAATTCACACTTCTCATATTTAATATACAATTTATCCTCCCTCAGTCTTTGCAATACTACCCTCAAATGACCCATATGTTCCTCCTTATTATATGAATAAATCAAAATGACATCAATAAATACCATAACAAACGAATCAAGATATGGTTTAAAGACCATATTCATAAGATCCATGAAGATGGGCGGTGCATTGATCAACCCAAATAATATCACAACAAAATCATAATACCCATACCTAGTCTAGAAGGCCATCTTAGGAATATTACACTCCCTCACCTTCACTTGATGATACCCGAACCAAAGATCAATCTTAGAGAAATGGCTAGCCCTTTGCAATTAATCAAGCAAATCATAAATCCTTGCAAGAGGATACCTATTCTATATGGTGACCCTATTAAGTTGCCAGTAGTCAATACACATCCTATGACACCCATCCTTCTTCTTCACAAATAACACCAGAGCACCCCAAGGTGATTGTCTAGGCCTAATGAAACACTTCTCTAAATACCTCAATTGCTCTAACTTTTTTAACTCTACTGGGCCATACGTAAAGGGGAATAGTAATGGGTTGAGTATAAGGAAGGACATTTATACCAAAATCTATTTCCCTTTCTGGAGGAACACTTGGAAGGTCATTTGGAAACATACAAAGAAACTCATTTATAACCGGAACCAACTCTATGGGAAGGACCTTGGACTTCACATCTCTAACCCTCACAAAATGATAAAGACACCCCTTAGAGATCAACTTACGGGCTTTAATGCAAGAGATGAACCTACCCTTGACCACCATATCATGAATCTTCTACTCAAAGATGGGTTCATTTATGAACTTGAATTTGACCCTGTGGGTTCTACTATCAATAGAAGTATAGCATAGATGAAACCAATCCATCCCAAGACTGACATCAAAATCAACCATGTCTAACTCAATGAGATCACAAGGCAATGTTCTATGCGAAATGCAAATGGGACAATCTCTATAAACTTTTCTAGCAATAATAGATGCACCAATAGCAGTAAACACCTTATATGACTCATGCAACAATTCAAGCTCAACGTGGAACTTTTATGCAACAAAGGGAGTGACAAAAGAAAGAGGATCAATTAATGTATACACATATAAATCAAAGATTTCAACATACCGGTAACAATGTCGGGTACCACATCAACCCCTTGCCTTCTATTCAAAGCATAAAACCAGTTGTACATTAGGGTATCCTCTTGCCGGCCACCTCTCTCCAAAGGAACTGCCTTAGCACCTTGTGGATGAACCTCCATATGTTGTTGCGATTTCGATGGCAATCTATTACCTTATGCCCAACTTCTCCATACCCATAACATGCATTAGTGTCCCTCAAGCACGGGCCACTATGACCCGTACCACATTTTGGACACCCACCATTAGGAACCATACCTCCAACACCTTGAGGCCTTGGAAAATCATTGGCAACCCTCTTTTGGAATGCATGAGAAGACCCTTGGCTTTGATGAAACCGACCACTCTTTCGACTATAAAACTTTCCATGAAAATGGGCCCTGTTGGCCTTATGACTCCTCCTCTTCCTCAACTATTCCTCTTCCATTTGCCCAACATAGGTCATCAAAAGAGACAAATCCATGTCACAAATATACTTGACGGACCAACACACCTCACTCACCAAGTCATAAAAAGCCATCCTAAATTTATTCATCCTAGACCTTAAGTTGGCCACCAAGTATGGAACATATTTTGAAATTTAGTTGAACTTGATGGAATACTCCCTCACAAACATAGACACTTATCTCAAATTCATAAATTTCACTAATTTGGTCCCCTAAGCTCAAAAGCGAAGAACCGATTAAGGAAAGCCGCCTTGAATTCCTCCCAAAGTACCACATTGTTGACCCACTTCTCCTCTTACTAATGATTGTACCATATTTGTGATACCCCTTTGAGTTGGTAGGCCGCCAACTCTGGCTTATCCTCCGACCCTACACCCATCGTAGGCAAGATCTTGTAAATCTCATCAATGAACTGTTGAGGACCCTCACTCACCATTGACCCATGGAATTCTAGGGATTTATCCTTATGAAATCTCTCACCCGAGATACTAGTATAGGAGCATGAGGGGCTTGGGCCCCTTCGTCGGCTTGTTTAGCGATGACAAATCTGATGTTCACGCCCCAATAAAAAAGCGGTCGTTGTCAGCAATTAACCTAATCGAAGGTTAGGGTCAAATCCACATGGAATACAGGGTTTTCTTACAAGACTTCACTATTAATAATTTCTAGCATCAATAACTAAAATCTCTAAATAAGGGGCAGGGGGTTGTGATTCAAAAACAAAAGTAAAATTACGACTATACTACTATGCAGGAAAACACTCAATTTTAGGGAGAACTTGAGAATTGTGTTCTCCATGGTTTGTTGACTCGATTAGCCTAGGTAACATAACCACAATTGAATATTATCATGCAAGATGGTAGACTAGGTTCTTCCAGCCCTCTTGTGAAAGTGAAGGTCGAATTTCACCAAGGCCCTTGTTCGGTAAACATGACGTGCCAACTAATCGTTACCAATTGTCCCAGTCAACCTTCCCTTGGTTAGGTTCGGTTGATTAGATGAGAAGACATTGATTGAATCTTATCATGTACTTCCCTTTTCCTATTCGTCACTACCTTGGTCGGGATCATGACAGTAGGTGGGGTTTGGTGTTTCCCACCACCAAACAACAATCATAATAAAGGGAAATAGACAATACATGTAAAACCCCAATAATAGAAATTCCATAAACCTAGGTCATCTCAAGTCAACTACCCATGGTTCCCACAACCCCAAGTTGTGGGTACTTAGCTACTCATAGCTAAGGTAAAACAAGCAAAAATGCACATACAAGACATAAATGAGAGTCTTACCAACAACAATGAAGAAAGTAGGCACCACAAGTTGCAAACCCACAAGTTTGATTGATCAACATTGAGCATAGAGCCAGATTTGCAATCCCCTAACATGGGAATCGCAAGAGAGAATAATAAACTAATCTAAAAAACTAATAAAGGATTCAAAAAATGATTGTGAAATGTATCCTGGTCGAACTCCTTTCTGAAACCCTAAATTTAACTATATATAGTATCTACAAAATAATCCTAGAATTTACACAGAAAAGACAGCTGGCAGCTGATAAGTCTCTTAGGTACGACTTGTAGGATAACCTATGAGTCATATACGAGGTCTTGTATCAGGTTCTTTGCATCTTGGACTAAACTAGTATGACCCATAGGTACGTTCTTCTCGTAGTCTTAGCCTTCAGTTTTATGTCCAACATTTTGGCTCTCTGATTCTTGCTACGAGTCCACCTATAGGAGTTGTAGTGAGACTTAATACTCATAGGATGGCCTTATAGTGGTGACCTCCACTTAGTAGATTTCAGAATTTTTGATCTCTGATTCTTGCTACAACACACCCTACGACTCGTAAGAGTGCTCCTATGTCCTAAACTTCAGCAAAATCTATAATTTTTCTTCAAAATCATGCCAATCTAACTTTTCTGTAAGAAAAACATAAAACACATAAAAACCATAAAAAGTTACATTAAGAACTCACAAAATCCCTAGTTTTAGGCATCAAATGTGCTGTATTTTGACAGCACATCAACACCCTCAACTTAGAATTATTACTTGTCCTTAAGCAATGATTCGATCTATGCAGACAAAGTGAAATACATAGTAGCTATACTAATGGGATATACAATAACTCCTTTGATTCAGGTACCTAACTACTATTTTCAAAAGAGGATTGCAAAGTTATTAAGCAAACAAGAACATAATGAAATACCTGGCAATCCAGCTATAACAAGCTAGGGAGCATCAACCATCCACAATCGCTGGTATAGTCATATGCTACTCAAGTAATGCAAATGCCCGTACTAGAAAGAAGTCCCTCATACTCACTCAAAAGAATTTAGAATTCAAGGACCAAGAAAGTATTCTCACTCTCACAAAATTAAAATTCAAGCATACTGACTAACACCATAGGCTTACCTCTATACTCAACTTCTGGCTTGGTGATAAAGTGGATTTAGATCACTTTAGGACTTATAGGCTTGTAACTAGGTTTGGGGTGCTTTGGTATGGTATTTTGGGCAAGTAGTGAATAAAAGCTATCCTTGAACCATGTTTACCAATACCTTTTGCTTTATAACCCAACCCTTTTTAATCAATCCACTATTATTCTCTTGTTTTGAACTTTTCTCGAGGGCTATCTTTCCCTTTTTTTAGCTATACCTCGATTTCAAGCTCATTTTTTCTACTTTTTCTCAACTCAAGGCACTTTTCTTTTCTTTTTCTTTACTCGGTTCATGATTTTTTTTATATCTTTCTTGATTTCCCAATTAACCACCTTATTGTTATTACTTTACCATAATAAGGGTCACCCTCAACTTAGGGTTTCAGTCTCAGCTGAAGTGCACATTATCTATGCCTCAAACCAGGGCCACCAACTGTAGCCACCCTCAACTTAGGCATTTTCCCTCAATCAAGATTCACATGTTCAACGATTGACTAGGGCCAATATCACAGTATTTTATTAAAAAAGGTTAAGTTAGCAAGGTATCAAGAAAGAAAAAGTAAATGGTAAACTCAAAAATTTGGAACAAGGGATTCACTCACTTATTTGGTGGGTCATTTAGGCCAAAAGTGATTTCACTCAAATAACAAAGGTTTAAGATCCTTTCCATGTCCACTACATCACCAACCCAATCATAGAGTAACAAGTCAAGTTCTGGGTCCATACAAGATGCATGAATGTAGCAAAATAAGCTCACAACACACATGACAATTTCATCCACAATCAAGTAAGACTCACATGTCATGTTTTCAGTCTCAGCTTACCTTCACAATATCAGAACAAACATTGCTTCATACTCAATAATGTATTAATGCATCAATCATCACAACCTCAAAATTTTTGTGAGTACCCAATTTTTCATCAAAACTTTAGAAATACATCTAGAAATTATGTATATGCCAATATATAACACTAATATGGATTCACAGTTTATCTACACTACATAAACATGCCGGTTCAACAGAAAATTAAACATCCATAAAGAAAAAGAAGCATGACAAGAAAATCTTGGGATCAAAATAGGAGAAGTTATAGACTTGAGGCTACTCAAACTTCACGTTTATCCATAACTTCCCACACCCCACCAAAATAGGATACTTTATCCTCAAATTTAAAACACATAAAATATGGAAATATACAAACAAAACATACACGCACACACACACAGATATATATATATATATATATATATACACACATACATCAAAAACAAACATTGAAAAACTATTATCCAAAATAAACATCCAAACTAAAAATATTTAAACACATCCAAAAACCAACATAACAAAACGATTGTCTAACAATAGAACAAAGTATCCAACATGACAAAATAAGAACTTTGGTCAAAAGAAGTCAAACATCACGGTGTATCAAGCATCAATCTCTAGCTGGTCTATGGGGTCCTAGGGAATCAACTCTTTCTCAGCAATTCGAGAACTACCCTCTCCATGTGGGGTATACTACTCGTAATCTCTTTGAATAGCCACTATCAGTAGCGACTCCTGCACCACCTCCTCTGGTATGGGCTCTTCTTCAGTGTTGACCTTTTCTGGGTTAGCTCTGGATCATCCTACTCAAGTGGCCTCTACCTACGGACGTTCAGATGGTCGATTAGCCACTTATATGCCTTGTCATCCACCGATGCCACCTCCAGGGATGCAATAGGAGCTACCAATATCTATAATAATGCAACCTTAAACTTGGCTAACTCTTGAGTCACCACACTAGTGTCACCAAACCGAGCTGTCTCAAGTCTTTGTTAGACCATAAACTCATATGCATCCACTCGAGCATCCACCGCTCTAACTCTCTCATCTACCAATACGCGAGTGAATGTCTTCATCCTCTCCTCAGAGTCCTATACTTCTGGTCAACCCAAGGTTTGACCCATGCAAATAGATCTTGAAATTTGGACTCTACCATAGCTACCCTGCGTAATAATGCCAAAAAAATAATAGTAGAATTAAGAGAATTAACCTATAATGTAGCTACTGGTGGTACTGGGGTACTGGAGGAGGGTGTGGACTTGATCTCCACAGCTAGCATGGGTTCTGTAGTAGCTGAAGTCAATCCCTGAGTCTGGGGATCTACTAGAAATGGATTTAGGATAGGAGGAGAAATAACTCTCTGTAGGTCTACAGGGTTTACATTTGCCTTGATTATGCTGGGATCCATCATATGCAATGTCTCTATATGAGGGTCCAAGTAAAGAAAGACCGACACCCCTAACACCTTGCATAGCTTGTGTATTAGACTGGGAAATAACAATGCCTACCGAGTGTGGACGACTGACTCATGTATATGTTCTACCATAACCTAAGCCCAGTCAATTTCATACCCTGCCAAAATACAAGCCAACAACACAGCTCTCTCCAATGTGAACACATTATCCATGAAAGTGGGTCTAATACACCAGCGAATAATGGACACACAAAACTTTTGCCTAAATAAGAGATGGGCCTTCAAAATATGCTCCATCTGGTTCGTAACCAATGTTGGCTCGACACCTTTATCACAAATTTGACTTGCTATCCACTGAAGGAGTTTTGTTCTCAGCCTGGCATCCTTCTGATTCACTGCCTTTCTCATTTCTGCAATTCTATGATCATACTCCGCAGTGGGATGTGGCACTCTATAGTTTGGTCCAAATTGCACTCTCCAAGTAGTTTATTGTGAGATATCAACAGCCTCCCCTCTAACTAGGACTTCACTCAATCGTGGCTGCTCAATGGGCTTTTCGAGCCTTGGCAAATCTCTGCGAATAGCAGCATAGTAGAAGGCATAAAACTCCCTAACTATATACTGGGCATACTTTCCTAGTGCTTGTGATAACCAACTAAGCCCACGCTACTCAATTTCAGCCTCTAACCCTAGTACACTACTTAGTCCTAAATTTTTCAGCATAGCTTCCTTGTGGAATCTCCTCACTGGCCTCCCTTAACTTTTCAGTTCCAATCCTTCTTCATAAATCTCTTTCATCCTTGGGACATACCATCTCATGTTTTGGTGGCTTGTAGAGGTAATAGTCTAAGCAAAATCGGCTAGCTGTGAGGGAGCAGTACTATCTTACTGAGCCTGAGACACCTCAAGGAAACCAAACTCAAAAACGAAGGCATCATTGGACCCTTCCTCGTCACCCTCCTCTTCAGACTGGAAGGGGCTAACTACTTCCATTGGAATCATTATTTGTGATCTAGGTAAAGGTAAGTTGGCTTAGGGGTAAGGTTGCATGTTCATCTCCTTAACGGATTGATCTTGATCAAATGTTTCATCCCTAAGTTGGTGACCAAGGTTTGGGGCAACAACTCTTCATCCTTTTGGAGACATTATCTCTATAGTACCATCACAAACCAAAGCATAAGTTCCATGATGTTTTGTACCACAAAAATACACATAAAATAATCAAATATCAAATAATAAAATTTCTTAAGTAAAATGACTGAACCAGGTGTAGGGTTGCAGATACGAGGTAGAGGTATGACTCGTAGGGTGACCTATGATTCATATGGTAGACTCGTATTACTATGGTATATAAGGGAAATACATTCTGGATTAAGGTATGAGGTGTAGGTACGACTTGTAAGTTGCCCTATAAGTCACCATCCGAGCTCATCTCTAATTTCAGACACATCTTGAGAGTTTAGATCAAGGCCACAAAACCACCACTACGACTCGTAACAAGTTCTACAAATGTAGGTGAGTCTCGCAGGGAAAATATTAAGGCATTCTAGGTGACTGTTGCCTGCTACAAAGGGCCACTATGACTCTTAGGGTGATATACAATTCATATTACGTCCTCGTAGCAGAAAACAGAGAGCACCTAGGACGCCTACAACCCTTCCACAAAGACCAACAACTAACCGGAAAGCATCAGGGGTTACAAAAACAAAAGCATGGGTGACAAAGCATCAAACCTAAACACTCTCCATTAACAATCATCTCAAGACAAAGCATGAATTTTCCCTTATCTGAGCAAAGCACTTCTAGTAGTAAAGCATCAACGCGTATTCAACGAGATACATATGCATAAATAACTATAAAGAACTATAACACCCCAACCTAACAATTTTAACCCCAAATATTTACCACAGGATAATGACCCATAAAATACCCAATAAAGTACATGGCCATAATATCAGAGATCAAGATCACCCAACAAAGGTAGAATTCAAGATTCGACCTGTTATAGGTACATACATAGTTATGCAACATAGTTTTCCTACTTCCACAATTAGTATCACTTGGTTTTGCTAACCATGATCATAAGCCATTCATTCAAACATCCATAATACTAGACTATTTTAGCGATAAACCAAAATTAACCATGATAACTTACCAAATGAATGGATGAATGAATGATGAGAATACAAGAAAGCAGGTTGAGTCCACGAGAACTTACCAGATGAATGGATAAATGAATGATGAGAATACAAGAAAGCAGGTTGAGTTCTTGGTGCAAAGTTCACTTGCTAGGGAATGTTAGTGGGTGAATAATGTAGGGGGTGAATAAAATAGTGAAAGGGGATGATAGGGGGAGTTATAAGGTGAAACTAAATTCTTTTTGAAAGGGACATGGAGAGCCAAAGATGTTAGTCTTTTAACATTGAAATGGTGCACCTTTTAAAATTCTGCAGATCAGTTTTATGAGACCCTAATTACGAGTTATAAGGCATCATACGAATCATAGGTCCCGATCTCATAGCAAACCCAATACTTGGGAAATTTTAATTTCATACTTGGATATTACGAATCGCACTTAAGACTCATAGAGGACCCTTTGAATCGTAACGTTAGCTCATAGTGCAAGTGCCTATTTCTGAGACTTATTGTTTCCTTCTATGAACATGACTACCAGCCGTGGTGATGACTATGACTTGTAGCCTTGCTCATATATGATGTTATAAGCATGCGTTTTTCCACTCCTAAGTTCCTGCTTTGTTCCTGCACCCAAATACTTAAGATCCACTATAACACAAGTTGACATAATTGGTTGAAAGTCTTAGAAGTCTCAACGAAATTAACTACCAGTAATAGGCTACACAAATAAAAATGTCTCAAGATAAATGTAAATATAAAAGATGCTTGGGTTATCTCTCAAGAAGTGCCTTGTTTAATGTCGTGGCTTAACTATGCCATCACGAATAATCAGACTTCTCCATGAGCTCTATTACTGCTCCTTCTACTCTTCCTTTGTTTATCTTGTACTGCATCTAGTTGTTCAGCAAGCTGCTCCATCCTTTTACCAAGACTTTGCATTGATATAGTTATTCCATTTTATAATTACATTTCAGGACATCAAACTTTATCTCCTGGAACATGTCATGTTGCTCATTTACCTTGATCAGGACTTGTTCAAGCATATGCTCAATCCGAGTTAGTTTATCAGTGATACAATGTTCATACAATAACCTCATATAATGTGCAAAATTTTTGCTTTTGTATTTACTTGAGGCTCCCACAAATGCACTAGTAGATGGTCCGGCTTTCCCATGAAGGGGTTCGTAGACTTAGGCAACTGTAGATAGCTTGTCCATACTCTCAATGATCTCATTAAACGATTATCTTACGAACTCCCAATATTCCCCTCCAAACAATGCGTCAGCCTTCCATTGTTACTCCGAGGTCAATGCTTAGTAGAAGCTAGACACCAATTCATCATCAGTCAGACCATGGTTATGATTTATTTCCAAGACTGCTTGTACTTTTCCCAAGCTACTACCAAAGGTTCTCCGGGCACTCTTTTGAAATTACAGATATTGTTCTATAGCTTTTGCTTGTTGGATTTCTCATAGAAGTTCATGAAGGAAGACTCTGTGTACTTCCCCCCAGTTAGAGCAAACATTGTATGGGTGAATTGATCACCATTCTGCAGCTTCACTCCGGAGAGTCTTGGGGAAAACCTGAAGAGGCATGGCCCCTCAAGTAGGTTATCTTATCCTAAGGACCCCCCTCAATGTTTGAGTGAAATTTTGTAGGTGGATTTTGGGATCTTTGGACCCTTACACATAAAATAGAGCCCGCCTCTACAAAGTCTCCAATAAGTCATTTGCAATGTAGAACTTTTATTCAGTCACAGTGCCAGCCAACCTGCACTTGAAATCAACTAACAAAAATAAACAGAAAGAGTAAAATATAGGAGAGTTTTAGAAATTAACACTAGAACTAACTAAAAATGAAATCAAATCAAAACCTAGTTGTATTCGCCAACAATGGCACCATAATTTTTGATGACAATCTGATGTTCACACTCCAATAAGAAAGCAATTAATTTCAGTAATTAAACTAACCAAAGTTTAGGTTCGAATCCACAGAAAATATAGGGCTTGACTACAAGACTTCACCACTAATCATTTCAAGAATCAATAACTAAAATCTCTAAAATGAAGGGGGGAGGGTTTGTGATTCAAAAACAAAAGTAAAATTATGACTATACTACTATGCACAAAAATATTCAATTTTAGGGACAACTTGGGAATTGTGTTCCCCACGGTTTGTTAACTCGATTACCTTAGGTAATGTAACTACAATTTTGAAGATTAGTATACAGGACAATAACTTAGGTTCTTCTATCACCCTTATGAAAGTGAAGGTCGAATTTCACCATGGCGCTGGGTTAGCAACAATGGCATGCCCACTAATCGTTACCAATTGTCCATTCAACCTCTCCTTGGTCAGGTTCAATTGATTAGATGAGAAGACATTGATTGAATCCTATCATCTACTTCCCTTTTCCTATTCGTCACTACCTTGGTCGGGATCATGCTAGTGGGCAGGGTTTTGGTATTGCCCACTACCAAACAACAATCATAATGAAGGAAAATAGACAATGCATGCAAAATGCCAAACATAGAAATGCAACAAACCTAGGTCATATCAAGTCAACTACCCATGGTTCGCACAAACCCAATTTGTGGATTCTTAACTACTCATGGCTAAGGCAAAACAAGAAAAAATACACATATAAGATGTAAATGAGAGTTTTACCAACAACAATAAATAAAGTAGGCACCACAAGTTGCAAACCTACCAGCTTGATTGATCAACAATGAGTACAAATCAAGATTTGTAATCCCCTAAAATGGGTCTTCCAAGAGAGATCAATAAACTAATCTAAAAAGACAAGAAAGGATTCAAAAGATTATTGTAAAATGTCTCCTGGACGAACTCCTTTCAAAAACCCTAACTTAAACTATATGTAGTATTTATAAAATAATCCTAGAATTTATACAAAAAAGACAACTGGCAGGTGATAAGTCTCGCAGAAATAACTCGTAAGATGACCTACGAGTCATAGTTGGGGTCTCGTATCAGGTTATTGGCATCTTGGAGTAACTGGTATGACCCATAGGTATGAGTAATTGCTTGAGCTACGACTCGTATGTTCTTTTTATATTCTTGCACTTCAGTTTTTTGGTCTAAAATTTTGGCTCTCTAACTCCTGCTACGAGTCCACCTATATGAGTCGTAGTGAGACTTATGACTTGTAGGATAGCCTCGTAGGGGTGACCCTCACTTAGAAGATTTTTGAATGTTTGGTCTCTAGTTCTTCCTACAACACACCCTACGACTCTTAAGTATGCTCGTTTGTCCTAAACTTTAGTAGAATCTACAACTTTTCTTCAAAATCATGCCAACCTAACGTTTTTGGAAGAAAAACACAAAAACACATAAAAGCAATAATAGGTCGCATTAACAACTCACAAAATCCCTTGTTTTAAGCATCAAATATGCTGTATTTTGACAGCATATTAGTTATCCATAACTTGTGCAAGTAAAGTGAGAGGATCCCAAAGCTCTCCATTAGCCGGTTGCTCTTCGAGTGTGCGGGATCTTCTCCCTCTCTTGTTAGGCATGATCTAGCATAGCAAAGGGAAATCATCAAGGGAAAACCTTACCTTACCTTCTATAGCAAGACTTAGAGTAAGAAGATGGGAAACATTTCCTAAATGCCTCATAAACTCTTGCTCGTAGTTGTGGTGCACAATACAACCATGAATAAGACTCTTATCAACGCGGTGTGTTGGACTCCGAGGAATAACCTAGTACTCTGATACCAAGTTTGTCATGACCCAAGACTAGGTCCTAAATGTGACACAATGCAAGGGGAACCCGAAGGGACCCCAAACAAGCCTCTTAGCACATTATTACATATCCTTGTTTGTGAATGCAATAAAATAGCAACAAAAGAGTAGAAATATATATAATCGGGTCTAAGGGATATCATTTATATAATAACAATAAGAGTTAAGAAAGAGTCAAGCTCAAAATATTACAGATAACATGTCCAACAATACATTTATTACATAGAAAAGAGCTAGGGCCAAGACAAACAACCGAGGCTACCCTCATAGTCAATAATTAAATAAAAGAAAGCATAGTCTTAGAACATAGCATGATAGCACATGTAAAGTCCCCAAAATGGAGGACTCACCAATATACTTGAGTGAAAGCATACTAGGTATATTGATGGAGATGCTCAAGTGGGGCTCCGGTTCCAACATGGTGACATCATATAGGCTTTGAGTATACATTAGGATGTTTGAAAGTACTATGCATATTGGATGCAATGCAGTAAGTGATAAGCTCCATAATCAAAATGCATAACAAAGGCAATAAATAAGCATATAGCAACATGACATGTATGAATGGTGCTTGATGTAAAATGATGCTTATATAGAACATATTACAAGTGTAAGAAGTGACCATTATTAGTGAAATCCAATGCCAACCACCTTCTTAGAGAGGCGGATGAGGTACAATCCCCTTCATATTGTTGATGAGGTACAAACCCCCAATATGGTTATCAAGGTACAAACCCCTCGATATGGTTCCACGAACTTGCCACATCCCGAGCAAGGCAATCAAGGTACAAACCCCTCAATAAGGTTACTAAGCCTACAACCTCCCGAGTGAGTCTTGGTCATCCTCAACACTATAGAGATAATGTCATATATATAGATTCCTTTCATCATTATAAAGTCATTCATCTAATAAGACATGCATTGTACCTATAATCCTCAAGAATTCATAATAATAATTTTATCAAACACCTGGCGGGTGTGTAGTGCTAGTGTAAAATCATGCAATTCAAGAGTGAAATCATGGTAGAAAATTCATTTTAAAACCATCAATAGATACTTGGTGATACCCTCAAGCAATATACATCAAAACCCTTCGTCAACTCCCACATTAGATCATAGATTCATAGCTCCAAATAGGCTAAAACAGTCATAATTTCATGAAAGCTTAATATAGTTTGTAGTGAAATTCATAATACATAAGACCCATGAGTAAATCAGCTTTAAATCATGTAATTTAGGAAAAAATAAAGGTTGGTTATTACAGGTAAAAGGGACATATGAAAGAAACCCACATACCTTACTTTGGAGAATAGCTTGATGAATATTGGAAATGGAGACTTGAAGCTTGAATGAGATCCTTGAAAATCGGATGAGTTTTGAGACTTGAGTTTAGGAGTAAAATATTTGGCTAACTGTTTGAATGAGTATTGGGGAATGTTTTGAAGGATATGAGAGTGAAATACGGCTAAGTATAGGTATATTCACATTTGGGAACACTTATGCCCAAGACTCCAAAGCCTTGGACTGGACTTGAAAAACTGCCCGAAAAATATACTGTTGCGCGCCCTTGGCGCGTTGTGCCAGGGGTCAGAAAACCTTTCTGGAATTTGACTTTTTGAAAAATGAAATTTTGTAATTCATTTTCTCTAAAATCGGGGTTAGGTCCAATTCCCACTCAATTTGACCCCCTGAACAAGAATATGAAGTTAAATTTTTGATATCACACACGAATTTTGAGATATATGAAAAGTACAATTTTGGGCACTTATGAGGCATATTTTTGGGTGCTTTTTGGGGTCATTTCAGAACATGAGGGGCTTAGGCCTCTTGGTTGATTTAGTTTGTCATAGCATGAGCTAACATTGAAATAGCATCACATAATTCTTCTTAGCATACCCTTCCTTCTTGAAGAGCTTGAGGAGCGGGAGGAGGCCATTGCTCCTCAACTATATAGGCTCTTCTTCCTCTTAGAATAGACAAGATCTAGCATAACAAGGAATATTTTTTAGGGGAAAATCCTTACTTTAACTTCTATAGCACGACATAGATCATGAAGAAGAGATACATTTGCTAAAACGTCTTGTAGCCTTTTACTAATAGTTGTGGTGCACTTCACAACCACGAACAAGACTCTAATCGATGTGGTGTGTTGGATTTCAAGGACCATTAACCACCAAGTGCTCTGATAGCAAGTTTTTCATGATCCAAGAGTAGGGTCTAGATGTGACACAACGAATGGGAACCCAAAGGGACCTAAACAAGCCTCTTAGCATGTCAATCACACATCCACACCTCCTTGGTCACAAAAGAAAAGTAAACATCAACTAGATAATAAAAAGGGAAAACGGGAGTAAGGAAGGTCTTTGATAATTATAAAATATGAAGAGTCAAGCTTATAGTATAAATACATTATAAGATTCCAACAACACCTTTAAACATAGAATGGAGCAGGGCCCAAGATAATTTCTGGGATCACCCTCATAATGTCAAATGTTCAACATAAAGAAGTCTTAGGAATAGCAAGAGAAAATAGATAGTGTCCTCGAACTTTAGGACTCACCAAAGCTTATCTTCATAGAATCTCGCTAGCCACGCTGAGGATGATCAAGAGGAGCTTCGGTCCCCATATCGTGATATCATGTAGGCATAAAGTATGCATTAGTACGTTTGAATGTACTAAGTATATAGGATAAAGTACAACAATACATAAGCCAATATAGTCAAAATACATAATCATAGTCAATAGATAGCATAATTTCAATATGGCATGCATGATTAATGCTTGAAGTAAGACATATTTATAAATTATCCAACTTGTATAGAATATAATACATATGTGGGAAGAGACCTTAATCGACAAAGAAGCAAGGTACAACTTGGAATCCCGATGTTTACCCCTCATCGATAAAGTGGTGGTATACATGCCAAGGTAAACAATACTGCGCCTTATGGGAGCCTATCCTATTTCAGAGAAGTAACCCCCCGGGAAACCTTTCCTATTTCGGGGTGGATTTCATTATGAAATGCACTAAATAGATCCACTAGTAAAGCAATAGTATAGTACACACTCCTATGTTGGCAAATAGTTTGAGGAAAGAGAGCAAACCCTTCATCCATCGATTTTAAGCCTAATCCCATAATAATTGATATAGTCATACTTTAACAAGTTGTCAGAAACACAACATGAGTCGTACTAAAATATCTTTGACATCTAATGGTGAGCCTAACTTTAAAACATAAGAATATATCATCATCAAACATTACCCTTGCATTAACATCAAAAGCTCACAAGAGGTAAAATTTTTGAAAAAGGGCTTAATTCGACATTTATAACATCATACACATTTTCATTAATTTAATATAATTTTGAAAGCACCAAAATAATCATAAAGTCACATGAGTCACGTTGGCTCCTCCACTGCAAGGTGAGGAAGATTCTCTAGCCAACTCATAGAAAGAGCAGCATCCACTCTCCCCCTTCCGCCCCAGCCGACAACTCATAAATCATGCAATAGATCATTAATAACTCTAAGAATCCTTGTTAAGAAATTTTGTCAACCACTTGGTGGGTATATAATGCTTGGTCAAAATTGTGCAATTCAAGAGTGTAATAATATGATAAAACTCAATATGAATCAACCCACAAACATATAGTAAAATCCTCATATAGAATACCTTGAAATCCATCATCAAATTTTATAATAGACCATAATTTCATCGCTCAAAAATGCATAGTCTCAATAGACAAAACCCATTCATAGTTTAAGTTTGAAATAGATAGTCATGTATAATAAATTAGCATTTCATAAAAGCCCAACACAATTTATACTCATAATCCATAATAGAAGATACCCATAGATAATACAATTTGAAAACATGCAATTTTTATAAAAGTGGAGATTGGGCTCCATGGGTGAAAGGACCCAATGGATGAAATCCACATACCTAAATTTAGGGATCCCTTGAAGTAGAATTGAAGAGAACTTGAAGCTTGAATGGAGTTATTGAGATCTAGAATTAAGCTTGAGATACTTGAATTTGAAATTTTGATAAAATGATTTAGAGGTTTTAGAGAGGGTTTTTAAGTGTTAAGGAGTTGAAAAATGACTAAGTATACAATATTTCACGTGTAAAAGGGAACAGCGCCATGGTTCCAATGCCTTTGAATAAAACAGAAAATTATGGAGGTGATAACACTACTCCACGACAGGTTCACATCGTGGAGCCATCGCATACCCTCTCTATCTCCAAAAATTTTGTAAAAATTATTTTTCGATATGGGTCCTCTAAAATTGTGTTTATACCCATTTTCACTCAGTTTTGCCCCGCGATCATAAATATGAAGTTGAATTTTTGATATCATGCACGTATTTTGAGTTATATTAAAATTACAGTTATAGACATTTTTGAAGCACATTTTTGGGACATTTTTGGGGTGTTTCATTCTAAGTGGTACTTTAAAGAATTCAATGGGATGAGTTAGCACCGAGTGAACTTGAGCTTGGGTTTCATCCTGTTAGTTGAGGCATGATTCGTTAATCTTAAATCTCAATGTTACTAACCTTGTGCCACCATAGTAGCCCTTATAGCCTAAGCTAGTGGATCCACATAGGCCATTTATGTTATTATGATGTGTTCAAAGTAGATGGAGTACCACCCGACAAGTAGACTCCCCGTGCCAATGTAGTGGATTATGTTATATTCCATATAGTAGCTCATAGAGTCTTAGATGTTGGTTATGGCCACTCCACAATTTATGTTTCCATGATATGTTTCCATTACATGTTGTTTTTCATGCATAGACTCTTATCTATATTGATCCATATTCCTTTTGCATGCTTAATCTCTCTTAGTCTGTCTTTTATGCCTTACACATTTTTATATTATATTTATGAATGGTGGCATTATAATTTCATACATGCATTGCATCTAAAATACTTAGTACATTATAACATACTAATGCATATTTTTCCTACATAATCTAACCATGTAGGGAGAGGCACTCCTCCACTGGCTCATAGCTAGTACGCAGTGTCCAAGACTAGCTTTATCATTAATGGCGATCACTTAGTTTGAGACTCTACAATTTTTCATTCTATCACGTATCTTGGTATTATTTTGAGACAATGTATTTGTGGGCCTTTTGAGGCATTTACATTCTATGTTGCAAAAGTTATTAATTCTTTTCTATTTTATAATGATCGATTGTTACAGGTCCCATCAATCGATGTAGTAGTTGGTATGCTTATGCACAATTGATGTTGGTTGTTTTCACTACTTTTTAATGTTGTTTCATTGCTTAGATGTCCCACATTCCCTTTCTCTTAGTTTTTCACAAATTGTTTCTATTAAATGCCTATTAATGCTTAAGATGGCTTAGGTGAGGTGCCTTCAGGTATCTCATCCGCTGTGTGATAATTAGGCCCCTAGGTCGGGTCATTACATGGTGATTAAGTCTACTTGAAGGTTTCTCCATTGAAAGGTGTGACTCAATTTGTCAGAAAGGAAAATTGAGCCCTAGGTATGTTGGGCCCTTTAAGGTTGTGAGAAGAGTGAAAAAAGTGAAATACGAGTTGAATCTATACAATGAGATGCATTTGATTCATCTGTTTTTTCATGTGTCGATGTTTAGAAAATTCATAGGTGATCCAAATTCTACAGTACCTTTGTATGATGTGAACAATGAAGAGGATTTGAGTTATGAAGAGGTACAAGTTGAAATTCTAAATCGGTAAGTGAAAAAGCTAAGGAACAAGGAAGTTGCATCCATCAAAGTACATGGAGAAATCAACAAGTTGAGGTTTCTACATGAGAAGCAGAAGTGGATATGATAAAACATTGTCTATATCTATCCCACTTTACTCAAGCCTAAGGTATCAAGAAATTCTTCTTAAAATCTCACATTCCATGCATTTTAGTTTTCATGATGTATGCACTCATTTCTATGCTTATTGACTATTTTGAGACATGTTTTGAAAGTAAGTTTTGAAAGTGTAGAATGATGTTTAAGCTATATATTTACATGCATACTGGGTTGTTAACTACTAATTTACTCTTTAGAGACTACCTTTAAGTACATTTAGGGATGAATATCCCTAAGAGGGAGATATTGTAATGACCCCCATTTTAGGAGCCTAAGGGTGCAAAACGTTGACCTGAAAAATGAGGTGCAGTCAAGTTTTTGAGGGGTGACTATGCCCCTATCACATCCCAAAATACCCCCTACACGTAACTGGTACCTTCCCATACTATTTGTCGGGAGAACCAAATATCCATACATACCCAAACTATCCAAGAACAAAAAATATAATATGTGAAGCTCTAAAACTCATCAATACCTATTAAAATGGAATAATTATTAAACCAATATCACATAGAAACTTTATGAATAGAAACAACCACTTCACAAAATATTTGTAGCTCAAATCCCAAATGACAACATGGAGCATCTAATAAAGCGATATAAGTTCAACACTCGAGCATAAAAACCCCCAAAAGAAAGAAAAACTTAAAACTATAATCGATGGAGCTAAAGTAGTAGCCTCCACGAACAATGTGAAGGCTCAACTCAGCAACAGAAACCACAAAAATGAACTCGTCAGCCATAAGTCTCACCCTCTGCAATAGTATCTGCATTGATAAGCAAAGAATGATCTATATATGAATATAATCCAGTAAGATCCTCGACTCGCTACTTTAATACCCCTGTAACAAGAGTTATAAAATGCATTTGCACAACGGATATACATAAATAATATATACAAGAATATGCTTCAGAATAAGCTCAATAAGTTCAAATAAATGTTCAAAAAGGGTCATTACATGTCTCAATTTAATCCACACTCGAAACTTATCATAAACAGTAGTGAAAGAGATCAATCCATCACTTCGACAAGTCAATAGAAGCAAATATAATGCTCTAAATATATACTAGGATAGCGTGTACAAAGCCCATAATATATTACGACACCATAGGTATGCCCCTAACATATTATAGTAGCTAAGTATGCCCCTAGTAACCACATCACAGTAATAAGGAGGGGTATCCAACATTACACCACATGTACCTTATAAAATATTTGATATTCTTCTAAAAATAGCATATCTAGGGTTGATTAAAGAACACCAACATTGCCAAGCACATGCCTCTCCTCACATGCACCAGACAGAGAAAAATATATTTTTCAAAGTATATTTTAAATCAAATACTAAACCTTAAAGTCTCACTTATCTTATAAATAAAAAGTTCCACAACCTTGCATGCGTAGAACACCCACCAAAACAGCCCCTACTTGCCTCAATATATGAAAAAAATATTGATTATCCTATCAATTATGTTTGCTAAACTCAAGTAACAATATCCTTAGTCTTAAAGTTTAGGGTTAAACCTTAATACCTAGTACCTTAGACTATAATTAAAAGTAATGGTATTTTTAATTTCATTGTTAACCTATTGGTGAAATTTCTAGTAAATATGTTTTGAACTAACAAGAGCATATAATAACAAGAAAAGACATGAACTTAATCACCAAGTATAGTGGTACAAACATCAAATTGATTCTATGTATGAGTTTCCCCGAATAACTTTGATAAGCCAGATGTTTTATCCCTAAATAAGGGATGAAAATATGCCCTAAAATTTCTCTTTTCTACTGCAGCGACAAATTTCAAACAAAAGGAACTGATCACTTCTTTTTTTTGTGTGTGTTATATTTTTATTTTTTTATTATTTTTTTTGTAAAAACTATTATTGTTAAAATTACCAATTAACCCTTCTTCAAATGTAAGGTTTATTACATTCCCTCTAACTTAGAATAATGTTAATCCTCGAATGAGTATAAAACCATACCTGAATTGTCGAATAAGTAAGGATATCTATCTTGCATATCTGCCTCGGTTTCGCAAGTAGCCTCTTTATTTGGATGGTTTCACCATAACACCTTCACTGAAACTATCTTCTTCGATCTCAATTGTTGCACTTGCCTATCTAGAATAGATATCAGACCTTTCTCATATGCTAAATTCTCATCAAGCTCGAGATCCTCTAGATTAATCTTATGGCTATCATCATAAACATACCATCGAATCATGGACACAAGAAATCGTCATGACCCAAGCCTAGTGCCTAGACATGACACAGTGAATGAGCAACCTAAGGGAACCCTAAACAAGCGTCTTGGCATATCAATCATACATCCTTGGTCACTGAAGCCAAATAACATCAATGAGAGATATCAATAAGGGTAAAGGAACTAAGGGAAGTCTTGATATTTATAACGCATAAAAGAGTCAATGCTCAAAGGTTAAGTACATCAATTGCTCCCACAACACCTCTAACATAGATTAGATCAAGGGCTAAGATACTTTCCGGGCTTACCCTTATAGTATCAAGTGTTTTAACATAAAGAGACATCAATAGTAAGAATAACATTACTAGTGTCCCTGGACTTGAGAACTCACCAAATCTTATTTTTCAAAGCACCGAACTAGCCACATGATGTATGATCGAGAGTTGCTCCAATTTGTACATAGTTACATCATGTAGGCATAGAGTATGCGTTAGTATGTTTGAATGTACTAAGTATGTAGGATGCAATGCAATAAGATATGAGCCAACATCATCAAAATACATAATTATAAGCAATAGATAGGTATAATATCAATATAGCATGCATGATTAATGCTTCATCTAAAGCATGCTTGTAAATCATATAACTTGTAAATATAGATTACATGTGTTGTTAGAGACCATAATCATAGAACAAACAACTATGGCATGTCACCCCCTCGGTGAGGTCATCGAGATGTCTATCCCTCAACATGGTAGTACGGGCATGGCACCCCCTGACAAGGTGGTCAAGGTATCTACCCCTCAATGTGGTAGTACTAGTATGACACCCCCCCGACAAGATGGTCAAAGTATCAACCCCTCAACGTGGTAGTATGGGCATGGTACCCCTCGACAAGGTGGTCAAGTTATCTACCCATTAACATGGTAGTACAAGCATGCACCCTACGACAAGGTGTAGTCAACTTGCGAAAATAGAGATAATACTTATGAATTTAATACATACATACAATCCCTTAATCATCATAGAGTTACTTGACTTATAAACCATGTAATAGACCATCGACAACTTGATAATCCTTGTCAACACATTTTATCAAACATTTGGTTGGTGTATAATGCTAGTTTAAAATCATACAATTTAAGTGTAAAAGAATATGATTAAACTCAATGTATGACAACCCTACCATCATATGGTAAAACCCTCATGTAAGATACCTTAAAATCCATCATCAAATCTCATAATAGATCATAGTTTCATAGCTCAAAACATGTATAGTCTCAATAGATAAAACCAATTCATAGTATAGACTTGTAATAGGTAGACACGTATAATCAATCAAAATTTCATAAAACCCCCAATATAATTTATAATCAAAATCCCTAATAAGAGATGTACATAGATGATACATCTTGAAAACATGCAATTTTCATTAAAAAAAGGGAGGTTGGGCTCCATGGGTGTAAGGACCCAATGTATGAAACCCATATACCTTAAACTTGGGTTTTCATGATGTAGACTTGAAGGAGACTTGAATCTTAAAGGGAGTTCTTGAGATCCAGAATTATGCTTGAGACATTTGAATTTGGATAAAATATTTGGTTAAATGTTAGAGAGGGTTTTGAGTGAAAAAGAGTTGAAAAATGACTAAGTATAAGTGTTTTCACTCATATATAGGGTGGGGCCAATATCCCAATGTATTATGCTGAACAAGAATAATCAAGGAAGTCCAAATATACTTTCGTGATGGATTTGCGTTGCGGAGGTATCACGGATGCCTACTAGAAATTAATATTTGGTGAAAATTATTTTTCTCTATGGGTCCTCTAGAAATGGGGTTATACTCACTTCCCATTCAATGCTGCTCCCCCATCAAGAATATTAAGTCGAATTTTTGATATTACACATGAATTTTGAGATATATGAAAATTACAATTATGGGCATTTCAAAAGCACATTTCCAGGGCGCTTCAACATGTTCCTCTTGGGAAGATTCATCCCCAAATGTCGAAGAAACGTACATAAGAGAAGTAATCATGAATATTTCAGCCTGACATGAATGCAACAAATGCATTTAAACATCATTACAAAAATCTCAACATGAATGTCAAAAATCACCATAAACTTGTCAACATAAACATTAATGCATGCAAAATTGCATAAGGGCTGAAACTTAAGATTTGAAATCATACAGGGGACTTAAATTAGTACCTTAGTCTTGAGTAGAGTGGAAGAGATATGCATATCACATCCTATGTTTGCCTCAACCTCCCATGTGGCACTTTTAACTTGTTGGTTCCTCCAAAGGACCTTAACACATCTTTGTTTCTCAACTTTTTTACTTGTCTATACTAAATTTCCATGGGGACCTCCTCGTAAGTCAAATTATCTTCAACAATACCCACAACATCCAAAGGCACTATATCACTTGGGTCACCCACACACTTCCTCAACATGGATACATAGAAAACTGGATAAACCAAATTCATCTCTATAGGCAACTCCAACTCATAAGCAACGTTACCAATCCTCATCAATACTCTATAAGGACCCACAAATCTTGGGCTTAACTTCCCTTTCTTTAGAAATCGAACCACACCCTTCATAGATGAAATTTTTAAGTAAACCTAATCATCAACCTTAAACTCACGATCTCTTCTCCTCACATTGGAATAGGACTTTTGTCTACTTTGGGTTATCTTTAATCTCTATGTAATCAACCTCACTTTCCCCGAGGCTTCCATGACTAAATCCGGAGCTAACAAATCTATTTCCCCCACTTCAAACTACCCAACTGGGGATTTATAATGCCTACCATAAAGAGCTTCAAAAAGAGCCATACGAATGCTTGAGTGGTAGCTATTATCATATGCAAACTCAATGAGTGGAAGATGCTCATCCTAACTACCCTTAAACTCCAAAAACACAAGCCCTAAGCATATCCTCAAGGGTTTGGATAGTCCTCTCGGCTTGACCATCCGTTTGAGGATGAAGTGCCATGCTAAGCTTAACCTTGGTACCAATACCTCTTTGGAAGGACCTCTAAAAGTGAGAAGTGAATTGAGCACCACAATCCAAAATGATAGACAATGGTATCCCATGCAATCTAACCAACTCATGTATATACAAATAGCATAATCTTCAGCACCATAAGAATTTTTGACCGATATAAAGTAAGCTAACTTTGTCATTCTCTCTACAACAACCCAAATATAATCAAAATATTTCCTAGTCTTAGGCAACCCAACTGCAAAATCTATGTTGATTTCTTCCCACTTCCAAGTAGGAATCTCTATATCTTAGACTTGCCCACCAGATCTTTGATGTTCGGTTGTTTTTTGTTGGCAATTGTGACATTCGAATATGAACTTGGCAATGTCTCTCTTCATACCACCTACCAATACACCTCTGTCAAATCTCTATACATCTTTATGGAACTGGGGTTGATAGACTAGGAAGATTTATGAGACTCATCTAAAATCTCCTTTCTCACGTCATCAACACTAGGCACACACAATCTTCCTTGGTACCTAAGGGCACCATCTCCTCCTTGGGAGAAAACTTCAACATTACCATTTCTCACCAAGGCAAGGCAGGGTCAAGATCTTGTTTTGTTTTCACCTACTCAATCAAGGAAGATTTATAACCATCAACAACCATTATGCGACCATTGTCAACCTTATCCAACCTAACCCCATTCTAGCCAACTGATGAACCCCTCTAGCCATTTCTTTGCCACCAACATAAAGATGAGCTAGACTATCCATAAACACCCTACTTAGAGCATCGACCACAATATTAGCTTTATTGGCGTGATAATGCACACTCATAAAATAATCCTTAAGGAGCTCTAACCACCTTCTTTGTCTCAAGTTAGATGAACACATATTGGAGACTCTTGTGGTTGGTGAACACATCAATGTGAACCTCGTATAACTAGTAACGCCAAATTTTAAAACCAAATACCAACGCAGCCAATTCAAGATCATGGGTGAGATAATTCTTCTCATGTACCTTAAGTTGTCTAGAGGCATATGCCGTCACCTTACCACTTTGCATCAACACACACCCAAAACTAATTCTTAAGGAATCACAATACACAACAAACCCTTCCAACCCTTCCGGTAGAGACAAGATAGGAGCGGAGACAAGCTTATCTTTTAATATTTGGAAATTCTTTTCATACTCATCGGTCCACATAAGTTTCGCCTTATTTTGTGTCAAATTAGTCATAGGAGAAGAAATAGAAGATAAACTATTTACAAACCTCTGATAATAACTCGTCAAACCCAAGAAACATCTAATGTTTGATGGAGTCAAAGGACTAGGCTAATTTCTCATCATCTCCATCTTCTTAGGATCTACCTTAATGCCATCACCCAACACTACATGCCCTAGGACAACCACCTTTTTCAATCAAAACTCAAATTTGTCATATTTAGCACACAACTTCTCCTCCCTTAAGATTTGCAACAACACCCTCAAGTGATTCACATAGTCCTCCTTACTTAGGGAAAATATCAAGATATCATCAATAAAAACCACCACAAACAAGTCAATGCAGGATTTAAAGACCCTATTGATAAAGTCCATAAATGTAGTCAGTGCATTAGTGAACCTAAAGGACATAACCACAAACTCAAAGTACCCATACCTAGTCCAAAAAGCCATCTTGGGAATGTCACACTCTCTCACTTTCACTTGGTGATACCTAGACTAAAGATCAATAATAGAGAAGTGACTAGCCCTTTGAAGTTGATCAAAAAGGTCATCAATCCTTTTAGAGGGCACTTATACTTTATGGTGACTCTATTAAGTTGTTGATAATCAATGCACATTCTAAAAGAACCATCTTTTTTCTTCACAAACAACATTGGTGAACCCCAAGTTGACTTCCTTGGCCTTATAAAAGCCTTCTCCAACAATTCCCTCAACTGCTCCTTTAACTCCGTTGGTGCCATATAGTAAGGGGGAATAAAATGGTTTGAGTCTCAAGAAGAAGGTCTATACCAAAGTCTATCTCCATTTCTAGAGTAACACCAAGAAGCTCATTAGGAATGACATCAAGAAGCTTAGTAGGAATGACATCAAGAAATTTATTAACCAATTGAACAGACTCTATAGGAAGGACTTTGGACTCAACATCCATAACCCTCAAAAGATTATAGAAACAACCCTTAGAAGTTAATTTTTCGACCTTAAGACAAGAAATGAATATACCCTTGACCACCACTTCATGACTTTCCCATTAAAGGACAGGTTCAATAGGGAATGTGAATTTATCCCTACAAGTTCTATAATTAATAAAAGCATAATATGCATGCAACCAATCCATCCCAAGAATGACATCAAAATCTACCATATCTAATTCAACAAAATCAGAAGGCAAGATTTTATGCAAAATAAACACGGGACAATTTCTATAGACTCTTTTAGCAATAATGAACTCACCAATGAGGCTAGACACTTCATAAGGCTCACACAATAATTCGGGACTACAATAAAGCTTTTTGGCAACAAAAGGAGTAATAAAAGAAAGAGTGACACCCGGTTCTATCAATGCATGTAAATTAAAAATAAAAAACATTTAACATACTGATGATGACATAGGGAACCTAATGTATCCCCTTGTCTCCCTTGAAGAGTATAGAATCTATTTTGGGTTGGAGCACCCCTTTTTGGCCTCCTCTCCCTATTTGACCTTCATTTGCACCTTGGCCTCTTGGATGACCATCTCTACCTTTTTGTCTAGCACGAGGACAATCAATCACCTTATGACCCACTTCACCACTTAGCAGGCATTGGAGTCCTTCAAACATAGACCATTATGGTTCCTACCACACCATTCGCATATAGAGTTATGTATAACACCACCACCACCTTGGAACCTTGGGTTGTCATTAGCAAAACCTCCTATAGGAGCATTGGAAGACCCTTGTCTATAGAACTTGTAGCCTTGTGGAAACTAGCCACCCTTGGAATTTGGGAATCCACTTTCAAACCAGCGTTCTTAGACTCACCACTTTATCTTTTCCTATGTTTTTCAAAGTCTAAATGTTTGGAATATGTAATGAGGCGGGACAAATCTATATCACCTATTAGCATGGTGGTATGACACTTTTCACTAACCAAGTTGATCATACCCGACACAAATTTGTTCATCCTTGAATTTGGCTTGGCAACTAATTGCAGGGAATACTTGGAGAGTTGGTTAAACTTGAGGGCATATTCCCTCAAACTCATGGAACCTTGCTTAAGGTTCATAAATTCCATTATCTTCGCCTCCTTAGCTCAAAGGAAAGAACCAATTGAGAAATACCGCAGCATGGGTATGGCTATAACATATTACAACATCTAACTATGCCCTAGTAACCACAAAACAGTAATAAGGAAGGGTATCCAACATTACACCACACATAACTTATAAAAATATTTGATATGCTTCTCAAAATAGCATATCTAGGGTTGATTAAAGAACACCAACTCTGCCAAACACATATTTGTCCCACATATGCACCAGATAGAGAAAAATATATTTTTCAATGCATGTTTGAAAAGCAAGCACTAAAGCTTAAAGTCTCACTTACCTTATTAATGACAATTTTTACAACCTTTCCTCATAGAACACCCACTAAAACCGTTGTACTTGCCTCAATCTATGAAAAAAATATTGATTATAAAGATCAATTATGTTGGCCAAACTCAAGTCTCAATATCTCTAGTCTTCAAGTTTAGGGTTAAATCCCAATACCAAATACCTAGACTATAAATTAAAAGTGAAGATATTTTTAATCTCATTTTTAACTTAATTGGTGAAAATTTTGGTAAATATATTCAACTAATAAGAGCACATCATAACAAGAAAATACCTGTACTTTATCACCCAAAAAAGTGGTACAAAGATCAAATTGTTTCTATGTATAAGTTTCCTCGAATAACCTTGATAAGCTGCATGTTATCTTCCAAAGGAAGGGGATGATAATCTGCCTTAACTTTTCTTTTTTCAGCTGTAGCTTCATATTTGAAAAAAGGGAACTGATCGCTTCTTTTTTTGGTTATATTTTTGTTTTTTATTACCAATTAACCATTTGTTAAAAGTAAGCATTATTATAGGCCTATAGGTGGTTATATAGTCCATAGGTTTGGTCCTTAAACATGAACTTTAGGAAAGGAAACATGTTCTCAAGTGTGAGGTAACCCATGGACTAATTGACGACCCTTATGATATACTACGGTTCATAGATTGGGTTATGAGATTTGAAGGAAATTTAGAGTTTCTTGGAATGTGATCTACGTATTACTAGCATATCCCCTGAATAATTGTACGACCCGTAGAGTGCTTTATTGAATGATACTAAGAAAATGATAAAAATAGCTAAGTGTGAAAGGACTGTACGAGTCCAACCACAAGTTGTAGATAAAAGAAAGACACATAAGACAGTTTCTTGGTTTTGAGTCCAGAAAAATTAGTTTTAGGGATTTCAGATATGTTACCAGACAAACAGGACTTACGAACTGTGGTTTGACCTACAACCCATAAACAGGGTTGAGTTCGGCAGTTTCTTTAAGGGGCAATTTGGTCAATTTGATCATTTCTGTTCCCAAAATCTGTCACTTTGGGATGCAAAAAATGACCCTAAACTAGCCTTAAGCCATAGGTCCCTCATTCGACCACTCATTCTTCCATTCTCAATTTTCCTAAGGCAAAACTCTCTCTATAAAAGGGCAAGCAAGCTAGGGTTTCCAAGCTTCATCACAGGTGCTTCAAATTCATTCTTTTCTGAGGTTTCTAAGGTACGCGGGCTTGATTTATGGGTATCTTTCCATCCATAAAGTTTCCTTTTAAGTACTTTACCTTTTCTTTATGTTACTTTAAGATATTATGCATGCTTATGATGATTTAGTGATGTTTCAAGTTATTAAATGCAATTGATGATATCCTATGAAAGTGTTACCAAGCACAACATAGTTATAAGTTATTGTTTATGACCTCAATGATGGGTTTTGAAAATAGCGAAGTGTGGGTATTTTCGTCAGTCCTTAAAAAGTGAAATTTCCACATATTTTATGTGATTTACCAGTTAAAAGTACTAGCCCACCTAGTTTCAAGTAAAGATTTGAATAATTTATGATTATCATTAAGGCATTAAGAAGTTTATGTTTTAAAGTGATGATTTGTCAAATATATAAACATTTGACCATTACCCTAAATATGTTTCAGAAAGGTCTCGAAGATGAAAGGACAATTCTCACTTGGTGGTTCTTATAGTTTGAGCTACTCCTATGATTGTTACTTATGCCCAACAAATTTGGCAATCCACCAAATTGCAACTTTTACCACCTAATTTAACAGCACCTCAGGAGTTATCAGATAACTCAAAAGGCTGTCAAATTGGCGATAACTGTCTCAACTAGGTGATTTGTAGATCAGACCCATCATGTTGCCTTTTAGCTTTCACTTCAGATTCTGCCTTTTCAAATCTTCATAAATCAACATCCATTATTCAAAAAAAAGCTTACCAAACCACCTTGGGTTGCCTCCCAAGCAGTGCCATACTTAACATCATGGCACGACATAATTCTTCCAATCCACAAGTCACCAAGATCGATGTATCACCAATATCACTTAGAGGTCCTTTGCCAGCTTCAAAGTTTGATAAATACTAAACACAACCTCCTCTGAATTCACTCTGAACCTCAAGTCCCCCACTCTCAACATCCACCAGAGCCCTTTCGGTAGCTAAGAATGGCCTGCCTAAGATAATGGGAATATCATCATCTACCTTACAATCTAGGATCATAAAGTTAGCTGGTATAATGAACTTATCACCTTTACTAAGACATCATGTAGAACTTCGATCGATCTTTTGATAGACCAGTCAGCCATGAGCAAATGCATCATTGGTTGTGAGGGGATCTCCAGCCCCAGTTCTTCAAATATAGCCAAGGGCAAGATATTTATGCTTGCACCAAAATCACATAGCGCCTTTGTAAACACATAATCTCTAATGGTGAAAGGAATTTCAAATGTACCAAGGTCCTTTCTCTTAGAAACTAAATTTTTCATCAAGATACATTGCAATTATGAGTCACTTTGATTGTCTCACACTCTAGGGTCTATTTCTTGGTCACTAAATATTTCATAACTTTTGTATACTGTGGCATTTTAGTTATTGCCTCAATTAAGGGGAAATTGATTGACAAAGAGTTAAATATAGAATGAAACTTTTAAAATTTGGTATCCTCCTCTTTCTTTTCAATCTTTGAGGGAATGGAGGATAACTTGTGTAGCCTTCAACTTCACATGAGAATTTGTATTCTTGAGGGGGTGATCCTTTACCATTCATTGCACTAGCCTCAACTTTTCTTTCACACTATTGTAGGAACTGCTGAGAGTCTCACCACCTTCACTCACAACTAAATCATCATCATCATTGACACTTACCTCACTTTTATCTTCTTCCTCTTCTTTCTCACATTTTTTAAAAATGTGCTTAGCCTCCTAACACATTCTAAAACTTTTTGGCTACAAGTCATGATAGCTAAACATTGCTTATCAGCACCCTTTGGCATAGCAACATATCACAGGCAATCCTCTCTTTGGACTTTGGCTAAGATAGGGTGAGATATTACCAAGTTGAGTCTCCAAATGCTTAATGAAAGTTGAGTGTGAAGTTACTATTTGACTCAGCTGTGAGAAGTCAGATTTAATCTGTGAGAAATCAGATTTTATCTCCTTCAAAACCTTATTGGAGGCTTCAACATTGTTCAAGATTTGGGTTAACATATCCTCAATCCAAAAATTTTTTTGATTCACCACAAGATCAATAGTTTTCACCCTATCATGGGGTGAAATGTACCTATCTCTAGCTCTATTGTCACAACCCGAGCAAGGGGCCTAGACATGACACTGCTAATAGAGAAGCCAAAATGACCCCAAATAAACCTCTTAGCATATCAATCATACATCCTTGGTCATGAAAGCAAATTAAACAACAAGAAGAGATATGATAAAAGGAAAGCGGGGCTAAGGGAAGTCTTTGATAATCACAAAAGCATAAGAGAGTCAAGCTCATAGTATAAGTATATTATAATATCCAACAACACCTTCAACTTGGAATGGACCAGGGCCAAGACACCTTACAGGCTCACCCTCATAATAACAAATAGTAAACATAATGAAGTCTCAAACTAGCAAGAGCAATGTAGATAGTGTCCTCGGACTTGAGGACTCACCAATGCTTATTTCAGAAGTACCGTAGGCACGTAGAAGATGAGAAAAGGACCTTTGATTCCTACATAGTAATATCATGTAGACATAAAGTATGCATTAGTATATTAAAATAAACAAAGTATGCGGAATGCCATGCAATAAAACATAAACCAATATAGTCAAAATGCATAATCATAAACGATGGATATATATATATATATATATTTCTAGAGGCTATTACCAAGTGTTGGTGGTTGATTTAATTCAAGTTTTCTTGCATAATTCTACTCTTGAATTGTCCGATTTTACACTAGCATTACACACCCACCAAGTGTTTGATAAAATGTCCGAATTAAGGTTTGTGTATTGATGATATATTGCATGACTTATGAGACAAGTGACTTTATGATGATGAAAGTAATGTATGATGCATATATCATACATATGTGGGAAGTGACCTTAATTGACATAGACCAAACAGCTACAACTTGGACTTTGAGGCTTGACACCCCTCGGTTCAAGTGAGTGGGCATGACACCCCTCAACATAGTGTGGCCCACTTGCAAAGGAATACCAAATATTATAACATAACCTAGATTGATCCACTAGTATAGCAATGGTAATAATCATAATCCTATGGTGGTACATAGTATAGAGACTAAAGACTTCATATAAGGACCCCTTGAGTCGAGCCCCTTTCTTAAGCCTCAATCGGTGCTAAGTCGAATACCACAAAATACTTGAAATAATCATACTTTACTGATAACATGAATATCTTGTAAGAACATGGATTGAGTAGCTCATAAACATGCTTGACCTTTACCAGTGAGCCTACATTGAACATGAGAGTAGGTAATAATCACACATGAACCCTTGCTTTAACATAAATGGCTCATAAGAGGTAGAATTCTTGAAATGGGGCTTAACCTGATAGTTGTAAAATCATAGATACTTTTCATGAATTCAATACATACTTGAAAGCCCATAATCGTCATAAAGACACTTGACTTTTACATCATGTAATAGGTCATCAAAAACTTGAGAATTTTTGTCATGTCATTTTATCAAATACATGGTCGGTTCATGATACTTGTTCAAAATAGTACAATTCAAGTGTGAAATAAGATGACTAAACTCAATGCAAATCAACCCACCAACATATAGTAAAACCCTAATGTAGGGTACCTTGAAATCCATTACAAATGCTCATGATAATTCATAGTTTCATAGCTCAAAATATGCATAGTCACTCAATACTTCATGAAATCCCAACATAATTTATACTCATACTCTATAATAAGAATTACCCATATACCTCAAATCTAGAATTCCATGAAATGAACTTGAAGTAGACTTAGAGCTTGAAATGAGTCCTTGAGTTCAGATGCAACTGATGTTCATGCTCCAATAAGAAAGCGGTCGTTACCAGCAATTAAGCTAACCGAATGTTAGGGTCGAATCCACAGGGAATACAGGGCTTGACTACAAGAATTCACTATCAATCATTTCAAGTATCTACAACTAGAATCTCTAAATTGGGGGGGTAGGTTTTTGTGATTCAAGAATCAAATAAAAAATAAACACTATATTATGATGCGAGAAAAGATTCACTTTTAGGGATAACTTGGGAATTGTGTTTCCTATGATTTGTTGACTCGATTAACCTAGATAACATAACTACAATTAGAGATTCACATAGAGGACAGTAACTTAGGTTCTTCCAGCCCTTTTGAGAAGGTGAAGGTCAAATTGCACTCAGTGCTTAGTCGACAATCATGGCATGCCAACTGTTATCTATTGTCCCAGTCAACCTCCCTTTTGTCAGGTTTGGTTGATTTGATGAGAACACATTAATCAAATCCTGTCATCTATTTCTCTTTTCCTATTCATCACTACCTTGGTTAGGATCATGATAGCAGGCGGGGTCTGTTGTTGGTCACCACCAAACAACAATCATAACGAAGAGAAATAGACAATACATGCAAAACCCCAATCATAGAAATGCACAAGCCTAGGTCATCTAAAGTCAACTACCCATGGTTCCCACAACCTCAAGTTGTGGGTGCTTAGCTACGCATGGCTAAGGAAAAACCCACAAAAATGCAAATATAATACATGATTGAGAATTTTATCTGAAGTAATAAAGATTGAGGACACCACAAGTTGCAAACCACAAGCTTGATAGATTGATAATGAGTACAAAGCAAGATTTGCAATCCCCAAGATTGGGTTTTCAAAGAGAAAATTGAAGAACTTTCTAGAACCCTAAAATATTCTTGAGAGAATGTTCAATGGCACATTCAATGTCTTTACAATAGAATCTCATTCTCCCCTTCTTCTTTTTTAAAATAAAACCTAAGTTAAACAATTTATAGTAGTTATAAATTTAACCCTAAAACTTACACAGAAAAGACAGTTGGAAGCTGGTACGCCTCATAGGTATGACTCATATGGTGACCTACGAGTCATAATCAGGATTTCGTATCAGGTTCTTGGCATCTTGGATTCAATTGGTATGACCCACCTACGACTCATATGCTCCTCTCATAGTCTAGGCCTTCAGTTGTTGATCCAAAGTTTGGGCTCTCTGTTTCCTGTTACGAGTACACCTATATGAGTCGTAATGAGACCTACGACTAGTAGGGTTATCTCGTAAGGTTGACCTCCACTTAGCAGATTTCTAATTTTGGGTCTTTGTTTCTTGCTACGATAACACCCTATGACTCCTAGCTTGGGCTACGACTCGTAGGTGAATTCATTTGTTTTATGCTTTAGAAAAATCTAAAATTTTCCTCTAAAATCATGCAAACCTAACTTTTCTCCAAGAACAACACAAAAACGTATAAAAACCATAAAAAATTGCATTAGAAACTCATAAAATCCCTAGTTTTGGGCATTAAATATGATGTATTTTGACAACACATCAAGACCTTCAACTTAGAATTGTTGCTTGTCCTCAAGCGACGACTCAATCTATGCAGACAGTAAGAAATACATAGCAAATATACCAATGGCATACACATCATTGATTCTAATATAGATATCCAACTATCATTTTCAAAACCAAATTGTAGAGCTACTAAGCATAACAAAAACATGCTGATGTATCTGTAAACCCAACTATGAAAAGCTAAGAAGCATTAACCATCCACAATCACTGGTATAGCCATATGCTAATCAAGCAGTACAAATGCCCTCACAAAAAAGAAGTCCCTATTACTCACTTAAAAAGCATTTAGAAATTAGGGACTGAGGAAACATTCTCACTTTCTCAAATGAGATTCATGTAAAATGACTAACACTATAGGCTTGCCTCCATTCTCATCTTCTAGTTTGGTGACAAAGTGGATTTGGATCACTTTAGGACTTAAGGGCTTGTAACATAGGTTCAGGAGGCTTTAGTATGGCATTTTAGGCAAGTAGTGACTAAAAGCTATCCTTGAACCATGTTTACCAACACTTTTGCTTTCATAACCCAACCATTTTCATTAAAACCACTCTTATTCTCCTGTTTGAAGCTTTTCTCGAGTGCTTTCTTTCTATTTTTAGCCGTGCCTTATTTCTGAACTCAATTCTTGATACTTTTCTCAACTCAAGGCACTTTTCTTTTCTTTTTCTTCACTCGGCTCATGATATATATATATATATATATATATTATTTTTTTATTTCTTTCTTTATTTCCTAACTAACCACCTCATTATTATTACTTAACCAAAATAAGGGCCACCCTCAAATTAGGCTTTTATCCTAAGTTGAAGTACATAATATCTATTTCCCAAACCAGGGCCACCATATGTAGTCACCCTCAACTTAGGATTTTAGCCTCAATCAAGGTTCACATGCTTAAGGATAGACCAGGGCCAATATCAAGGTACTTCATTAAACAAGGTTAAGTTAGTAAGGTGTCAAGAAAGAATGAGTACATGAGAAGTTCAAAAATTTGGAACAAAGGATTCACTCACTCATTTGGTTGACTAGTTAGGCTAAAAGTCAATTCACTAAAAGAACAAAGGCCTAAGATCCTTTCCAAATCAACAATATCACCAAACGGCTTTCAGAGTAACAAAGCAAGTTTTGAGTCCACATATGATGTATGAATGCAACAAAATAAGCTCATAACACATATGGTACAATAACCACAATCAAGTATAGACTCACAGGTCATTCTTTAAGCCTTAGTTTACCTTCAAATTATCAGAACAAACATTGCCAGATACTCAAAATGCATGAATGCATCAACAACCACAATCTCAAAAATTTTAAGGGTACCCAATTTTGCATCAGAAAAGCATTTAAAGACTTAGTATATGTCAACAGATAATACTACTATGTATTTACAAATAATCTACACTACCTAAAACATGCCGTTTCAACAGAAAATTAGACATCCATAAGGAAAAAGAAACACAACAAGAAAATCTTGGGATCAAAAATAGTAAAAGTTATGGACTCGAGGCTACTCAGACTTCATATAACTCCATAACTTCCCACACCCCACCAAAATAGAGTACTTTATCCTCAAAGTAAAGACCCGTAGAAGAGGTACAAAGGGCATACCTTGGGGTTGCCTCCCATGAAGCACCTGATTTATTATTACGGAATGACAGAAGGCTTTGGTGCTCATGCCTCTTCAAGGTCCCAGTCTTCCACTATCTTGATTTCTAACATGTCACCCATGTATAATTTGACCCTCTGGTCATTGACCTTGAAAATTTTACCATCATTGCTTTCTAATTCAATGGCTCCATAACTATAAATACATACCGCCCTAAAAGGTCCCATCTACTTGGATTTGAGTTTCCCGAGAGACCACTTAGAATTATAAAGAAACACCATGTGTCCTGGAGCAAATTGGCAATTTTTAGTTTTGCGATCATGCTAAACTTTCATCCTTTGCTTGTACAATGCAGAGCTTTCATATGCTCGTAGCCTAAACTCATCGAGCTCATTTACTTGCATCAATCTAGATGTTTCTACTCCATTCTAGTCTAGATTTAGCTTCTTTAGTGCCCATAGTGCCTTGTGCTCAAGTTCAATTGGTAGGTGACAAGCTTTCCCAAACACTAATTGATTAGAGGACATTCCAATTAGGGTTTTGAAAGTTGTCCATAAGCCCATAGAGCATCATCCAACTTTCTTGACCAATCAGTACGATTTATATTTATTGTTTTTGGATAGGATTTGCTTTTTCCCTATTTGGTACTTCTACTTGCCCACTTATTTAGGGATGGTACGACATTCCCACTCAGTACTTCACATCATATCTTTCAAGGAGAGCTTTGAATAGTCGGTTGCAAAAATGAGGAACTCCATCATTGATAATTTCCTAGGTGTAACGAACCTGGAAAAAATATTTCTTCAGAGAAACTAGATAGTACTCATTCCTTCATTATTTAGAAGATCTACAACCTCTACTGATTTAGAGATATAATCAACTGCAACTAGTATGTACTTATTACCATGAGAGCTGAAAAAGGATCCCATAAAGTCAATACCCCAAACGTCAAATAGTTCTATCACCACAATAGGATTTAGAGGAAGTTCATGCCTTTGCAAGACCCGACCCTCTCTTTGACATCTATCACACTACTTTAAAAATCATGGGCATCTTGATGCATAGACGGCTAATAGTAGCCACACTGTAACACCTTGTAAGCAGTCCAAGCTCCACTGTGATGACCACCAACCAATGAAGAGTGGCATGCTTCAAGAATACTTATCATTTCCACTTCTGTCACACATCTACGGATGATGCTATTCATACAAATACGAAATAAATATGGATCATCCTAGAAGAACTTCTTTATGTCATGTATAAACTTGCGATGCTCATAGGTGTTCAAATCAGGAGGCACTATATCACTTACCAAGTAGTTGTCATAATTAGCAAACCAGGGTATAAGATCATGTGAGGCCACCAAAACTCTCTCATCGGGGAATGAATCATTGATGTCAAGTCCATCATCAAACTTCAATATAACTTTATCTTCCAATCTAAATAAGTGATCGGCTACCTAATTTTCTGACCTTTTTCTGTCGCTAACATCAAAATTGAATTCTTGGAAGAGAAGTACCTATCTGATCAGTCTTAGTTTTGCATCCTTTTTAGACGTCAGATATTTGAGTGTTGCATGGTTTGTGTGCACGATCACCGTAGCTCCCATTAAGTAGGAACATAATTTTTCAAAGGCAAAGACTAAGGCAAGCAATTCTTTTTCAATGACTGTATAATTTTTCTGGGCCACATTTAATGCTTTGCTAGCATAGTAGATTGGATGCAGGATTCTTTCCCCTCACTGTCACAACACCACACCTAATGAAACCATACTTAGATCACACATTAGCTCAAATGGTTGTGACCAATCTAGATCCATAATAATGCATACTTACGTCAACCTTCTTTTTAATTCTTCAAAGGCTTGCATGTATGCATCATCAAATACAAACCTAGCATCTTTTTCTAACAACTTGCATAAGGGTCGTGAGATCCTGGAGAAGTCCTTTTACGAAGCGATGGTAGAATTCTGCATGGCCTGGAAAGCTTCTGATACCTTTCACCGAAATTAGTGGTGGTAGTTTCTCAATAACATCAATTTTTGCTTTATCTACCTCGATTTCCCTTTCTTGAAATTCTATGACTAAGCACTATGCCTTCTTTGACCATAAAATGACATTTCTCCCACTTCAATACCAAATGGCTCTCAATACACCTTTGCAACATATCACGCAAATGTAACAAACATTCTTTAAAGGACTGGCCAATAACACTAAAGTCATCCATGAACACCTTAATAGTTCTTTCAACCATGTCTGAGAAAATAGACATCATGCATTTTTTGAAAGTGGTTGGAGCATTAAATAATCCAAAAGACATTCTCTTGAATGCAAATGTACCATATGGGTATGTAAAAGTTGTCTTCTCTTGATACTCAGGCACAATAACAATTTGATTATACACAGAATACCCGTTAAGGAAACAATACCATCCCTTTTCTACAAGTTTGTCAAGCATTTGATACATGAAGGGCATAAAAAAATGATCTTTCTTGGTAGAAGCATTGAGTTTCCTATAATCCATACATACTCTCCACCAAGTGACCAGTATCATAGGGATCAACACATTCTCTGCATTGAGCACCATTGTGATTCCTCCCATTTTTGGAATGCACTACACTGGACTAACTCATTCACTATCGGCAATTGGGTAGATTATTCTTGCATCTAACCACTTGATGATTTTTTTCTGCATAACCTCTTGCATTTGGGGGTTCAACCATCTTTGATTCTCAATGCTGGGTTTGTAATCCTTAGCTAGTTGAATCTTATGAGTGAATATTCTAGGAGGTATGCCAATGATGTTTGCAATTGTTCACTTGATGGCCCTTTTGAATTGCTTGAGAATGAGATGAGGTCCTCTGTTTGGGCTTTATTTAAGTCAGCTACAATTATGACTAATAATATATTATTCTCTCCAAAGTATGCATATTTCAGATGTATTTGTAGTACCTTTATTTCTAACTCTGGTGGGACTTCTACAGAGGGCTTCGTCGGTGGATTTCCCTACTGTACAAGTCTAACTCTAACCTGGCCTGTTGCCTAGGTCCAAATGGCACCCCAAGAGTATTCACTATTTCCTCATAATTAGGAATGCTGTCACCATCGAAATTCATCAATACAGCTGCCAAAGGTTCAATTCCCAGCCTTAACTCAACCAAGATCTCCACTTTATCATCCTCACTCATTTCAATCATTAACACAACTTGAAACTCACAACCCTTTCTATTTGGTTGACCCACTTGAAACACAATTGTCTCTTCACCACCCTTGAAGTTAAGCAGACTCTTTTCCATATCAACCAATGCTCTCCTTGTGGCTAAGAAGGGTCTCTCCAAACTAATAGGAACTGCAAAATCAACCTCATAGTCAAGTATGACAAATCTGCAGGAAATATAAATTTATCTACCTTTACAAGCACATAATAAAGTATCCTCACAGGCTTTTTCACTGTTCTATGTACCATTAATAACTGCATCTTTCTAGGAATAAGTTTTCCTAGATAGAGCTTTCTGAATATAGCAAGAGGCATCAAATTAATGTTGGCTCCCAAGTCATATAGTGCTTTAGAAAATGCAAGTTTCCCCACTATGCATGGTATGGTGAATGCACATGGATCTTCATACTTCTACACCAAAGACTTCGTGGTGATAGAACTGCAATGTTGAAAAATTTAGGAGAGGTATTGGATATCGTTATGCTTCATCTTGACCAGATCTTTTATCCATTTCATATGTCCAAATATTCTCTCAAGAGCCTCAAATATGGGGATGTCTACTGACATCTTCTTAAGCATTGCCAAGAACTGTTCAAAAGTTACCTTCCTCTGTTGTCTTCCCAAGTCTTTGGGGAAAAGGTAGTGGGGGGTTTTGTATTACTTTGGTGGCTCACTTTTGCTGGGAATCTCAGTCTCCTCGTTTACCCTCTTGATGTAGCTTTCATCTCCAATCATTGACGTCGGAGCATCAATAATGCTTTCGCCACCCCAAGTTATCACTGCCATACAATGTCCTCTGTTCTTAGGATTTTAAACTGTATTGATTGGTAAGGTACCCTTTTGGCATTGGTTCAATTGTGAAGAAACTTGCCCAAATTATTGTTCTAGTTGCTTAATTGCCACCAAGAGAGACTCTATTTTTGATTAATAGTTGAAATATCCGCTTTCATTACCTTCAAGGTCTCATCTTTGTGATCTACTCTCTTAATAAACTTTTTAAATATCTCTTCAAGCTTAGAAGTACTTCGTATTGCATCATGGTTGTGGGGCGGCACATATGGACCATTCCTATAGCCATCTCTTCTACCTTATTCGGCATCCGACATCGCCTCTCTTTCATAGTAACCACCTCTGTTATCTTTATAAGCACTATCACGATTGTAGTTCCAACCTTGGTTCCTGAAACCTTGCCTCCAATAATCTGAGTTGGATCCTTGGGGATTATTTCAGAAACCCACTGCTTGATTACTCACAAAATAAATATCTTCATCAAAGAATGTATCTTCATAGATGGGAGCCTTAGGAGGTTGGTGAGTGACCACTTTGACACTTGCTTGGTTTTGCTTCAAGATCAAGTCCATAATTGTGTGAAGTTAAGCAAGTTGCTCCATGATCTCTTTATTAACCTTTGCTTGCTTATTGTTGCTATTGACCGCATAAGAAGTTTTCATTGCACCTCGCTTTTGTTGACCCCATGTTCTATGAGTCTTAACCACTTATTCTTGCAGCTATCAATGCAAAAAGTTGGTCAAAAAACATGCCTCCTATTGTTGTGTCAAGTCATGCTTGACTATTCTCATCAAGTGCCCGATAGAAAATCTCAACCAAAGCATAATCAAGAATCTTGTGATTAGGGACTATCCTCAAGTATTTCTTAAGTCTCTCCCAAGTTATGCTAAAAGAGTCACCAGGTAATTGCTCCAAGTTATTTATATGATCCTTGAGCATTAACTTCTTAGATCGTGGGAAATATCCTTCATGAAACTTTCTGAAGCTCTACCCAACTTGTTATTGTACCTAGAGGAAGCTCAAACAACCACACAACTGTATTCCTAGTTAGTGCCAATGGAAACACCTGCAAACCAATAACATTAAGAGAAAGATTTTGTGTCCTAATGACACTCTTGCAAACAAAAACAACATTATGGAGATGACGATGGGGATCCTGTGAAGGTAGCCCTGTGAATAACCCACTTTTTTGGAGCATTTGAAGTAATCCACTTAACACCAAGAATTTACTGTCTGTCGGTAGTGGAGGCAACACTATCGCGCCAGTAACGTCCATATCCATAGGGTCCAAGAGATATTGGTTCCATCCGTAAGCGTTCTCATTGAAGTTCCTAAGTTGTGGCCTGATGTCCCTTGGTGGTGGATTCTCCTCTCTTCCTATATCATCATTCATATTCATTTCTTCCTCAACCATAATATCCTCATTCACTTGAATCATTCTTCTAAAGAGTTAATGGATCTGCAAATGGATCAGAGCTAAGGGATTACCTTGGCTCCTTGTGTTGGGCATACAACCTAGTACACCTTGCAATTAAAATCAAACAACAAAAATAAAAACAAAAGTAAAATACAAGAGGGTCTAGAAACTAACACTAGAACTAACTAATAGTGAAATCAATTCAAAACCTAGTTGTATTCCCCTGCAATAGCGCCATAATTTTTTATGCAGCTGATGTTTACACTCTAATAAGAAAGAAGTCATTGTTAGTAATTAACCTAACTGAAGGTTAGGGTCGAATCCACAGAGAATACAGGGCTTGACTACAAGAATTCACTATCAATCATTTCGAGTATTTAGAATCTCTAAATGGGGGATTTTATGTGATTCAAGAATAAAAATGAAAATAAACACTATATTATGATGTGAGAAAACACTCAATTTTAGGGATAATTTGGGAATTGTGTTCCACATGATTTGTTGACTCGATTAACCTAGATAACATAACTACAATTAGAGATTCGCATGAAGGATGATAGCTTAGGTTCTTCCAGCCCTCTTGTGAAGGTGAAGGTCAAATTTTTCCACGCTGCTTGGTCGGCAACAATGAAGTGCCAACTAACAGTTACCTATTGTCCCAGTCAACCTACCCTTTGTCAGGTTTGGTTGATTAGACTAGAACACATTAATCAAATTCTATGATCTATTTCTCTTTTTCTATTGGTCACTACCTTGGTCGGGATCATGAAACTAGGCGGGATTTGGTGTTGGCCACTAGCAAACAATAATCATAATGAAGAGAAATAGACAATACATGCAAAATCACAATCATAGAAATGCACAAACCTAGGTCATCTCAAGTCAACTACCCATGGTTCCTATAACCCAAGTTGTGGGTGCTTAGCTACTCATGGCTAAGGTAAAACCCACAAAAAAATGCAAATATAAGACATGATTGAGAATTTTACCCAAAGTAATAAAGATTGAAGACACCACAAGTTGCAAACCACAAGCTTGATAGATTGATAATGAGTACAAAGCAAAATTTGCAATCCCCAAGATTGGATTTTCCAAGAGAAAAATGAAGACCTTTTTTAGAACCCAAAAATATTCCTGATAGAATATTCAAAGTCCAATTCAATATTTGTACGGTGGAATCTCGTTCTCCCCTCCTTCTTTTTTAAACTAAAACCTAACTTAAATTATTTATAGTAGTTACAAATTTAACCCTAAAAGTTACATAGTAAAGACAGCTGGCAGCTGCTATGCCTCATAGGTACGACTCCTAGTGTGACCTACGAGTCTTAATCGGGGTCTCATATTATATTCTTGGCATCTTAGACTCAACTAGTATGACCCACTAGTACGAGTCGTAACTTGACTATGACTCGTATGCTTCTCTCATAGTCTAGGCCTTCAGTTGTTGATCCAAAGTTTGGGCTCTCTATTTCCTGCTATGAGTACACCTATACAGGTTGTAATGAGACCTAAGACTTGTAGGGTGGCCTCATAAGGTTGACCTCTACTTAGCAGATTTCTGATTTTTGGTCTCTATTTCTTGCTATGAAAAACACCTTACGACTCGTAGCTTGGGCTACAACTCATAGGTGAACTCGTTGTATGTCTTATGCTTCAGCAAAATTTGTAATTTTCCTTCAAAATCATGCCAACCTAAATTTTTTGCCAGGAAAACACAAAAACACATAAAAATAATAAGAAGTCGCATTAAGAACTCATAAAATTCTGAGTTTTATGCATTAAATGTGTTGTATTTTGAAAGCACATCAAGTTACAAAATTTAGCTTGACATCCTTAGATTTGAATGAGAGAATTGACAAAGTCTTGGAGAGATTTGAGAGAGGGTTTTGTAAGTTATAGAGTTCAAAAATGGATAATATGGGTCATTTCACGTTTAAGTGGGCATGGGGCTATGACCCCAATGCCCTTGGCTAAAACAGAAAAGCCAAGGAAAATAATACACTGGTTCGTGCCCCTAGCATGTCGCGCCCTAGGCACAGATAGCCATTGGAAATAAGAAATTAGTGAAAATTGTTTTTTGCTATGGGTCCTCTAAAATTTGGGTTATACCTATTTCGTACTCAATTTTTCTCCTGATCAAGAACATGAAATTGAATTTTTGAAATCATGCACAAATTTTAAGATATATGAAAATTACGATTATAGGACATTCTGAAGCATATGTGCAACATTTCAACATCTCCCCTTGGGAGCATTCATTCCCGAATTCAAAGAAACAAGCATAAGAAAAGTAATTTTGAAGATTTTAGCCTGACATGAGTGTAGCAAATGCATTTAAAAATCATTTATCAAAAATCTCAACATGAGTATAAAAATCACCATAAACTTGTTAGTATAAACATGAATGCATGGAAAATGACATGAAGGTTGAAACTTAAGATATGAAATTATATAGGGGACTTAAATTATTGCCTTCGGCTTGAGTGGAGTGGAACAAATATGGGTATCACTTTTTCATGTCTGCTTCAGCTTCCCATGTGGAACTTCCAACTTGTTGATTCCTCCAAAGGACCTTGATGAAAGTTACATCTTTGTTTCTCAACCTCTTCACTTGTATATCCAAGATCTCCACCAGGACCTCCTCACAGGTAAAACTATTTTCTGCAACACCCATAACCTTTAAGGGAACTATAGTACTTGGGTAACCTATACACTTTCTCAACATAGACACATGAAAGACTGGATCAAAAATATTCATCTTCATAGGCAACTCTAACTCATATGCAACCTTACCCACTCTCCTCAAAACTCTATAAAGACCCACAAACTATGGGTTCAATTTCTCTTTCTTTCCAAACTGAACTACACTATTCATAGGTGAGACTTTCAAGTAAACCCAATCACCAACCTTAAGCTCAAGATGTCTTATCCTCACATCGGAGTCATACTTTTATCTACTTTGGGTTATTTTCAATCTCCGTTATCAACCTCACCTTCTCCAAGGCCTCCATGACCAAATCCGGACCTAGCAAGGCCAGGTCCCCCACTTCAAACCACCCAATGGGGGATCTACAACACCTACCATATAAACCTGCAAAGTGAGCCATATCAATGCTTGAGTGGCAGCTATTATTGTAAGCAAACTCAATAAGTGGAAGATGTTCATCCAACTACCCTTAAACTCCAATGTACAAGCTCTAAGCATATCCTCAAGAGTTCTGATAGTCCTCTCGACTTGATGATCTGTTTAAGGATGAAAAGTCATGCTAAGCTTAACTTTAGTACCAAGACCTCTTTGGAAGAACCTCCAAAAGTGATAAGTGATTTGATCACCATGATCCGAAATGATAGACAAGGGCACCCCATGCAATCTAACTTACTCATGTATGTACAACTTGGCATAATCATCAGTACCATAAGTGGTTTTGATAGGTAGAAAGTGAGCTGACTTTGTCATTCTATCCAAAACAACTCAAATAGAGTCAAAGTATTTCCTAGTCTTAGGAAACCCAACCACAAAATCCATGTTGATATCTTCCCACTCCCAAGTAGGAATTCCCATGTCTTGGGCTAAGCCACCCAGCCTTTGATGTTCGGCTTTCACTTGTTGGCAATTGTGACATATGGATATGAACTTGGCAATATCCACTTCATACCACCGACCAATACACCCCCTCAAGTCTCTATACATCTTTATAGAACTAGGGTGAATATAATAGGTTGAATTATGGGCCTTCTTCAAGATCAACTCCCTTAAGTCAACAACAATAGGCATATAAAACCTAGCTTTGTACCTAAGGGCACCATCTCCCTCTTAGGAGATAACCTCTGCTTTGCCATCCTTCACCAATGTCTTCAACTCTAGCAAGGTAGGATGAAGGTCTTGTTTTGACTTGACTTCCTCACTCAAAGAAGATTTGGAACCATCAACAACCACTACACCACCATTTGTAGCTTTATTCAACCTAGCACCCAACCTAGCCAACCGGTGAACTTCTCTAACCACCTCATTGCCACCAACATCAATATGAGTTAGACTACCCATGGATACTCAACTTAGAGCATCAACCACTATATAATGCACACTCATATCGTAATCTTTACGGAGCTCAAACCACCTTCCTTGTCTTAAATTAAGATCTTTTTGGGTGCACACACATTAGAGACTCTTGTGGTCGGTAAACACATCAACATGAACCCCATACAAGTAGTGATGCCAAACTTTCAAAGAAAATACCACGACCACCAATTCAAGATCATTGGTGGGATAACTCTTCTTATGCACCTTAAGTTGTCGAGAGGTATGTGCTATCACCTTGCCATTTTGCATCAAAACACACCCTAAATCAATTCTTGATGCATCACAATATACCACAAACCCTTCCAACCCTTCTGGTAGAGCTAAGGTAGGAGGAAGACAAGCTTATCTTTTAAAGTTTGGAAACTATTTTCACATTCATTGATCCAAATGAAATTTTGCCTTCTTTTGGGTCAACTTTGTCATAGGAGAAGTAATAGAAGAAAAACTATTCATAAACCTCTTGTAGCAACCCACCAAACCCAAGAAAGTCCTAATATTAGATGGAGTCAAGGGTCTAGGCCAATTTCTTATCACCTCTGTCTTCTAAGGATCCACTTTAATGCCATCGGCCAACACCACATGCCCTAGAAAAGCAACCTCCTTCAATAAAAATTCACATTTTTCATATTTAGTAAAACCTCTTCTTCCTCAAGATTTGCAACACTACCCTCAAGTGATTCACATGCTCTTCCTCACTCCAGAAACAAATCAATGTATTATCAATAAAGACCACCACAAACATGTCAAGGTAGGGTTTAAAGATACTATTCATAATATCCATAAATATAGTCGGTGTATTAATAGTCAACCAAAAGGACATAACCACAAACTCAAAGTTCCCATACCTAGTCTGAAAAGCCATCTTGGGAATATCACACTCCCTCACATTCACTTGGTGGTATCTAGACCAAAGATCAATATTAGAAAAGTGACTAGCCCCTTGTAGTTGACAAAAAAGTTCATCAATCCTTAGTAGAGGGTACTTGTTCTTTATTGTAACCCTATTAAGTTGTTGGTAACCAATGCACATTCTAAGAAAACTATCATTTCTTCACAAAAATTGCCGGTGTACCCCAAGGTAACTAACTAGGCCTAATGAAACACTTCTCCAACAAATCCCTCAATTGATCCTTTATTTCATTCAAGGAGGTCTATAACTAAGTCTATTTCCCTTTCGGGAGGAATGTCATGACCCAAGCCTAGGGCCTAGATGTGACACGATGAATAGGGAACCAGAAGGAGCCCATTCAAGCCTCTTAGCATATCAATTACACATCCTTTATTGCAAAAGTAAAACATCAACAACATGAGACATAAAGAAGGAAAAAAGGGACTAAGGAAGTATTGGATAGTCATAAAACATTCAAGAGTCAAGATCTTAGCATAATTACATCAATTATTCCAACAATACCTCTAGAATAGATTTATAGGGGCGAAAACACTTTCCGAGCTCACCCTCATAGAATAAATGTTCAAGATAAAGAGATAATAAAATCAAAAGTAGCATAGCTAATGTCCCCGAACATAAGGATCACCAAAAGCTTATTTTCAAGATGCCAAAACTAAGTAAGTACATGGTAACATCATGTAGGCATAGAGCATGCGTTAGTACATTTGAATGTACTAAGTAAGTAGTATGAAATGCAATAAGACATAGGTAACATGGTCAAAATGCATAAGCATAAGCAAAGGATAAGTATAATAACAATATGACATGTATGACCAATGCTTGAAGTAAAACATGCTTGTAAGTCATATACTTGTTTCGAACATAATACATATATAGGAAGAGACCATATCCACATATCCCAAGCAAGCTTTACTTGAACTCCAAGGCATGCCACCCCATTGGAAGGTGATTGAGGTACACACCCCTCAACAAGATAGATGGGCATGCTACCCCCATCATAGTGGTCAAGGTGTATACCTCTCAACAAGGTGGATGGGTATAACACCCCCCATCATAGTTGTTAAGGTACATACCCCTCAACAAGGTAGATGAGCATGATAGCCCCCATCATAGTGGTTGAGGCATATCACCCCCTCAAAAAGGTGTGGTCAACTTGCAACACTATAGATTCTTTTCATGAGCTCAACACGTATATACATTCCTTTAGTCATCATAGATTCACGTGGCTTGTAAACCATACAATAAATCATCAATAACTCAAAATTCATCTCAAGACAGTCTATCAAATACTTGGCGGGTATGTAATACTAGTTCAAAATCATACAATTTAAGAGTGAAATCATGTGAGAAAACTCAATATAAATCAACCCACCAACACACAGTAAAACCCTCATGTAAGATAACTTGAAATCCCTTATCAAACCTAATAATAGATTATAGATTCATAGCTCAAAACATGAATAGAAACATTAGACAAACTATCTTATAGTATAAGATTGAAATAGGTAGACATATGTTTGAAATCATAATTTCACAAAATCCCAAAATAATTTATAATCATAGTTCATAATAAGTAACAACCATAATTAATAAGACTTGAAAATATGTTATTTTCATTAAAAGGAATGTTGGGCAACATAGGTGAAAGGACCCAATGATTGAAACCCATATACCTTGAATTTGGGGATTTCCTTGATGTAGATTTGAATGAAAACTTAAAGCTTGACTAAAGTTCTTTAGATTTGGAATTAAGCTTAAGACACTTGAATTTGGATGGAATATTTGGTTAGGTGTTAGAGAGGGCTTTGAGAGTGTCTTGAGTAATATAGAGTTGAAAAATGGCTAAGTATAGGTGTTTTAAAAATAAAATGGTATGGGGCAAAGACTGCAATGCCTTAGGCCAAAGATGACAAATTAAGGAAGTGCGAACACAGCTCAACGACAGGTCCGCATTGCGAAGGCATCGCGGATGCCCTTTGGAAATTGAAATTTTAGCAAAAATGAAATTTTGCTACGAGTCTTCTAAAATTGAGGTTATACCCATTTTCCACTCAATTTTGCCCCCTGATCAAGAATATGAAATTGAATTTTTGATATCACACATGGATTTTGAGATATATGAAAATTATGATTATGGGCATTTTTGAAGCACATTTTTTGAGACGTTTTTGGGGCATTTCAAGGAACACCAGGAAGCTTATCACGAAAGACATTAAGAAACTCATTGACCACCAGAACTGACTCAAGAGGAAAGACTTTGGAATTAACATCCCTAACTCTCATAAGATGATAAAGGCAACCCTTATAATTTAACTTTTGGGCATTAAGACAAGAAATGAATCTACCCTTTACGATCACATCACAAAAATTCCACTCAAGGATGGACTCATTAGGGAATTGGAATTTAACTTTATGGGGTCTACAATCAATGGAAGCATAATATGCATCTAGCCAATCCATCCCAAGAATGATATCAAAATCCATCACATCTAATTCAACAAAATCACAAGGAAAGACTTTATGCAATATGAATACAGGATAATTTCTGTAGACTTTTTTAGCAACAATGGACTCACTAACAGGGGTAGATTCTTCATATAATTTACATAATAATTCGGGACTTACATGAAACTTTTTGGCAATAAAAGGAGTAATGAAAGAAAGAGTGGCACTCGGATCTATCAATGCACACATCAAAATAATAACCCTTTAACATACCAGTGATGACATCGGGCACCTCTGCCACCACTTGCTCCCTTGAAAAGTATAGAACCTATTTTTCCTTGGAGCACCCCCTTGTTGGTCTCCCTTTGCCCTTGGACCTACACTAGCACCTTGGCCTTGTGGACGACCATCTCTACCTTTGTTTTGGGCATGAGTGCAATCAATAACCTTGTGACCCACTTCACCACAACCAAAACAAGCATTAGAATTTTTCAAACATGGGCCACCATGGTTCCTTCCACACTTTTGGTACTTGGGGGGGGGGGGTCATCCCACCATTACAACCTTATTATCTTAGATTATCATTAGAAAATCTCTTATTAGGAGCATTGGAAGAGCCTTGGACTTGAAACTTATGGCCTTGAGGAAACTAGCCACCCTTAGAATCATGGAAACTACCTTCAAAATGAGCCCTCTTAGACTCACCACTTCTTTTTCTAAGCTTTCCCCCCTTTAGTTGCTTGAAATAAGACATGAGCTAAGACAAATCCATATTACTCACTATCACGGTAGTGCAACACTCCTCATTAACAAAGTTGGACAATCCCGACACAAATTTATTCATTCTAGCTCTAGGTTAGGCCACCAAATGTAGAGCATACTTGGAAAGCTAGTTGAACTTGAGGGCATACTCCCTCACACTCATGGAACTTTGCTTAATGTTCATAAAATCCATCATCCAAGCCTCTCTTATCTCGATAGGAAAGAATCAATTGAGGAATGTCCTTTGAATGAATCCCAAAGAATAGCATCATCATCCCCCTCTCTAATTTCCATTGGGTGAACCAAATTTGGGCCACACCTTTGAGTTGGTTGGCCACTAACTATGGTTTCCATTCAAAATTTATTCCCACGATAGATAGCATCTTATACACTTCGTCAATGAACTCTTGGGGATCCTTTTCTGGCTTGGGTCCATAAAACTTTGATAGGTCCATTCTTGTAAAATCCCTCACCCTAGAGGCCAGAGTGGGTGTATGAGGGGTTTGGGACCCTTGGTTCATTTGGTTAGTCATAGCACGGGCCAATATTATGATAGAATCTCAGAGCTCTTCTTGGGATACCCCTCCATCTTAAGGAGCTTGAGGAGCTGAAGGGGTCGATTGCTCCTCGAGAGTATGGGCTTGCCTTAGTCTCCCCCTTGGAATTGGCATGATGTAGAAGGAAACAAGAGAATTCATTAGAGAAAATGTGTTATAGTTATACCTAAAGCACGATGTAGACCATAAAGATGAGAAACATTTCTTAAAATAACTCATAACCTCCTATTCAAAGTTGTGGCGCATTTTACAAGCATTAGTAAGACTCTAATAGACGTGGTATGTTGGATTTCTGAGTACTATTGACAACATAGAGCTCTAATATCAAGTTTTTCACGACCCAAACCGAGGGCCTACATGTGACAGGGTTAATGGGGAACCCAAAGAGACCCTAAACAAGTCTCTTAACATATAAATCACACCTCCTTGGTTGCAAAAGCAAAGTAAACAACAACAAGAGATATAATAACAAGGAAGGGTGCTAAGGGAAGTATTTGATAATCACAAAAGCATAATAGAGTCAAGCTCATAGCGTAAGTAAATCATGATATCCAACAATACCTCTAACTTGGAATTGAGTGAGGGCCAAGACACATTCCAGGCTCACCCTCATAATGACAAGTGTTTAACATAATAAAGTCTAAAAATATTAAGAGTAATGTAGATAGTATCCTCAAACTTGAGGACTCACCAATGATTATCGCTGAAGTACCGAGTTATCCATGTCTAGGATGATCAAAAAGAGCTCTGGTCCCTACATGATAATATCATATAGGCATAAAATATATGTTAGTATGTTTGAATATGCTAAGTATTCAAAATGCTATGCAACAAGACATAAGCCAATATAGCTTTAGTCAAAATGCATAATCATAAACAATGGATATATAATCTCAATATGGCATGTATGATAAATGCTCATAATAAAACCTTCTTGTAAATCATTTATCTTGCACCATATATATATCATACATATGTGGGAAGTGACCTCAACCGACATAGACCAAGCAACTATAACTTGGACTCTGAGGCTTGACACCCCCTCGGTCCAGGTGACTAGGCATGACACTCCCTGGTGAAGTCTAGTCTTCTTGCCAAGGCAAACCAAACATAAAAACATGAACTAGATGGATCCACTAGTAGAGCAAGGGTAATAATCATAATCCTATCATGGAACATAGTTTAAAGAATAAAGACTTTATATAAGGACCCCTTGAGCCGATCCCCTATCTTAAGCCTTAATCAGTGCTAAGTCAAGTACCACAAAGTACTTGAAATAATCATTCTTTAATGATAACATGAATAGCATGTAAGAACATATCTTGAGTAACTTATAAACATGCTTGACCTCTACAAGTGAGCCTAACTTGAACATGACAGTAGATCATAATCATACATGAACCCTTGCTTTAACATGAATGGCTCACAAGAGGTAAAATTCTAGAAATAGGCTTAACTTGATAATTTTAAAATCATAGATACTTTTCATTAATTCAATACATGCTTAAAAGCTCTTAATCGTCGTATAGTCACTTGACTTGTAAATCTTGTGATAAATCATCAATAATTTGAGAATTCTTGTCATGTCATTTTATCAAACACATAGTGGATTCATAATACTTATTAAAAATCATGCAATTCAAGACTAAAATAAATAAGTAAACTCAATGCAAATCACCCCACCAACGTGTAGTAAAACGCTCATGTAGGGTACCTTGAAATCCATTACAAAAGCTTATGATAATTTATAATTTCATAGATCAAAACATGCATAGTCTCAATAGATAAAAGCAATTCATGGAACATGATTGAAATAGATAGCCATGCATAGTTGATCAATACTTCATGAAACTCCAACATAATTTATATTCATAATCCATAATAAGAAATACACATAGGCAATACGATTTGAAAACTTGCAATTTTCATGAAAAGAGAAGGTTGGGCTCTATAGATGAAAGGACCCATGGATGAAGCCCCACATACCTTAAACCTTGAATTGCTTAAAATGAACTTGAAGAAGACTTAGAGCTTGAAATGAGTCCTTGAGTTTCAAATTTGAGCTTGAGATCCTTATATTTGAATGAGAGAATTGATAGAGTCTTAGAGAGAATTGAGAGAGGGTTTTGTGAGATATAAAGTTGAAAAATGGCTAAGTATGGGTGATTTCATGTCTAAGTGGGCATAGGGCTTTGACCCCAATACACTTGGCCAAAATAGATAAACCAAGGAAGATAATACACTGGTCCGCGGCACTAGCGCATCGCAGACTAGATGCAAACTTAGGATTACATAGTGGCGTACCCCAGGCATGTCATTCCCTAGGTGTAGACATCCACTAAAAATAAAAAATTAGCAAAAATTAATTTCCTCTATGGGTCTCATAAAATCTGGGTGATAGCCATTTCCCACTTAATTTTGTGCCCTGATCAAGAATATGAAGTCGAACTTTCTAAATCACGCATCAATTTTGAGATATATGAAAATTATGATTATGGGGCATTCCAAAGCACATGTGGGGTGCTTCATCCATCATAATCTATCCAACCCCCAGGTTGAGGTTGATTTGGCCAAACTTTATCTAATTATCTAGTGCAATTGATCCAACCTTAATTCTTTGGTGGCCTTTGGAAAAGCTAGTTGATAACTCGTGACCTTATTACCCATATAATGTATCTCTTTGTTATATATTACTTTATATGGTACATTAGCATAAACTACATCACCAACAATAACTACAACATTAACACTTTTCTGATTTCCCCCCGATATGTGCTTAGTTAAGAAATCTAGATGAATCAACATTTTAGCCATGTTTTCATCACTTTCTTCATCTTTAGAAAGTTGTTCTTTGGACAGTCCCCTATGAATAGAAGATACAAGTTCATCCCTTGTATACTAAGCCCGATTAATCTTGGTCATGTCGTCCAAAGCTCACAAGCAGCTGCAAAAGTTTTCTCATGATTCCACCTTATACCAACTGGTCATCCACACCTTTGTTGACTACAACACGACTCATGTAGAAGTATTACAACAATACATGGCTCAGAACTCCATGGTTCAGATATTGAAGCAAAAGTTTCATGAACCACAACCTAGTCTCATGTAATGGCTCGCCATCAATTCTTTTAAAGTTCTTAATACCTCTTCTTATCTTAACTATCTTTGAGGGAGGAAAAAATCTTTCAAGGAACCCATCTTGAGGTTCCTCCTGTAAAATGATTGAATCTCAAGGAAGCTCAGCTAGCCACCTCACATCTTCTCTAGGGATAGAGAACGAGAAGAGCCTCAATCTGATAGATTCTTGGGTAACTTCCCAAAAGTTAAAAGACAAATAGAAATCAACAAAATTCCAAATAGGCTCATGGTGATCCTCATGGGCTTGCCTTCGAATAATCCCTTTAGCTTAAAGAGTTATAACATGGGGCTTTTGACGTATACTACAATACCTCCAGCCAATGGGGGCAATCGAATTACTCCCGTACTTCCTCCTTGATCCCAATTGACATCTTGAAAGTCATTCATCTCTCCCAAGTTGTCACCATGGAAACTTCCTTCATTCTATATCTTAACACCTATTTTCATAACAGCAAAAACAACACAAAAAGTAATAAAGCAATTCTAATTACAAGGATTAGATTCATCTAAAACTTCTATCAAGAACTAGCACCATTCCTCGACAACATCACCATTTTTATGATGTTCAAACATTCTACTCAAATAGAAGAAGGTATGATCGTTATCAGCATATTAACCTAAAAATGACTCAGGGTCAAATCCCATAAGGAATGGTAGTTCAAGAGGTGAAATAATTTATTGAACTAGGTAATTGTAGGTTCAAATTAGGGGGTTACAATAAATAAAATCAAGATTTAGCTAATAACAACTTCTAAATTAGAAAATCAATAAGAGATTAAAAGAGATGTGGGGAATGTGCAAATGGGTCTAAATACTTTACTAATTGAGTTAAATATAAGTGGATAGGCTAGAATGTTGGTAACGGACACTTCAATTATAAGAGTGAAAGTTTTGTACATGAATCTATTATGAACTCATGCGCGAACCTCTCAAGGACGTGGCTAGCCTGAGAAATTATAGTAAACCATTTAATACCATAGCCATTGAATCCATAGTAGTGGCATTCAGCTGAAACCCTAAAAGGGTTCTAGCTAATATATCTATTCCATACTCTAACTACTCAGATTAAATAAATAATTAGAGATCTAAAGTAAACCCTAAGGGCATACTTAGGATTATAGATAAAGCTTAGCAAAGACGTAAATTCACTCAGATTAATAATAACAAAGTCAAAATATCATAGACCCAACATAGAAATCCAAGACTCATATTATTTATACACACCCAACTTGGGGGTTTTAGCCACTCATGTTCCAAACTAAAGATTTAATAACAAATTCAGTAGCTGAGTACATGGGTAAGAAATATAATAAGAGAAAAATCAATTTAAACTAGCAAATCTCCACAATTTGTGCCTCCACAAGCTTGAAATTCTCCAACCCTCATACTATTGAGAAAGAATGTTCTATGTACTCTACTCTCACACACTCTCTCTCTATCTATAAAATCTTATATGAACCATATCTACAATTTCTCTCTAGAAGGTTTAAGTAGTCCATGCAAAATTAGTGGGAGTTTCTGCATCGAGTAGCCATTTAGTGGCCGGGGTTAGCCATCGCTGAACACTCCAGCGATGCACCGAATGTGCAGTTGATGACCTTTGTCTACATGTACTGAAGGCTTGAATCTCTGCTAGATTAGGAGATAGCTCTTCACTTCACCAATCATATTAGGTGATCCATTGAATTTTTCTCTACATCGCCCTTCTTTCATGAACTTAGGGTCATAAGCACTGCAATATTTGGCAATCTCCTTTGTCATTGAGCAATATGCCGATTATGTTTGGAGACTTAGATTCTGACTACCTTTTTAGCATGCACTTGGGACTTAGTGGTTGAAATGTTAGGTGGGCTCACTAAGTATTTGACATATCACTGAATATAGCATCGAAGACGATTTTGTCTGCCTTTTTGATGATTTTGCTCTTTTTTCAAGATTCGTTGAACATTGTCCACTTGTGCACTTTTAGCTTCATTCTTGTCATAGCACATCCTTATTAGTTAGTAAATGAAATACAATAGTACACTGAAGACAAAATTTCTTCATATTCTAAGCTCAAAATGAGTCCAAGATATGGACTCATCAAGTGAGAACATAAATGTTTTGTTAGGGTTCACCTTCTAGATGCAACATGATTTGGATGAACTGATTAAGAAGGAGAACAATGATGATCTAAAAGTATCACTAGCCTTAATGATTGGTAGTGCATCCCCTTTATTTTTAGGTGAAAGGGTCGTGATAAAATAAAAAGAGTTGAATATTCTTATGAGGTTCCGGTTTGGGTTTATAAGTAGCAGCCTTATGCCAACCCAAAATGAGTCAATTTATCACCATAAAAATGAGGCAATGGTTGGATATATTACGGATCATAGAAATTTAAATATCTGTTCAGATATTTCCCCTGAGATACTCACTAGAGTAAAACAACTTTATACCTCCCTTCCATCTCCAAGCATCATCACAATCTTATGCCGATGAGTCGAAGTTTCGTTTGTCTAAAAATTGATGTTGAGATTACTCTATTAGCCTTCATAGATATCTAGTATATTGAGGTTTAGTCAAAACAAATGAGAAGAATAGGGCCAGGAAGAAGCCGACGTACACTACACCAGTTGTGGATGTTGAGACTCTTGAGTTTGGTGCTGCAGAGCCGACTACCAAGACAAGTATACATTCTTTCTCTCCCTCACATCCTTTCTTCTCTACCTAGCTCATTTATTATCTACTTAGAGTAAGCCTCAAGCTTCCAAGAGCATCCCTAAATCATATAAGTTATAATTTTTGGTTAGCCAAGATAGTTGATACTAGAGCCACACAGGCTGAGTCTTCCTTGCATAAATTAATCGAGAGGGCCATATCTCCTACACTGGCCAGAAAAGAAGAAGAAAAGAGGCAGATAAAGTTAATTGAGGTGTAAAAGTATAGTATGGACAGACTAGAGGTGACTTCGGAGAAACATGGGGTACAGATAAAGTATAGGCTAATAAGGTTGCTGTTATGGAGTCCAAGGGAAGTTCTAGTTCTAACACGTTAGTGATAAAGATTGGTATTTATTTGGTAAAGAAGAATGTGACAACATTGAATTCCATGTATATATCTTCACTATGGGGTGTGTTGGATTTACCACTCTAGGGTGATAAGAATATGGCTCTCAAGGGAACTGTAGGTCTTGTTTTAAGTGAGGGGAATTAAGGAGATGATATACCAGGTTCCTTTGAGATAGATAAGGATGCCTTGGGAGTTGAGCGATGCCCGTCGGAGCTTGATGAGTTGATGATAATAGAGGAGGATATTGTAGCCATGGTAACTAGAGAGTCCCTCAGGGACATATCCATGATTGCAATGAGTGGCTTAGCCGATGCAGATAAACCAGAGCTCATAAGGCCTTAGACTGAGTCATAGTTACTACTTTGGCACCCACTTCAGATATTGCACCATTGTACTTGGGCATGGATGCACCCAATACCTCTTTTTTAGCTCCACCACCATAGTATGATGAGCGATTGGGGGATTCTATTTCTACTCCTTCTTTTGAGATTTATTAATCTTGTTCTTATATATTGAGGGCAATGTTTTGTTTCTAGGAGGAGGTGAGTATTTAGAGTCCCATTACTTGATCATAATGAGGTTTGACGATGAAAAATTTTATTTTAATTTTGTATTATTTGGGTTTATACAATGTTTTGGTTATTTTTAGTTTTTGTTGATGTGTATTTGAGACAATCCTTTACTTTTGATTTGTAAATATTCTTTTATTCTGGGTTGTAATAGATAGTAACTTATTTTAATTTTATTTTCATTTTCATGAATGTTTGTGAATGATGTATGTGAATGATGTCCTTGGATTTTTGGCAAACCCATGCATATATATAAAGCCTTTTAAAAGTGTTTATCGTATCTCTAAAGTCTTTGCAATCTGAGTATTAATCATCAATATCTTTGACTCGGATAGTGTCACAAATAAGGAGCATCTACTAACTCATCGATTAGTCTATCTTTTATGGAAATAATCCAGGAACGGATTGGAATCATCTTGAGTTGACTACTTGAATATCGAGCTTTGATATGAGATGATCCAGAATTATGAGTGTGTTGCCTAGCCATTGTTTAAATTTGAGATCCATTTTACCATGTGAGGTGAGACAATTGTTGAATAGCATGTTTCTAATAGCTAGAACTTGCTCGAATTATTTTGAGATGTATCTTGGTTGAATCCGAATTGGGAAAATGACCTTATGCCCTCTTTGGTTTCTTTTGAGTCCGCTTTAAGCAAACAAGCTTCCATTGATATTGATTTTATCCCTAGTGAACCCCTTTGAGTCTTTTTCAACCTTGTTTACCCTTGACCTTTGATCGAAAATATACTCCCTTCTTGATATTCCCCATTCCTCCTTGAGCTTAAATTAGCAAAAGTAGTGGTCAAAGGCCAAAATTGGAGGTGTTGGTAAAACAGAGGTGTCTACCATTAGAAACTTCTAGAAAAAAAAGAAAGCAATGGAGGAGTCCTTTCATGATGAAAAAGAAAAAAAGGAAAAATGCTTGAAAAATGAAGCAAGAAAAGATTTTGCTTGGAAAAAAGGACCTTACAAAAGTTTTGAAGAATAGCTGCATAGAGAACACCTAGGATTCAGATCCAAAAAAATGTCATTTGGAAAAAAAAATGAATGAAGATCAAAGAAATCATGAGATCAAAGAGTGTGTGTAGAGTTCAAGGAGGTATGAGCCACTATTACCCAAAGGCTATCATACCCATCATTTATCCTACATTACAAATGCTAGCAAAGTCCTTTGTGATTACAATCCGGATGGAATCAAGTGAACACCGATTGAGAATTAGGGCAATCTTATGGGTAGAAACTTGCAAGCCATTTCTCACATATGAGCGTGAGTGTTGGTTAGATACTTGAATTTAACATCCTAATTGTCAATACATACGAATTTTCTTTATTGATAGCACAAATACTAATGTTTTAGGACAATGATTAGCAATCACATTGGCAATTATGAGCATAGCTTTATCTTGAGCACTTATTGGCTATCTCTTGAGGCTTTAAAATTACATAAGCGGATTATAGAAGTTTTAAAGATCAACAACAAGGGGGGAACATATGTGCTGCTACTTAGGACCCTATTTGCAAGCATTGACATTTTGAATGATTTATTGTTGATTTGCTTGAGGGCAAGAAAACATTCAACTTGGTGTTGTCGATGAGTTCATATTTAGGACTTATATAGAGCTTAAAAGGACCTCAATGTACTATTATTCCTCATATGCTTACTAAGATGTATGTTTTATGCCAGGATGAAGAATAAAAGTGCATCGAAGGGCAAAACGCAACAACACAGGACAAAGGAGAAGAAATGCCTAAAAGAGATCAAAAGCACATAGCTTACTCATTCGGTGGATTGACGAAGGGTGACATTAACTACATAATGTTGCAAAGTCCAACCCCTTATATATGGAGCTAAAAGGCGATGTTGGTGGAAATTTGGCGAATCGTTAAATAGGAACGATGATGCAAAGTTGTTTCAGCTAATGTTGTAGTGACTAAGGCCTTCAGCTCATGCATTAAAAGTTGGTCAAGTGCACATTTAGCGTAATGCTAAAGTGCTCGGCTATGGTCAACCTTGATTGCCAAATGGTGAAAATGTGCAAAACCTAAGAAAAACTTATGGTAGGTATGAATAGGATTTGAAAAGGACTAATTTGGACACAAATGCAAAGAGAATACTAGAGCGCACTTCCATAGAGAGTACACTAAACCTTTTTTGGTGAAAAAGTACTCTATCCTTAAGAAGAAGGTTTTTGGGGAATTCAAGCATAGGCAAGAGGAATTTGAGGACTTTCTTTGTATTTTATATTAACCCATTAACATGGAAGCAACCAATGGTATTGCATTCTTTATATTAATTATGTCTCACTAAAACCCCTAATGTTGATGGTATATAATTGACGTGGGCACTTGATTAAACGTTTGGGTCTTATCGATTTTGAATATTTTGTTGTTAGTTTCAGCGTATTCATACTTATTGCTATGTTTAACTAATAATCTTGAGTTTGCAAACTCTTGGTTATATTTCGATCTTCAATTATTCCATTAATTATGAATGATTATAGTGTGCAATGAGTATGATAGCTTAAAATCTCTTGGGGTTTTGGTTGAATGCTAGATTTTGGGTTCAATGGATAAGGTATTAGAAAGTTGTTCATAAATTACTTAGTCCAAGCATGCCCTATAGTGATTTTTCATATGAAGCTGTAAAAAGTTCATGTGACATACTGCTATTGTCTTATATGAAGTAGTGGCTATAATTAACTTATTCATTCAAGTAGTGAGACCCATTTGTTTAACTCTTATCGCATTTTACCACACCCCTGACATCTCTCTCATTTATTTGTTTAATTCAAATCTAGAAATCGTTTGTTAGTTGTATGTTAGTTGCAATAACTCTAATTAATTCTACAATAATTTAGTTCAAATTAATACTTCCAAACTTTGATAAATTACATCATGACGGTTGTAATACCTTCTTACTATTTTTGAGGTATGTTGAGGCAGACATCACATATTAAAAATGATTAAGAATATTGTTGTTAATTGTTCCTCTATTCTTAATAGTTATCTCCTTCATCTATATACTTTGGATTGTTAAGTTGCATACACATATTTGTCACTACATTAGTAATATTTGTTCATATTTTCAAGCAGGCAGAATGGTCATCTAGACCGTTGTACTTGTTCGCGTTTGTATTCTGGACCCTCCTACTTTGCCCTTTGTCATTTAAACCCTTCTATCCATATCAAACCATACATTCTAAACACAAATTTGGACATGGCATCCACGCGTGTTGTACAAACAATTACAAGTCATTCATTTTAAATGATTAAGTAGCCACGTAGGAAACTAAACAAAACAAAAGGACCAAAAATAAATAAAACACAAGGAGGACTTTCCCAAAAACATTCCCAATTTCATTTCTCTTCTTCTAGGCCCTTCTACTTTCCTAACATCTCAAAATTCTTTCTTTGATTTCTCTAATGATTGGCTAAGTTGATTTGTCATCACCCTCAAAAAGCTTAAAATCATCGTCGTGTTGAAAGGGTATGTATCTAACGCTTGAAATTGTCGTGTTGACTATTCATATCAAAAAATGTAGCTCTGTAAAATATGTAATTGGCATGATTATTTTTCAAAATTTATGAGATTTTTTCTTTGTTTAGTGTCTAATGCTACTGATATAGCTGGGTTATGCCTTGATTTTGACTTCAATGGCATATTTGGTGAATTTGATTAGTTACTAGGGTTTTTTTCATAATTGACTGAAGTCATTTTTTTTCACATTTGTCTTGGGTAGCTGATGTTATTTCCATAAACCTATAAAATTAGTAATAAAATTATATATTTTTAGTAATTTTTACAGGCATGAAAATCAAATGGCTTTAACAATAGTGACACTTCAAATGCACTATGGAGGTCATTTTGTATCAGATCTTGAGCTAAGTTATGCCAATAGTGTCACTGATGATGAAAAGATTGATCTAGATTTTGATGAGTTGCATATAATATTGTTTCATAAATTAGCATCAGAATTGGGTTTTGATAACGCTGAATTATTTGGATTTCAAGTCAACAAAAAGGATGATTATTACATGTTAAATTCTGATTCAGATGTGTTAAATTTTTTAGTAATCTAAATGGTGGGGACTTTGTTGATGTATTTATGGTACATCAAATAAGTCAACCTGTTGTTGTTGAACAAACTTTACTTCTTCCTTTTACTACTAATGTGTCCTCCCCACCCAATGAGAGGGTTGATGTGTGCTCCCCACCCAAAGAATATGTTGATGTGTCTTCCCCACCTAATGAACCTGTTAGTTTGTCCTCATACCTAAATCTAAAAGATAGGTCTAATGTGTCTTCCTCTCAACCGTTTGATGTCCATGAAAATGATGGTAGTGATTTAAATGAAGAGCAACCACCTAGAGTAAATGTAGATAATCCACTTTTTGAATCTGATTCACTCTATGATGCTAAGAAAAATATTGATGATTTGAGTGATTTGGATGAAGAGTTAGTTGAAGCTAGATAATCTAATATCTAAGAATAGGTTAACGAGAAGACTTCTAAGGTAAATACAGATAAGATACCATTTGATCCTATGGGTACAAATGATGATTTTGAAGATATCTGTAGAAATAAATAGGGAAGAGTTGAAGGAAAATTAGGTGGTGATGAGCCTTATTTTGATAGTTCCAATCCTGGTAGTGATATTAGTGAAAATGAAGGGGATCCAATTAAGAATGATAGAGTGGTAGATCCACTACCTAGGAATACAAGTAGAAAAGTCTATTTTGATCCAACTGCCAAAAAGGTAATTTTTTCTGTTATATATGATATTTGTAAATCATATTGAATTTAGAGAGGCACTGCAAACCTACTCTATTCTGGAGGGGGTAAATATTCAGTTAAAATCCAATGAGAAGGAAAGAATAAGTGCAAAGTGTAAGAGAAACGGTTGCCCTTGGCATATTATTGGAAGTATTAAAGGTAACACTGGAAACTTCAGTGTCAAAACTTATTATCCTATCCACAAGTATTTTAAAAGAACCAAAAATAAGTTGTACAGTCCAGCCTGGATCAGTAAACATTACAAGGAGAGGATTATGTGTGAACCTACTATCAAACTTTATGAGATTCAAAGTTTGATCTACAAGAAGTATGGTTTGTATGTTAGTAAAACCTATTATACAAAGGTAAACCTGAAAGTTATAAATGAATATTTGGGTGATTTCAAACAGGATTTTGGTAGATAATATGATTATGTTGAGGAATTGAAGACAACAAATCCTAGAACTACTGTATCCATTAGAACATCAAAGAACACAATTCTAGGAAAAGAGGTGTTTATGGGGATTTATATATCTCTTGGTTCCTTCAAAAATGGATGGATTGAAGGGTGTAGAAGGATAACTGGTTTGGATGGTGCATTTGTCAAGAGTGTTTATAAAGGTGAGTTGTTATCTTACATTTTCAAAGATGGAAATAACCGAATGTATCCTATAACATAGGTAGTGGTTGATAAAGAGGCCAAGGACACATGGTCTTAGTTCCTCAAGTGCATCAAGCATGACTTGGAGCTTATAAAAAGTGCAGGTGAAGGACTAACAGTGATATCTGATATGCAGAAGATACCATAAAATGTATACATTTATTTTTTAAAATTATGATACTAAATTATTGAACTTCCATACCTAAATTTTGAAGTACTAATAGTATTTTCATTTCTGCTATGTCTTTGTTTGACAGGGTCTTCTTTCAGCACTTACTGAACATTTAACAAATGCTGAACTCAGATAGTGTGTTAGAGATATATTGGCCAACAAGAAGAAGACTTGGAGAGGTGAAAATAGGAGAAGAAAATTCTGGCAAGTTGCCAAGGCATCATTTGAGGTATTGTTGCAAAAAAGATTTGATGAAATGAATCTATTAGGACAAGGCATTGTGGAAGATCTGTTAAAGTATAATAAAGAAACATGGTGTAGAGCATTTTTTAAAGAACATAGCAAGTGTGATGTGGTTGAGAACAACATGTGTGAGACTTTCAATAGTTAAATTTTAGGTGCTAGATTCAAATCCATTATCACCATGCTAGAGGAAATTAGAGTCAATATTATGGAAAGAATGAATCCAATGAGAGAGTTTTCTGAAAAATAGATTATTGATGTATCACCAATGGCTATGAAAATTCTTAGAAAAAATGTTGAACATGCAACCAAATGTGAGGTGAAGTTTAATGGTGATCTTGGCTTTGAGATTAATGATCTACCACATAAACATGTTGTTGATATCAAAACGAAGGTTTGTAGTTGTAGGTCATGGTAGTTGAAGGCAATTCCTTATGCTCATACAGTTACTGCAATTCATTTTAAGGATTAGGATGTTGAGTTATTTGTTGAACACTGGTATAAGAAGGAAACACACTTGAAAGCTCATAATAAGTTTATTCAACTAATGACAAACATCAAGATGTGGCGAAAAAGCTCAAGACCAACCATTGAGCCACCTGAAATTACTCCTATGCCAGGAAGACCAAGTAAAAATAGGAGAAAAGACAATGATGAACCTAGTAAGAAGAAGTTTGGAAAGGCCACAAGAAAAAGAAGAAAAATGAAATGTTATCTGCGCAAGACTTTTGGATATAACAAGAAATGATGTCCAACTCTGGTAATCTATTGACTGGTACTCTTCTAAGTCACTGATTTTCATTACTTAATCTACTCTTAACTTACCTAATTCTACTCTTATTAATTATGTTTGTCATTTCAATATATGCTAGTAGAAAAGTGACTTCAATGTTGAAAATGTAACTACTGGGACTTATGAAAGTGCATCCACTCAATCAAGTTTAAATGCACCAGCAGTAGGTCCAAGTGCAGGTGCCTCAGTAGTAAGTCCAATAGTAGCTGCCTCAGTAGCAAGTCCAAGTGCAGCTGCCTCAGCAGCAGGTTCAAGTGCAGCTGCCACAGCAGCATGTTCAATTGCAGCTGCCACAACAGCCTGTTCAATTGCAGCTGCCTCAACAGCAGGTCCAAGTATTACATTAGGTACTCAATAATCCTTTTATTGGGCAAATAAGAAAGAGTACCACAACTTTGAGAGGTGGTGCAACTCTTGGGTATAAGAGACCAAGGAAAAACAAAGCAAAAACAGCTAGTTTTGGTGTGTTATTTGAATCAAGTGGCAGTGTAATAGAAAGGGTATGTTCTTATCATTTAGTGGTTGTTCTGTATAGTCTTACATATATTGATATTTGATTTGGTAATTTGTTCTTTTTGGCAGTCTGGAACCACTGATAGTATGTTGCATAGTCCTACAATGACTAGCTTAGTTACTACAAACATTGATCTTGGTTACGAACCCAATGGTCTAAGGTGGAAGGGGAAGAGGTGCAGTTAGTATAAGGCAACTATAAGAGAGGAGTTACTAGATATCAAGCTCTTCTATAAGCACTCAAGCCACAAAAGACATTGAATTCACACCAACCACTCAAGACACACAATGGATTTGTCTATGTCTAGTTTAGTGACTTGATCCAACTACTTTTTGGTGTAACATTAATGTAGATTGATTCGAAGTAGGTTGTTCTTGAAAAGAACTGACCCAAACAGTACTTGTTGTTGAATACTTATTTTTTGTTTATGAAGTTGTGTTGAATTCTCAATAGCAAAACTCAAATGAATATCATTGTTGCTTACTAACTTATGAATCAACTCCCAGTTATTATAAGCCATTGTGCTAGTTTTTGCTTATGAAGTTGTCTCTAAATTATCTATTTATTATAAGATAATGTAAACATAACATTAACTTGAATGCTAGTGTTTCTGAATCTGATATTCATTATCATTAAAATTGAAGATACGAATGGATTAATACATCATAAAAATAACAGATAAAAATCAAATCACAACAATGACAATAACAGTGACATCAACATTAATGCTTGATCTCTCATGCCTTTGTCTTCCTTGTAGTCTTTGTCTTCCTTGTTTAGAAGTCATTGCAATGTTTTTGATATGATATTGATTTTGGCTTGTTGTATCATTAGCATCAACCCATCTACACAATCCATAACCATTACCCTAGGTATAGTTCTGACAACCCCAAAATATTCTTCCAGGATTACTTGGTGTCCTTGACATCCTAAGTTCAGCATGAATTCTACAGTAGCAAAAATAAATTATCACGGTGAAAACCAACAAAGTGAATAAATGACAACAATGCTTAACTGGGATAGAAAAGATAAGAGAAAATAAAATGAACCAAGAAAAATTAACACAGCAAATAAGCACGCAAAGAAGAAGATGAGGAAGAAGAGAAAAATATTTTGCCCTCCAATGGTGGTTTTAGGAGAATGTCGAGAGGAAGAAGAAGATTTGGGTCTTAAAAGACCTAATGTGTATCGTTAATATTATTTCATGCTCCAATGGGGTGTGTTTCACATGCTCCTAGCTTGACTCTTTCACATAGGATGCCATGTCAAACTTTGAATTTAAAACGTATGATTTGATATTGATAGAAGGATTTAAATGACAAAGGGCAGAGTAGGGGAGTCCAGAATACAAATGCGAACAAGTACAAGGGTCCAGATGACCATTCTGCCTTTCAAGCATAATAAGTAATTAATTTAGAGTCCTAAGTATCATTTTATGTAAAGTCACAAAAACATCCTAGGGACTAGGAGCAACATGGCAAATGAGAACCTAAGAGTCCCCCAACAAGCCTTATGACATCCATATACATATCATTGGTTCAGACGCTCATATTTAGACAATAAGCAAGTAATTCAAAGGGAATTAGGCCTTTGGACTCATGCATGAGGATGTTATAGGGAAAGGGATTTACATGAATTCATATAACAAATTAGGACTAAGGGGTAGGTAAGTATGACTAATGCCATGGGGATGTCACAGGGAAAGGAATTTCATCATCTTATGATCATATCATAATGTCATCATCATAAGATAGACATAAGCATAGTCTCTATAAGCAACATGCATTACCCGAAATAAGCCCGTACATAGAGTTCACATGATGTCTAACAAATGCCTTTAAGTCATAGATAGGACGGGGGCCAAGACATGTCTCTTGGTCACCCTCAAAGTAAAGTGACATAAAGTAAAGATAACATATCATAGGTAGATAGAAGGTGGAGTTTGTCCGTGGAGTATAGGACTCACCACAAGCACAATCTCTTAAATATAATCTAGCTATGAAGAGGTGGATGAGGATAATCTTGGTTCCTACATGGTTAGATCATGTAGGCAAAAAGTATGTGGTAGTACATTTGAATGTACTAAATATGTGGGCATGCAATGCTTTTGAACATGATAACCTACAAATCAATGTTAGATGAAGAGGGGGCACACACATATATTAGAAAAAAGTATATAAGAAAGGATATCATAATAATATGACTAAAAATCCATGATGCATCAATGTCATAATAATTTGAACACAATGGTGATGTGAACTCAACTGACACATATAGACTAAGTGAGCTATTACTTGGAATTTCAGTGTTCGCCCTACATCAAAGAAAGGGTGATCTACTTTCCAAAGGTAGAACATGAGCCTCCTTATAGGACATTTCCATTTTAAAGAAATAACTTTACCTTATGAGACACCCGATTGTGGAAAAGATTTTTTATAAGCATAAGAAAATCATCCACAAAGGGACATAAACATGAACCTATGTTTGACATATATTTATGAGAAAGGAGACTTTATATAGGGACCCTTTAGGTTGATCCCCACATCCAATTTCATTCGATGCTAAGTCATCATCCCACAAAAATAGATAAATGTATATATGCTTGAAATTGGAATATAAGTCTTCTTAACTCATAATCATGCATATTTAGGCTTAAAGGCCAAATCATACTTTATAGTCATGAATTCTTGGGCTCAAAGGCCAAATCACATTTCATTTCATGCTTTCATACATAGTAATAGCTTATTGATACTTGTATGTCATAGTGTATACACACCCATAAGTGCTTAAAAGCTATATTACAGACATTATATGATCGCATGTCATATGATAACCATATTTGCTTGAAATCATATAGTCATAATGGGTCCTAACCCATATAATAAATCTCATGAAAATACTTGTTCATGCATGCATATGTCATAAGAATGAAGGAATAGCATGTGTAATCAGAATTCATACTTAAAACGACATAATAGGAAGAAATCATATCAAATCCATGAAAAAATCAATAACCAAAACATACTTGAATTTACGAATGCATAAGTTTATAAATTAAAAGGACATGTATTTTTAAATTCTCATACAATTCATGGAAATAATCATAACAAGATTAAATTCATCATAAAATCAATATATAAGTTCAGCCTATAGCTCAATTTCAACAAATTAAAACCAATTTAAGAAACCCATTTGCAATTCATACTTCAAAATCATGAAATTGAAGAAATGTACTTTTGGTCTTCATTATTGAATGGAATAATGAATCAATCCAACATCTATTTCTAGAATTAGAGAGATTAGGATGAGATAGGCTTGAACTTTAGAGCATACTTGAGACCTTCGCTTGATCCTTCAAAGATAGGCTTGAATGATATTTTTTAGGAAATGAGATGTAGAGACTAAGCGTGTGGCTCCTCATAACTCTATATTCACATATACCTATGTTTAAAGCCTCATTCATATGGTTGGGAAGTGTATTACGGTCATGAGAGACTTCTAGTACTTGGATGAGTTCAAAACTTTCCTACAAATTGAGTTTTGAGTGTTAGATTGTACAAGGGTCAAATTTTATTGAGCATAACTTTTATCACACAAATAACTGAATAACATATGACATACTAAATAAAATATCTTTGAGTTAGCTTTCCAACGCACTTAGTTTCACCTTATTTCGAGTTTGGATGAAGGAGTTATGCCTATTTGCATAGAATCCTCCCGTGCAGTGATGCCACATAGACAACCACATAGGCCATGTGGCATCTCATGAGCCGTGTAACTTTCCTGGATCATAAAATGGCCACTTTGTTGCCAAGGCATATGCCAAAACAGGCCACACGAGCCATTTGGTGTGGCATAGGGCCTTGAGGCCCTCCGTGAGGCTTCCAAAGCAAACATTTTTCTAAATGTAAAATTACTGTCACGTAACTTTCCTAAAATTTTCTAAGTATTGTTTGACAGACCAGTAAGCGGATCGTATGACTTGAAATGGCTGGTGAACCAATTCGTGAAGATACACTATGCCAAAAATCCAAGTGTTGGTCAAATTATTCTAGAAATTGTCTAAGTGTTGGTTTACGGGCACTCCACATGTCACGCCCCAAGTTACCGTTAGGGCGGACTAGCACCCTTGTCGAGAAGGCTTGGGAGAACCAATCTATATCTATTTACTTGTTTAGATATTATAATTAACTTTTATGTTTGGCATGCTTATAGAAAGATAAATGGTTATAACAAGCTAAAAGGAGATGTGTATAGCTAGGCCATTGGGGCCACGATGCGTAATGTACAAGACATGACCACACTTTAGTTTACATAGTCTATATAGCCTCTAGTCGAGAGAAAGTATCCATAAATAT
>JAOTQJ010000001.1:8930252-8959837 GCA_025642045.1 Solanum sejunctum | reverse complement strand
ACGCAGATGGGTTAGGAAATGGGTTGCTACTATGTAATCAAACATTACCTGCTCATCTTCTAGAATTAGGTTTTGGAATTTGATTTTTTTTTCTTGTGGCTTTGTCGATGCCTTGAATATCCATAATTTGTACCTTGCACGTCCAATCTGGGCTATCAGGTGTTATCTCCATAATCGTCAATCTTAGGGCCATCTTGCACAGTCACTAACTGGCAAAACAGATTCAGGCAAAGCAGAGAAGGAGTCGCAAAAAGCTGGAGGATTAGGCAGTGCACCAAAATGAGGTATTCATCCTGAAACTAATGGGGCAGAAGTTAAGTAACGCGTAAACACCATGATTGAGTATTCCTTAGGTGGCCCAGCCAACACTGAAATAACAAAATAGAACTTACACTCCACTGTGTATTAGTACCAATTATTTGCCTTTTTTTGGGCAAGATTTATAAGTAACTGTGGATGATTGTAGAAATACAGCCGTAGCTTGTGCTCGACAACCAACTCAATGAGCAGCCTCTATTTAACCTTACATGTTAGAGCTCGTAACACCACTGTTAGCCTTCTTAGCAATATTGTTAGCAGGGGAGTACAACTATACAACAGTATCTATACACGATTGATAAAGTGAGACATCTATAGAACAAACACACCAATTATCTATCTTTTTTTGGGGTAATAATAAAGACTGTACAAATGCATGCCCAGAAGAACAAACATTTTATATCTATCCTTCAGGACCAACCATATGGTTTTCGGGGATATCGCTGTGAACTCTTTGCCAAAATAGGTGCAGTGGGGAATATCTGTAGGACTACGACACGATTTATCCGTTTTCCTTCACGTAATTTGGTTAGCTAAATGTGAATGGTTCTACAACTGAAAGCTTGGACGAACAAACCAATATAACGAAATGCAAATGATTGTAGAGGCAAAAGATTGGTAGGAGTACAAATTTCTCAATTAGTTAGCCTAAGTTTCACGAAAATATCTATTAGCAACTATTCGTGTAGAAGAGCAATGTGTGAAAGAGAAGTTTACCCATGGGCATTGTAGCAAAATCCAACGAAGGCCCTAGTATATCAAAACTTAATTTATAATGTGGTAACCGAATGAATTTATTTTAGAAATAACCAAATAATCTGCATGCTAGAAACATTAGATTACCAAATGGTTACTGTCACAGTTAATAAACAAGTATAATTTACTTACTTTATACCTATGTTATCCCATCACTGCATCATTATTACCTTTAAATGCAATATGACCTACTTACAGGAATTATTTGTCTTTGCCCATAAAATTCTAGCCCAATTCAAACAAACAAAATACTTTATATTTCATTGTCACCTCCATAAGAATTAATACATGAACCCCAGGAAACCCCAAAGGTCATATTAAACCTCCCGCGATCAACAGTGGAAAAATGAGAATGGTTGGAGAAATGAAAGCTTGTAAGAACGAACCAATTTCCCTATCAGTAAGGCCAAGTGTTACAGAAATATCTACTACCAACTATTGAGGTAGCACAGTAATGTGTAAAGGAGGAGCTTCCCATGGACATTGTACCAAAATCTGAAAGAATGGACCAATTTCTCAATTATTAAGCTGAAATTTCAAACAAATATCTATGACCAACTATTCCCGTAGAAGAGTAATGGGTGAAACAGAAGTTTACCCGTGGATATTGTAGCAAAATTCAAAGAAGGTCCTAGTAAGGCCTACAATAGATACTGGTTAGAACTTTCATAAAGTATCATTAAACAAACCTGAAAATTTAAACTGTAGTAGGAATCATTAAAACTAACCATAACATAATACATTAACCCCCATGAAAACCCGACAGGCATATTTAGCCCAAAGCAATCAATAGCGGCAAAATGTGAATAATTGTACGAATGAAAGCTTCTATGAACGAAAAAATTTCCCAATCAGTCAGTCCAAGGTTCAGTGAAATATGTACTACCAACTATTCATGTAGAAGAGTAACGTGTGAAAGAGAACCTTACCCATAGACATTGTACCCAAATCCAAAAGAATGTCCTAGTAAGGGCTACCAAAAATACTGATTAGGCCATTCACAAAGCATAATAAACCAAACATTGGAAGCAAAAAATATAGTAGCAACGATTAAAACTACTCGTAACGCAACATATCAACCACCAGGAAACCCCGTCGGCCATATTAAAGGCAAAGCGGTCAAGAGCGTGAAACACCGTACCGCGAAAGGAGGGTGAAGTCAATTTCTCATAGACCACCGCGACCTTGGTAGTGCAAAGGGAAGGAGGACCCCGGCTGGCCAAGCGCATGACATCTTAAGGCCTCAGTAAGGAGGGTTTGAAGGAAATCAACACCCTTAAAGCTTGGCAGAGACACACCGTATTTGGGAACAAAAAGAATGACTCCACCGTGTTAACACCCAATGGGGGTAGGTAACCCTGACATCCAACCAACGGGTAGCTTGCAATAGTAGAAGTACCACACGGAAATGTTACGTGTATAGAATAAAGGTTCAATAGTAGTTTAAAACCCCAAAGCAAGAGTACAATCTAAAGTAGCATCAAATACATATATTTAATGCGTAGAAGTACCAATACAAAAGTCCAAAGTTAAAATAGTTTTAAATGTAACCGAATATAGTTATGATGGTCCTCTCCTTGTTGATTTATAATATAGAGTAATATGTATATAAATTAATATCTGACAATAGGTGTTTATATGAAAAACACAAATCCTGTAGTAAGTGTCTATGTGGAAATCATGATGTCTTGGCAGCCATTCATTGGCCATCAAGGGCCAAGGGTAATAATATGCATAGAGGGTTACAATAATGACGATAAAATTGGGCTCATGGGTTGTCACCACTGATTTCGGAATCAGTTGGTTACAATTTTCATTATTATTATTTTGTTATCACATTATATTTAAGTTTTGATATATTAGTACAAGTAATTGAATATTAAGTGTGTTATATAAATATTATTAAAATTATATTATTTGGAGGAATTAAGATTAAAAAGCCTAGATTTAAAATTTAGGAATTAGATTATCGAATTATAAAAACTTTTAACTTAGGCTAGACATAAATTAATATGGGTGTTTATGGACTTGTTTACTCATGTATTTTATACATTTAATAGATCTGACAAGTATTTTGAGGCATTGGGGAAGGGGAAGGCATTGGTGAATTAACTTACTTGAATTCGTTCTTCGGTTGAGGTAAGTTATGATTTATTCTATGTGTTAGAGATACTCTTAATAGCAAGTGATATTCATTAAGTGATGTTGTGAAATTATTTTATGCATTTAATTATTGTGGCTTGGTTGACTGATATATTATTGTGATTAGTCTGCAATTTCAAGACCATGAAATTCATAATCTTGAATTTAATCTAGCAAAGTGATGCCTTGAATAAAGAAGACTTGATGAAATATCATTAATGAAGTGGAAAGTAATGATAAAGAATGATGGATTAAATATAATTGGATCGGGTGTCACGTTCTTATACAATATAATTGGATCGGGTATCATGTTCTGACATGATATAATTGGATTGAGTGTCACATTTTCTGACACGATATAATTGGATCGGGTGTCATGTTTCGACATGGTATAATAGGATCGGTGTCACGTTTAGATGTGGTATAATTGGATGGAGTGTCACGTTTCGACACGATATATATTGAATCGGGTTTCATGTTCTGGCACGATAATATTAAAGGAAAACATATTAAAGTGATTTAATATACTCAATCTCAAATAACCCATCTCCCAAAAGAAGTGTGGTATAGAGGCCTGAGTCCTCATGATTGTTTTGATATTGTTGTCTGATTACGTACTTGTTTTATGATGTAGTCACTTGTACTTATTGCTTGTTGCTTACCACCTGCTAAGTGTCATGGTCGATTTCATGATATTACTTATGCATATGAATTTATATTTGGAGTCGGCCGATGATACCTACTTAGTACATGTGGCTCGTACTGACTTCTACTTGTATTTTTTTTGTTTTGCTTTTTGTGGACTGCAATGAGTGTTCCATTAATTTTGACTTATCCTCAGCTCTAGCCAGTTGTCGATATATCAGACTTCAGGGTGAGCTAACCTTCTAACTCATGTTGGATTTTATTAATTATGATATAATATCCTTAGTTTTAGATATAAACTATTTTATTTATCTATTTTTGATGTTGGTATTCTTAGACTTAATATTTAAAATTAAATTTCTTTAATGTGATGACTTTTAAATTTTAAAAACACAGTATGTAATAGAGTTAGTGATTTTATTATTTTTATGGTATAAATTTAAGTTTCTGCTTTATCATTGTATTTTATAAATTGAATTGTATTGTTAATTCGCTGACTTAGGAGGTTAGGGTGAGTCCATTTTGGGTGGTGACAAACATTAATGTAGATATAAATTCTTATCATATATATAAGCCAGGAAGGAGGGACGAACGCAGCTTCAAATAATTGTACAGAGAGCAACATAAATGGTACTTCTAAAAGTAATAATAATGTGAAAAGACTGGCAACAGCTGTATTCCACAACTCTTAATACAATGAAGTTGAGGGAATGAATTGTGAGAGTGGGAGTGAGACACATGTTCATGATTCTTTTCCCCATGAAATACGTGTACTGCATAACAAATTTACAGAGGCAGAGGGTGCTTTGCGTGGTGAGAAGAATAAATGTTCTGACCTGAATGGTGTAGTAGAGAAGCTTACTCTATAGGGTGAAGAACTAAGCAGATCATTAGAAGCAAATGAGGGAATGTAACCATGGAGAATCATGGAATGGCCTGTCGAAATGGTGGAGAGGTTTTCAAGGAGCACAAGTTTCGAAGGAGCTTATCGTTAAGGAGATAAAGAGTGTGGGATTGAGAGAAATGACTCAGATTGCAAATTGATCATCTCTTTCCTATAATGTTTGCCTTGATTTTGCTTTTCCGACTAACTTTTTTATTGCTTTCTTCAATTCTTCTGGAGAATATAGATTGGAATTTTCTCTGTCTTGCTTTGTCGTTAGAATAAATCACAATTCGGTATGTGTATCTTAGTTTTTCTAACTCTTCTGGATGTAGTTTCTATATATGCATGTTAGTAGTAACTGCTGATTTGAACATGTATTGTATTTTATTACTTATTTCAATGTTAGGCGTCTTATGAAATCAAAGATGTGTTGAAGTGGATTGTGCATCCAATTTGTTTGACAAAATGACTCAAGCAACTTATTGCAGAATAATCTTTATTAGCAAACTGAGTAAAGTCACTTTGAGAATAAAGTTGATTTATTTTACCATGGTGATGCTTGGGCTACTATTAAGACCTGATAATAATTATGATGTTCAGTGGGTCACATTGACCATTGTTTCAATGAGTGTTTTATATCCTTCTTTTGGTTGCTTAAGATATTAGCTATAGGTTCCCATTTTATTGGGATTAGAGTACATCTACTTGATTCGGATCAATTGTTAATTAGACAATAAATCTTGTGGTTATCTGCAGAAGCGTATAAACTAATACAGATATTTGATGTGTGACTTTGACATTTACTGGTGAGCACTGACACGTTTAACATGGAGAGAAGGAGCTCTCAGGAGCAACCTCTAGGTTAATCAGTTGTCGAAAACATGAGAAGGAGGAGAACTAGATCAAACTAGGGGTCGCTTTCTCTGTTATCACTACAGAAGTTGACAAAGAGACTTTGGTAAAAGTTAACTACTTCTCTTCTTTAGGACATGTGTTCTTCAACTAATGCCGCAATATGATGAAGATATGAACTATATTATGAGTGGATGCAGATTTGTTATTTAACCTTGATAGGTCAAGTATTTAAGCTTTTCAGCGTTGAACTCACACTTTTGAAATGATGGTGTGTTGAAGGGGCTGCTAATTTCTTAATTTGTCTTCTAGCTGTCGCTTTCTTGGTTCAGATTCAGCGGCAGAGAGATTGAGGGTGATATGGAGGAAAAACTGCAATACATGGTATCCCAACTGTTGTTTTCAGTACTGGCTATAACTATCACAGTCCTCATCTTCCACATTTGGATGCTAATACTGTTTTTTTACTTAACTAACAATATTTCTTTAAGTAATGTTGCTGGATATTTCAACCATCGTCATAGATTTGTCACCTGGTGTTTCATGAGTAAAAATAATATTGTTCTGCGCGGTATTTCCTACCAATATATCAAATTTTCTCTATGGGTAGTAGATCAACAAATTAGGAAAACAATTCAAGAGATTTGGGGCTATGAATGGTTAAAGAATCATGTTATTTATAATGGCTATGTTACTCGAACTCTCAATAGTTGCTATCCTTGATGAACAATTCCAGCACTTTGAACATTCTTTTACTACAATCGTTTAAGCTAACAGTATTTGCTACCATTTTTTGTCAAATTTGCTCCAGTTGCTACTATATGTTAACACGACAAGCAATTCTAACTTGGATAACAGTTGAATTACTAATTGGGCGGAGAAGAAGTTCAATCTTCAACCATGGTATGAAAAATTCGTTAAGCTCTACCTCTTATCAACAATGAGGAATATGTATACTACCTGAACAGGCTGGTAATGTGTCAATAAGCTGTTTTGCAATTAAAAATGTCAAGGAGCTATGGCGTGCATGTGCCAGTTTGCTTGTGACAGTGCCATGTGAAGGCAAGCTGGTGTTCTATTTCCCATGGGGTCATATTGATCAGGTTTGCGTCTGTATGTCCTTTCTAAATTGAGATTACAAGTTTACATTCTAAATGCTTGAAAATTGCTGAAACTTTTGGGCTCTAACATATAGGTGCAGGAGATCTACTGAGGAAAGACATGTATTCTGGCTCTGAGAATGTGTATGAATTCCTTGTTTCCCATTGTGTAATTTTAGTTCAGTTCCGGAAAAAATTTGTAATATCATTCAGTCTGAATTCAGTGCCATGATTCAAAAGTTAATGAAGGAAGGAAGTATTGCTCCATCAGATGTGACTGTAAAACTTATTAAAAAGGTACTTGAATCAGCTGAAAATCATAAGTTTCTAATAGATACTTCAGACTCTCCGACTCCCTCGGTAAGTTCTCTTTCTCTTCCCTACGTTTGATTGTCTTTTTAAATTTTTGTGATAGTAGAAAAGGATGCTTTCGATTTTGGATATCGGTTTGCCTTGAACTGCTTGACTTTTTCAAATTTAATTTGGGAATGCTTATGACTCTTTGTCCATTTTGGTTGTTCCTTCCCTTTTTTTAAAAAAAAATGAGGGGAAGGAGAACTGAGGGAGGAGGCAATTACAAGATGGGAAACTATAATCAGCATACCTGAAGTTCAAAAATTACTGAGAAATTTGATTTCATTTGAACTATAGATGACTTAAGATTTAACAAAATAAAGAATTAATAATGACGATTTCAGATTCTAAATTCTAAATTAGAAAGATCAATGTGAAAATATTGTCTGAAATCCCCAAAAGAAACCTACTGTATTACATATTGTTGTTTAGCTTCTCCTGCTCTCAAGTTGCTGAAGGGATGAGGGAATGAAATATAGAGAACAACCATGTGAATGCCTTTCTCATGTAATAATTTTTTAAGAGCCCAATGATTATTTAGATTGAAAAAAGTTTGTTCATATAGAAAAGTATTCGAACTGATAATAATGATTGCTTACCGTTCAGCAAATGTTCAGTGGAACTTAGAGTCTGCTGCCACTATGTATTGCAATTGATAAAAATGAATAGGATATTTTGAAATTTATATGCAGGTAGCTACTTATGGGAAGAATGTTGTACAACACTGCTCACTCAAATGTAAGTGATATGATTAATCCCTATAATATTTACTATGTTGTTGAGTTAATTGTATGAAACACATCATATGTGTAATGTGGTATGAATTTGTGATAGTTTCTCCTGTCTATGCTTTTACAAGAGTTCCTCTGTTGTGGTGTTGTTTAGTTCACTCTGATCCATTCTCCAGGTTTTGTTTCGGGATTGATTACACCACCTCCTTACTTTTGTTTCATGTTTGGTAGTTAGAGAAGAGCCAACTATTACTTGATCAAAATCGTATGTCTAAACTACCACAACTATAATTGTACGTGTTGCCATCACTTATTAGTTTCTGCCTTTTTTGTTTAAAGACATTGTGGCAAGGACAGAAGAGAGAAGCTACAAAGCTATTTTGCTTGATGAGGCATTCAACTTTAATAGGCATTACTGGTGTATTTGGTTTTGGATATGTGGAATGACTATTACCAATCATAAAGGCATTGTTATGTGTAAACTAACTACTTTTACTTTTTCATTAATGTAGTTATGGCATTATGTTTTCTCTTCCGGAACTTTATCATGTGTTGCAAAGCATCCATTACATTAAAACATAAAATGTTGGCATATATAGAAGAGTCTCGCCTGCTTTTAAGGGGAGACATTTATTGTATTCACATATTTTTTTTCTCTCTTTTTTGAGTGTTTAATATATTTAAAAATTATAGTTGAAAAATACTATAAATTATGATGATTGACAATTTAAAATATACAAAAAAAAATAATTAATTGACTGTAAAAAAGTTATACATGCCAAATAAATGAAGACAAAGAAAATAACATATGTTATTTGAAGATAACATAAAAATCATAATAATTACTCTCTGTTTTGTTTTATGTGGCATCTCTTTTTTTATGCTCTGTTTTCTCTGTTTTATTTTATGTGACACTTTTTTTTTTATGTTTCGACTCTAAAAATAATATCATCTTACTATAATTGAAAATAATTTAACCATAACATTCTCCTTTTATCCTTGATGAAATGATTTTCAATCATACAAATATCTCAGAATGATTTTAGACCATAAGTTTTAAAAGTCTTCATTTTTTTAAACACCGTGTCAAGGCAAAGAATGTCACATAAAATGAGATTAGATGTCAGCATCTGCGCCAGCGTGGACCCAATAATTATTATTTTTGCATCTCAATTTATGTTATATAGATAGAATTTAGAAATTCAATTAAATTTTAATATGATTATTCAATATTTTAAATTAATAATATTTTTTACATAATTTTTAAATAAATTATGTTATTCCTCTTATCCAAATTTATGTGGCGCTGACAAAATTTCGAAACTCAATTTTTTTATGTCTCTTACCTTTTAGTTTTATTCAATAATTTTTTATTTAATTTTCATATATGGATATATTACTATTGTTCATTATGTAGATTTATGATAATTTTTACGTAGTTTGTTAATTAAATAATATATGTTATTTTTTTGTCCCTTTTATGTGATGTCGATAGATTAATTACAATAATTAGTTAAATTTTATATTTATTTTTAAAAAATTTAAAGTTGTCAAATATGATTTATAGTATTTTTTATACTTATCTATATTCATGGTAATTTTTATCGTTGCTTCCTATAAAATAATAGTACATGTTATTTCTTCTATCCCTTTTTATGTGATGATGATAGATTAATTTCAATAATCGATTAAATTTTTTTATTTATTTTTAAAAAAATTTAGAAACAAGCCTTTGACGCAGACAATTATCATGATTTAATATATATATTTTTTACTTATCTAGATTCATGATAATTCTTATGTAGCTTCCTAATTAAGCTGATAGATTAATTTTAATAATAAAATTTTTTAAAATTAGCTAATTGAAGCAGGCGTATCAATGAGCAACTGTCTGCTTAAAGTAAGCAGTTGAAGCAGGCGTGTCGTTCAATAGCTGCCTGCTTTTAAATTTTATTATGATTTTCTTAATATTTTAAATTATTAATTATTGTAAATTATAGTGTTTTGTTTTACATAATTTTTAAATAACATATGTTATTCTTCTTGTTCAAGTTTATGTGACGTTGATGAAATTTCAAAGCTCAATTTTTTTTGTCTTTTACTTTTTAGTTATTTTTAATAACTTTTTATTTAATTTTCATATATAGATATATTACTATGTTCATTATGTAGATTTTGTTACGCCCCGTGAGGGTACCCTAGACGTGATCGACACTCAGAGACTATCGCTATTTCCCAAGCGAACCACTTGGCCTCATCACATTCATTCATTCATTAAACTAACCAATCAGCTAAAAACTAAAGATAATAATGGGCAATTCTAAATCAATTAGCATATCAAATAAATAGGTTAGTATAGAAGAAACTAGCTCAATAGAATCTAAACATCAATAACTCAACTATAGTCTATGAAGCCTCTATCACTATCACATGGTGCTAATGACGGACCCATGGCTACGTCAATTCAAAAGTAAAGCTAAATTAAGTCTAACTCTATAAAGCTAGATGAAAATAAAATAATGATCCTCCAAAGTAAAGGAGGCTCACCAATTCAGCTGAATGCAAAGATCCTCAACGGTGCGCCTGGTTGATGATCTCTAGTACCTACCTTTGCATCATAAAATGATGCAATCCAAGGGGAACTTTAGTACGTGGAATGTACGAGTATGTAAAATGGCTGAAAAAAACATATACAAGTAAATAATATGGAAATAACATCAACTCAGAATATACTCAATTAGAATGCCAATTGCCTATCTAAAGTAAGAACAAAGAGTAGATAAGTGACCCATCAACCAATCAAACCTCATCAATCAACTTAACTGTCACGCCCTGGGATGGTACACTAGACGTAATTGACACTCAGAGACTATTGTTAGTTCCCAAGCGAACCACCTGGCCTCGTCACAATGATGTCAACTCATAAGGTACCGATCTGGGATCAGGACAAGGAGTAGATAAAAACTCACCAATAACAATCAAGACTCATACTATAACATCAACATCAGAGTGCTATCAATGTGGAACCTGTCTGGGAGTTTCTATTATCGATAACCATCACCTATGAGTCGGTGATAGCACAACAAAGTAATGTCGTTGACACATCTGTCCAATACCTTGTTGGGGTAAGGGACGTCCCCATCGGTGGATCCATAATAACATCAAGTCCTCTTTTAGGACTAAGGAAATGTCCATTTTCATAGTTCAATCCTCTCCTACGCTAGCCATATAGTTAATGAGTGTGAGTGGGACTCACTCTTGCTCATTTCAATGCTCAATACTCCTCTCATGACTCAACATGCTTATAAGACATCAAACCTCAAGATTTCTCATCATTTAGTTTCTGTTGGACCAGGAACATCAACTCAACTCATCAACCATCAACTCAATAGATTAGGAACATTTTCTAAGATTAAGTTCAACCTCTTTATGACTCTAAGGACATCAATCTCATCAGCATCATCATCAACACACTCAACTCAGGACCAATACCACAACAACAAGCACATTAATACGATCAAGGCTATAGACATCAACTCCTAAGTTCATTCTTGTAGTCTTCATCAAAGAAATCATGTATGACTTATATAATAATTCAAATAAATCGTTTAAGTAATTAATTCAAGTTGTTATGACCATCAATTCAAGAAAATATATAAGATAAAAATAATTTTCAATAGAATATTCAAGAATTTCACATATAGAACTCATCACATTCAACTATCAACTTACTTCAAGCAATGGGGCACATGGGAGAACAATCCCATGTTTTGGGTTAGTCTTACATCCTTGGGATGAAGAACAACTTAAACTTTTTCAAGCAATTTGATCCCAAATCTTGAAATCCTCAACTTTCTGTTCTTTCTCTCTCAAAAATCCTCACTTAGAAACTAGGAAAAATGAGTTTTGAAACCTTTAATTTGATGAAAACGATTGTTAAACACATTTTTGGGACTTAGAAAAGGTTGGAGAATGACCAAAGTACCCTTCCCAAATTAGAAGAATAAAATTTTGTCCTATAATACCATGTTTGCGACGTGCCTGGGGTGCAAACATATGTATTTTGCAAAAATTCTTAACATATGTTCTTTTCAGGAATTTAAGAAAAATCTCAAATATAAGTCCGCGTCCCAAGCGTGTCGCGCCCTGGGTGTGCATTCACACTATCTCGAATTTAATTATGAAAAATTATCTTTTTACTCGGTCGCTCTAAAATTTGGTCGAGACCATTCTCTACTCAATTTTTCGTGTTGATCGCAAATTCATTCTCAAATTTTTCGTTTGAGCTTGGGAAGATACATTATGTACACAATTCCTTTATAAGAGTATTTTTGAAATTTTACGGGGTGTTACATTATCTCCCCCTTGGGATCATTCATCCTCGAATGATGAGTAGAGGAGGAATTAACTTATGAGTAGACTCAAGGCTCATCTTAATACTCACTCGATAATCTCGAACTTTTAACTATTCATCAACCTCTATAAGCTCTACCAAGACTCACGAATAGAATAAGCACATTGACTCAAGAATTTAAACTTCAATTACGTTAAGGATAGGAACATTACCTTCGACATCATCGTCATTTGGCATGAATAGGTGCATGTATTTGATTCTCATAGCTTTCTCAGCCATGTAGCTTCCTCAACAAATTGGTTCTTTCATAGAACTTTAACGGAGGCTATCTCTTTGTTCATCAACTTACGAACTTGTTGATCAAGGATTTGGACTGGAATTTTCTCATAGGACAGGCTATCCTTTACTCTAGTACTCTTAATAGGGATCTCTAAGGTAGAATCTCCCAATCGCTACTTCAACATCGAAATGTGAAAGACCGGATGAACCCTATCTAAGTCAGAAGGCAATCCTAACTTATAATCGACCTTCATAACTCCTTACAATTTGACAGGGTCCAATATAGCAGGGACTCAAATTCCCCTTCTTATGGAACCTTATGACATCCTTCATGGATGACATTTTCAAGTACACCCAATCATCCACCTCAAATTCTAAGTTCGTCCTTCTCACATCCGTGTAAGACTTTTGGCGACTTTGTGCAATTTTCAACCTCTCTCTAATAACCTTCACCTTCTCCATGGACTGGTAAACAAGATCAGGTCCAATCAACTCAGCTTCACCAACCTCAAACCACTCAATCGATGATCTACATCTTCTGCCATACAAAGCCTCATAAGGGGCCATTTAGATACTTGCATGATAACTATTATTATAAGCAAATTTGATCAATGGCAAGTGGTCATCCCAATTCCCCTTGAAGATGAGAATGCAAGCCCTTAGCATATCCTCCAAAGTCAGAATGGTGCGCTCTGCCTGACAATCTGTTTGAGGGTAAAAAGTTATACTCAGATTTACCTTGGTACCCAATCCCTTTTGAAAAGATCTCCAAAATTGGAAGGTGAATTGAGCCCTCTGTCAGAGATGATAGACAAGGGAACTCCATGCAGCCTCACAATCTCACTAATGTACAACTAAGTATACTCCTCTGCAGTGTTAGTTGTCTTACATGCCAAGAGTGAGCGGACTTGGTCATCGTATCCACGATCACCCATATCGAGTCATATTGCTTTTGGGATCGTGGTAAACAGGTAATGAAGTCCATGTTGATCATCTCCCACTTCCACTCTGGAATCTCAAAGCTCTGAGCCAATCCATGTGGTCTTTGATGTTTAACCTTGACCTGCTGACAATTAGGACACTTAAAGACAAACTCAACAATATCCCTCTACATTTCATTGCACCAATAGACTTCTCTCAAGTCGTGGTACATCTTGGCGGAGCCAGGATAAATGGAATATCCAGAGTTATGAGATTCATCCATGATTCTCTCTTGAACACCATCAACATCGAGAACACATAATCGACTCTGGTATCTCAATACTCCATGTCCTTAGGAGAAAACCATCACCTTTTACTTGTGGACATCTTCTTTCAATTGGAGTAATAAAGGATCTTGGTCTTGCTTTTCCTTCACCTCTGACACTAAAGATGAAGTAGACGTATTCTGAACATTGACCTCGCCTTCATTATTCTCCTCAAGTTGCACTCCTAGTCGGGCCAATCTATGCACTTCCTTAGCTAGTTCTTTCTTCCCTTCCTCCACGTGGACAGTGCTACCCATAGATAACCTGTTAAGAGCATTAGCAACAATGTTATCCTTACCTGGGTGATAGAGAATGCTCATGTCATAATCTTTGAGCAACTCTAGCTATCTCCTCTGCCGCAGGTTAAGCTCTTTATGACTGAAGACATACTGCAATCTCTTGTGGTTAATGAACACATTCATATGTACTCCATACTAGTAGTGGCGCTAGATCTTAAGTGAAAACACCACTGCTGTCAACTTGAGATCATGAGTCGGATAGTTTTTCTCATGAATCTTAAGTTATCTGGAAGCATAGGCTATCACTTTCCCTCTCTGCATCAACACACAACTCAGTCCAACTTTGGATGCATCATAATATATCACAAAGTCTTCTCTTCCATCGGGCAAAGTCAGAATTGGGGTTGTAGTTAGTCTAGTCTTCAATTCCTGGAAACTCCTTTCACATTCATTAGACCACTAAAATTTGACCTTCTTCTGAGTCAACTTGGTCAATGGTGTGGATAAGGAAGAAAACCCATCAAAAAATCTGTGGTAATAACCTACCAATCCCAGGAAACTTCTTATACCAGTTTGAGAGGTCGATCTGAGCCAGTTCTTAACCGCTTCAATCTTCTGGGCATCCACTCGAATACCATCACCCAAGACAACATGACCTAGGAAGGCTACTGACTTGAGCCAAAACTCACACTTCGAAAACTTTGAATGCAATTTATGGTCTTTGATAGTTCGTAAAACCACTCCAAGATGATTGGCATACTCCTCTTCATTCTTAGAAACAATCACAAATATATCAAGACACTATCTGAATACCTTGTTCATCAAGTCCATGAAGGTTGCAGGTGCATTTGTCAACCCAAAGTACATGACCAAGAACTCGAAATGGCCATACCTTGACCTAAAAGATATCATGGGAATATCATATTTCCTCACTTTCAACTAGTGGTAGCCCGATCTGAGGTCTATCTTGGAGAAGGAAGTGGCACCCTGAAGTTGGTCAAATAGATCATCTATCCTGGGGAGAGGATACTTATTCTTTATAGTGAGTTTGTTTAGTTGCCTATAGTCTATGCACATTCTGAGAGACCTATATTTCTAATGCACGAATAGGACAGGAGCACCCCAAGGAGAAACACTAGGCTTTATGAAATCCTTCTTTAACAAGTCTTTCAATTGCTCTTTCAACTCTTTCAATTCTATGGGGGCTATCCTATAAGGTGGAATTGAGATAGGTTGGGTATCAAGGAGAATATCAATCCCAAAGTCAATCTCCTTATAAGGAGGGACTCCAGGCAGATCCTCAAGAAACACTTCAGGGAAATCATTTACAATCGGGACCTACTCTAGAGTAGGGGACTCAACATCATCAAATTTAACTCATATGAGATGGTAGATAGAACCTTTAGAGATTAGCTTTCTAACTCTAAGATAGGAGATAAACTTGCCCTTAGGTGCAACGGAACCCCTTTTCTACTCTAGGACAAGTTCATTAGAAAATTGGAACTTAACAACTCGGGTCCTACAATCAACAAAGGCATAACAGGCATGAAGCCAATCCATACCAAGAATTACATCAAAGTCCATCATCTCTAACTCTACCAGGTCAGCCAAGGTATCCTTGTGATAGATAGATACTACACAATCCCTGTAAACCCTCTCAACTAAGATAGACTCACCAGTAGGAGTGGAAATAGAAAATGGTTCAGGCAAACACTCTGGAAGGACCCCAAATCTACTAGCCACATAGGGGGTTACAAACGATAGAGTGGTACTCAGGTCAAGTAATGCATAACAATCAAAAGTAAAGACTCGAAGCATACCCGTAACGACATCTATGGCCACCTCCTGATCTTGACTATTACCCATTGCATAAAGATGATTTATCCCACCTCCTATACTCGTAGTAGTAGCCCTCTGATGACTATCAGTTGGGGGTGCTACGGAGGATAATGCTTTATTACTTTCCTAGGCCTCGCCTTTTTTTCGGGCACTCATACTGGAAGTGACCAGTTTGCCCACATGAGTAACAAACATCTGTACCCACATGGAACTAACCTAGATGAAGTTTGCTACACTTGCCACAAGGTGGCTTTCCCTTCATACCTTGGGTCACACTAGCCTGAGATTGAGAACCCTGGGCCTTGAAATTCTAGAGACCATAAGAATTCTGATCATATCAGTTTTGTTGCACGGGCGCACTCACTACAGAGGGTGAATAATTAGAAAACCTTTTCTGAAAGTAAGACTTATTACTCTTATTTTGTCTCTACTGGCTACGCTCATGCCTTGCTGATTTGGCTTTCTTGGTATGATGCTCTTCCTTATCTCTCTTCTTATCTTCCTCAGTTTTTTGGGTATACACCATGATCCTGGAGATGTCCATACCTGGAATCAACAATGCTGCTTTGCATTCCTTCTTCACATGCCTGCCTAATCCCAACACAAACTTTCTCATCCTTGCCCTCATATCTTGGACCATCTAAGGAGCATATCTGGACAACTTACTAAACTTGAGACTATACTCCTTAGTGGTCATCCCCTTTTGGTTTGAGTTAACAAACTCATCAACCTTCGCCTCTCTTAACTCTTAGGGAAAAAAGTGGTCAATGAATGTAATCTCAAATTCATCCCACTCGATAGGCTCAGCATCTTCACATCGACTATCCTTGCGCTGGTTGTACTAGACACTTCTAACATCTTTTAGCTGGTAGGAGGCAAGCTTAACTCCTTCAATCTTATTAGCAAGTCCTCAAAATCTTCCATATCTCATTGATAAAGTTCTGCAGGTCTTCCTCAACCTTTGACCTCATATAAACTAGTGGGTTCATCCGTAAGAAGTCTTTGAGACTGGTTGCAATCATGGACTCTTGGGAGCTGGAACTAGGGGCCTGAGGACCTCGATTATTACCTTGGGAGGCCACTAGTTGGGTAAGCATATTAATGGCTCCTCTAAACTCTGCCTCTGAGGTAGGGGCTAGCTGTGGCTGAACAAAGTGCGCTTGTGGAACCTCTACAGTCCTGGAAGGTCAACCCCATCTCCGCGTCCCCATTTGAGTAGGGGTATCTGGTGTGGAATTCCAGCAGTTGGGCCTGTGTATTTCTCTAGGCAACAGTGCATTTTGGAGGCATGATCTACAAACGTATAACACCCAAATTAGAAAAGATTTTTCATAGAGTTAAACTCTATCACACGAACTCAGAACAAAAGAAGAAGGGAAACTTCTCCTAACGTCTTATAGCCTCCTGCTTATGAAGTGTGGTGCACAACACACCCATAAATAAGACTTTACTAGACACGGCTTCATAGACTCTCTAGGAGACTTGATCTCTGGGCTCTGATACCAAGTTTGTCACGGCCCGAGAGGGTGACCTAGACGTAACTGGCACTCAGAGACTATTTCTAGTCCCCAAGCGAACCACTTGGCCTCGTCACAGTTGTTCAATTAATAAATTAATGAAAGATATCAGGAATACCAAATACATAATAGTGGGCATCTCTACCTTATCACGTCTACATCAAGGAAAAGTGTCATAGGCCATAAGTCTGGTCTCAACATGCATAGCACAAGATAGAGTAATAAAAACTCAATTTACAAAGGGAAAAGACCCTAACATCAATCCATCATCTCTATGACTATAAAGCCTCTTCTTCTACAGTCTAGGAGGGTACCATGACAAGCCATAGATATCAAAACTCAAAAAGTTAAACTCAAAACATATGGAAATGAAATAAATGGTATCCTCCAAATGCAAGGGAGGACTCACCGATCTCTGGAATTACGGAACTCTGAACCTCAATGATTCACTTGCTGAAGTCCCCTATTTGTTGTATCTGCATCATAAAATGATTTAGCATCAAATGGTATTAGTACGTGGAATGTACGTCATATAAAATGGCTGAATGTAAATAGTATAGATAGGATAACATGGAATAATGTTAACTCATAATGTACCCATCTCGGCTTAGGATAAGGAGTAGAAAAAACTCACCAACAACAGTCAGGACTTATACTATCATATCAACATTAGAGTACTATCAATGTGAAACCTATCTAGGAGTTTCTATAATTGATAACCATCATATATACACCAGTGATGGTACAACAAAGTGATTTTGTTGCCACATCTGTCCAGTACCTTACCGGGGTAAGAGAGCTCCCCATCGGTGGATCCATAACAATATCAAGTCCTCTTTTGGGACTAAGGAAACATCTGTTTTCATGGTTCAATCCTCTCCTACGGTGGTCACGTTGTTAATGATTGTTAGTGGAACTCACTCTTGCTCATTTCAGTGCTAAATACAACTCCCATGACTCAATATGCTCATCATTTAGTCTTTATTAGACAAGGAACATCAACTCAACTCATCAACCATCAACTCCATGGATTAGGAACATTCTTTTAAGATTAAGTTCAAACTCTTTATGACTCTAAGGATATCAATCTCATCAACATTATCATCAACATACTCAACTCAGGACCAATACCACAACAACAAACACACTAACACAATCAAAGCTCTAGACATCCACCCCTTAGTTCATTCTTATAGTCTTTAACAAAGAGATCATGTAGGGCTTATATAATAATTCAAATAAACCGTTTAAGCAATTATTTTAAGTTGTGATGACCATCGATTCAAGAAAACATATAAGATAAGAATAATTTTCAATAGAATATTCAAAAATTTCACATATACAACACATTACATTCAACTATCAACTTACTTCAACCAATAAGGCACATGGGAGAGCAATCCCATGTTTTGGGTTAGCCTCACATACCTGAGATGAAGAAAAACTTAATCTTCTTCAAGGAATTTGACCCTAAATCTTGAACTCCCCAACTTACTGTTCTTTCTCTCTCAAGAATCCTCGCTTAAAAACTAGGAATAATGGGTTTTGAAACCCTTAATCTAATGAAAACGATCCTTAAACACATTTTTGGGACTTAGGATAGGTTGGAAAATGATCAAAGTACCCTTCCCGAGTTAAACAAATAAAATTTTGTCTCGTAATACCATGTCCATGATGCGCCTGGGGCGCGGACATGGGTATTACACAATAATTCTCAACATATGTTCTTTCTAGTAAATTTAAGAAAAATCCCAAGTGTAAGTATACACTCAAGGCATGTCGCGCCCTGGGTGCGTACTCATACTGTCTCGAATTTAATTATTAAAAATTATCTTTTGACTCGGTCGCTCTAAAATCTGGCGAGACCATTTTCTCACTCAGTTTTTCATGCTGATCATAAATCCAGTCTCAAATTTTCTATTGGAGCTTAGGAAGATACGTCATGTGCATAATTTCATTCTAGGGGTATTTCAAAAATTTCACAAGGTGTTACATTCACTCAACTCAATTGAACTCGAGTCAACTCGATTTAGAGTACTCAGTGTGGTCTTGACACAACCCAAACCTAGGGTCTAGGAATGACATGGTGAATAAAAATCCGAGAGTCCCCAAATAACCCTCAATGTACCAAAATCCACATCATCGATTCAGAAGCATATTCAAAAGTAAACACATAGTTCTAAGGGACGGGAAAGTAGGACTCACGCTATGCGGATATCATAAGAAAAGGGATTAACATAGATTTATGTAATATGTAACACGTAAAACTAAGGGGCGGGTAAGTATGACTCATGTTATGGAGGCAATTTAGAACTTAGTATCTTTCACATCGTAACATAAATCAAATCATAGAACACGTAGACAAACTCATAACCATATTCCATAGATAACCAAACCGTAACAAAATCCTTATCCATAATACTTAGCATATAGCGTAAAGGAGTTTTTATAAGATGTCTAACAATGCCTCTAACATAATATAGGTCAGGGGACAAGATGTACCTCGGGCTCACCATCAATGTAAATAAAGAGATAAAAGTACCATATAGGCAGAAGAATGGTGGATCATCCTTGGAAGATAGGACTCACCACTACAAGCAAACTTGAGATCCAAGATAAGTGTCCTACGGTGAATGATCAAAGTCCTCGGTCCCTACATGGTGGAATCATGTAGGCAAAAGTAAGCATTAGTAAGTTTGAATGTATTAAGTATGCGGGGTGTAATAAATGTAACTTACCAAATCCGATGTACAATGTTGAATGGCAAGGGCACAGTATAGGGAAAGAGATATATAACAAGGAACGCAATATAATAAGATGCTATGAAATTTATGATGTATGAAGTGCAAATGATTCTTATATATATAGTGGGGATGTGACCTCAACCAACATGAGTAATACCAAGCGAACTATTATTTGGAATCCCGATGAATACCCCTCACCAGTAATGAGGTGGTCTACTTGTCAAAGGTAAACTATACTTCACCTTACGGGCACTCCCATTTCATATGAAGTAACCTCCTTATGGGCACTCTCATTTCGGATAGGATTTTCACATATAGTATATCATATCAAATTATACTTCACCTTACGGGGACTCCCATTTCGTATGAAGCAACCTTTCTTACGGGGACTCCCATTTGTATGAAGCAACCTTCCTTACGGGCACTTCCATTTACAATAGGATTCTCATATTTTATGTTAGGCACATAGTTCAAGGAGAGAGAGAGAGAGAGAGAACCCTTAATTTGTTGGTGCTAAGTCATTGTCTCACAAGAATATTTATAATATATATAGTTTCAAAAGAAGGGATAGTTATCTCAAATCCATTCAATGCATATTTAGGCTAAAAAGCCAAACACAAGTCATAAAAATTTATACTTAGACTCAAATGCCAAATCATAACTAATAGTCATAATATTTATGCATAGGAATAGCTTATTAATACATACTTAATGGTGCAAGCACCCATAATGCTCAAAGAGTCATAATCGAAGACAAATATGTGATCACATTCTTGTCATAATCAATATCTTATCAAAATCATATAATAAAATATAATTGGGTTTAACCCATTTCATAATTTACATAGATTTCAATAATCATGAGATGTATATATTATGCATGAAATGTGAGTGACATGGGCAATTTATATTCAATCTAAAATCATCAATATAATATGAAGTTCAAGTGAAAACATAATTAAATCTACATTTAAAATCATAACATAATCACCCATGCATAAACAAATATTAGGAAGGGACATGCATATTCATAATTTCATAAACTTAATATTATTCATCGTATTATAGTTTAAATCAACTAAATATCAGTTAACAAACATAACCCATACATTAATAAAATTTAAGGAATCATAATATTTAAAATGTCAATTTTAAAGTAGCTTAAATTTCATGAAAAGTGCTAGAAAAGTTTTGGATTTCCTTGATTCAAAGGAACCAAAGATCAAACACACATACCTAAACCCAATGAAGAATTCCCAAGAGAAATTTGAAGAAGAAAGGTGTTTGACTTGATCCCCAAGTTTAGATTCCACAAGTGTTCTTCAGAGAGTTTTGAGAGTATTTTTCAAATGAGAGGAGTGAAATTTGAATTTAGGAATAGAGTTTAGGTCATTAGGAAGTCTTAAGATAGCATAGGAAGTCCCAAAAGATCATTAGGATAATTAGAATTTACGAAAATGTTATTAATGACACGGATGAAAAAAATTACTCGTAACCACTTTATGGAAGGGTACACGGACCATGTGACACTACACAGTTCGTGTACAATGCCCGTTAACCCACACTTAGACAAACATTCCTCTGGATGAAGGATAACCTATACTTAGAAAACATTTCACAAAAAGTCACCCATATGGGGGCCTTCACGGGTCGTGTGATGTCACATAGTCCGTTTGAGATCCTTGTGACTATACTTGGAAAAACATTTACGAAAAGTTACGATACAATGATTTATACTTAAAATAATTTTCACTTTGGAAGCTCCATGAAGGGCCTCACGGCCCGTGAGATATCACATGGTCAGTGTGACCTTACATAGTCTTAAATTTGTCATTTCAAGCTTAAGGCCATTCACACAACCCTCCACACAGTCCGTGAAGTATCACACTGTGCATGTGGGATCCAAGTGTGATGTGCCTTAGCTCGAAACTCCACACCATGGCCACACTCCAAAAATTAAGGCCAAGTGTTGTATCACTGGAGGCCACACGGCTCGTGTGACCTTACACTGGCCGTGTGGTCTCCCTTGAGATGACACTTGGTCCAAAATTTTTCCAGAATAAAATTCTCAAGCTCTGATGAGGTCGTACAATATCCAGGTCATTACATCATCTCCCTCTTGAGAACATTCATAATCAAATGTGCAAGATCAAGGCTTGAAATGCTTGAATTGGAACATGAAACTCCCAAACACAAGATACATTGCACAGTTCACTAGTTGAAAATCAGAAAGTAGTTGAAACTTATGTCGAAATGTATTCAAATCATTTAAAACATCATACAAATCATTTTAATGCACGTGTAAGCATGTCATGCCATGAGACTTAAGAATCGAAAGGATTAGGAGCACTTGGAGGAGGAAGAACCTAATACTTAGGCTTGAGTAAATTGAAAAAATTGGGGATATCATTTCATCATGTTCAACTCCACCTCCCATGTAGCACTCTCCATGTGTTGATTTCTCCAAAAGTACCTTTACCAAAGCTACATCCTTGTTACAAAGCGGGTTCACTTGTCTAACCAAAATCTCCACTGAAACCTCCTCATAAGACAAGTTATCCTTGACCACAATACCCTCTAAAGGCATAATAGGACTAGGATAGCCAATCGTCTTTCTCAACATAGACACATGGAAGACCAAGTGGATGGAACTTAAATCCGGGGGCAACTCCAACCTATAAGCCACATTCCTAATCTGCTTAATAACATCATAAGGGCCTACATACCAGGGACTTAGCTTGCCCTTCATGCTAAAACGCATCACTCCCTTCATAGGTGAGACCTTCACAGATACCCAATCTCCAACATGAAACTCAAGTTCTCTTTTTCTCACATCCGAATAAGACTTTTGGAGACTTTGGGTCATCTTCAACCTTTTCCTAATCAACTTTACTTTCTCCATAGCCTCCATCACTAAGTTCGGGACAATTAAATCCATCTCTCCTAACTCAGGCTACCCCATCGGAGACCTATATCTTATACCATATAAAGCCTCAAATAGTACCATACCAATGCTAGCATGAAAAATATTATTATAAGCAAACTCAATGAGTGGAAGATGGTCATCCCAATTACCTTCGAACTCCAACACACAAGCCCTCAATATAACCTCCAAGGTTTGAATTGTCCTCTCAGCTTGCCCATCGATCTGATGATGAAAAGTGCTGCTCAACTTAACTTCAGTACCAAGGCCCCTTTGGAATGACCTCCAAAACTGAGAAGTAAATTAGGTACCCCGATTCGATATGATGGACCTAGGCATACCATGTAACCTTACCAATTCTCGAATATACAATCTTGCATAATCTTCGACGCTAAAAGTAGTCTTAACTAGTAGAAAATAAGCCGACTTATTCATCCCATTGACTATAATCGAAATGAAGTCAAATTGCTTTCGAGTTCGAGGTAACTACAGGGTCCATATTTCATATCCTCCCTTTTCCAAGTCGGTATCTTCATGTCTTGAGTCAACCCACCAAGCCTTTGGTGCTCAACTTTACTTGTTGACAATTAGAGCTTTCAGACACAAAGTTGGCTATATCCTTCTTCATATCGTGCCACTAATACACCTTCTTCAAGTCCAGGTACATCTTAGTAGATCTCGAATGGATAAAATAGTAAGAGTTATGGGCTTTACTCATGATTATCCTTCTAAGATCATCCACATCTGAAGCACATAATCAATCTTGATACCATAATACACCATGTCCCCCTTGGGAGAAAACCTCTATATTCTTGTCAGCAACTAACTTCTTCAACTCAACCTATGACGGATCTAGGTCTTGCCTAGCCTCGGCTCTATTTTGGACATTAATAGCACCATCATTGGAATCGACCAACCTAACACTCAACCTAGCCTACAGGTGAATGTCCTTTGCCAACTCTTTTTTCTCCTCCTCAACATGAGCCACACTACCTATGGATAGCCTGCTAAGAGTATAGGCTACCATATTCGCCTTGCAGGGATGATATTGCACACTCATGTCATAGTCTTTAAGAAGCTCCAACCATCTCCTTTACCTTAAGTTAAGATCTCTTTGGTGAACACGTATTGCAAGATCTTATGGTCGGTGAAAACATTAACATGCACTCCATACAAATAGTATCTCCAAATTTTCAGGGCAAATACCACTACCGCCAACTCATGATCATGAGTCGGGTAATCATGCTCATGCACCTTCAACTATTGGGATGCATAGGCTATCAATTTACCATGTTGTATAAGCACAAACCCCAACGCTATTCGGGAAACATCACAATATACCACAAATACATCCAAACTATTTGGTAAAGTTAACACCGGAGCCGATATGAGATGATCCTTTAAGGTCTGAAAGCTTCTCTCACATTCATCTGACCACACAAACTTAGATTTCTTTTGGGTTAACTTAGTCAATAAGGATGCAATAGACGAGAATTCTTTCACAAACCTCCTGTAATAGCCAGTCAACCTAAGAAAACTTCGAATGTTAGAAGGGGTCAATGGTCTACGCCACTTATTTATGGCCTTAGTCTTCTTTGGGTCAACCTTTATACCATCACTGGACACCACATGACCATGAAATGATACCTCACCCAACCAAAACTCACACTTGCTAAACTTAGCATACAACTCCTTCTCCCTCAAGGTTTAAAGAACCAACCTTTAATGGTCCATATGCTCCAACTCACTTCTGGAATAAATGAGAATATCATCAATGAATACAACCAGAAAGCTATCAAGGAATGAACACCCAATTCGTAAGGTCCAAACACGTCCGGAGCATTAGTTAAACTAAATGACATCACCATGAATTTAAAGTGTCCATACCTAGGCCAAAAAGCCATCTTGGTAATATCACACTCCCTAACCTTTAATTGTTTAAAGTGCCAATACTAGTCTGAAAAGTTATCTTAGGAATGTCATACTCCCTAACCTTCACCAGATGGTACCCGAAATGGAGGTCAATCTTTGAGAATGAGTAGCCCTCTGGAGTTGGTCAAACAAGTCATAAATTCTAGGCAATGGATACTTATTCTTGATGGTCACCTTATTCAATTATTGGTAGTCAATGCACATCTGAAAAGACCCATCTTTCTTTATTACGAATAACACCAGAGCACCCCATGGAGATATACTTGGCATAATGAAACCTTTCTCCAATAAATCCTTTAACAGATCTTTTAATTCCTTTAATTCAGTCAGTGTCATTCGAGAAGGGGGGATAGAGATAGGTTGAGTATTCGGGAGAAGATCTATGCCAAAGTCTACTTCCCTTTCAAGAAGAATACTGGGCAAGTCTTCAGGGAACATATCCGAAAACTCATTTACCACCAAAACTGACTCAAAAGTAGGTGACTCGAACTCCACATCCTTGACTCTCACAATATGATATATGCACCCTTGGGAGATCATCTTCCGAGCCTTAAGGTAGTAAATAAATCAACCATTAATAGCGGAGTCACTACCCTTCCATTCAAGAAAAGGCTCACCAGGAGGTTGAAACTTGACCTTCCGGTTTCTACAATCAATAGAGGCATATGATGCATGCAACCAATCTGTTCAAAGAATCACATCAAAGTCAAACATTTCTAATTACACAAGATCACATGAGAAGACTTTATGCAACACGAAAACAAGATAACCACGATAAACCTTATGTGCAGGTACAGATTCGCCCATAGGAGAATGAACTGAAAAGGGGTCCCTTAGGGTTTTGGGACTTAAACAAAACTTAACATCCAACAGAGGAGTCACAAAAGACAAGTTTGCACTCGGGTCAAGCAAAGCATAGTATTAAATTCAAATACTTTTAACGTACCAGTAACAATATTTGGGGTCTCCTCCACCTCCTAACGGGTATGAGGAGCATAAAACTTGTTGTTCCTTGGGATACCACCTTAAGGAGCTCTTGGATGACCTGGATCACCTCAAGCCACTTCACCCTAACTCTTCTGAGCAACCTTAGGACAATCAAAAATCTTATGGCCCTTGTCACCACACCCAAAACCCTCTAACAGTCACCTATAGTGCTTCCCACACTTATTACATAGAGGATATCCTGGTCCACCCCCAAACGATGCATTAGGAAGAGGCACTCCTGCATTATCCACCTGAGCATTGGAATCATGGCCATGTTAGAAGTGACCAAAACCTTTACCTCTAGAACTATAGAACCAACTATCGAACTGAGCTCTTAGTATCATGAACCCTTCTCTCCTTCAGTTTCTCCCCTTTAATTTGTTCGGCATATACCATGAGTCTAGACATATCCATATCCCAAATGAGCATTGTTGTATGACACTCTTTCATAAGCAAGTCAAAGATTTTAGAAAGAAATTTGTGCATCCTTGCATGAGAGTTAGCCACAAGTGTCAAAGCATACTTGGAGAGCTTGGTGAACTTGAGGGCATAGTCCCTCACACGCATATGTCCCTGCTTGAGATTAATGAATTCAGTCATCTTGGATTGGCTACGCTCAAGTGGGAAGAAATAAACCAAAAAAGCAAGCTTGAACTCTTCCTAATTGACAGCGTCACCACAAACTCCCTCCATAGACCACTGAGTATACCACACCTTGGCTACATCCATTAACAGATAAGTAGCTAATTTATCTTTCTCCTTAAAAGTGACACCCATGATATTCAACACCTTAGTGAGCTGATCAATGAACTCTGGGGCACCCTCATTAGCTTTTGACCCGAAGAACTCTAGAGGGTTTATTCGGGTGAAATCCCTCACTGTAGAAGTCAGAGTAGGATATCGAGGAAGATTGGCCTGCCTAGTCTGAGTATTCACCACCTGGGCAAGCATAGTAAAGGCCGTACAAAATTCACTATTAGAGACAGGATCATCTATAGGCCCTTGAGGTGTTTGTCCTTCATTAGCCGGAGCCAATCTGGCAGGTCTACAACAAGGCATCCTCTGAAATAGAGCAAGGATACCATCAAGATCAAGAAACTAAACATACTATTGGTAGCATAAGTTAAGACATGAAGAAGTGAGACAATTTCTAGAATGTCGTCATAGCCTCTTACTCATTTACACTTCACACCCATGAATAGGACTCTATATGATGCAGCATGTTGGACTCTGAAGATCATTTACAAACCTAGGGCCCTGATACCACTTTTGTCACAACACGGACCAAGGATCTAAGAGTGACACGATGAATGAGAACTCGAGAGTCCCCAAATAAGCCTCAAAGTACCAAAATCCACATCATCGGTTTGGAAGTGTATTCAAAAGTAAACATATAGTTCTAAGGGACGGAAAAGTAGGACTCACTCTATGGGAATATCATAAGGAAAGAGATTAACATGGATTCACGTAGCACGTAAAACTAAGGGGCGGGTAAATATGATTCACGCTATGGGGATAATTCAGCACTTAGGATCTTTCACATTATAACATGAATCAATCATAAAGCACATAGCCAAACTCATAAACATATTCCATAGATAACCAAACCATAACAAATCCCCATCCATAACACTTAGGATATAATGTAAAGGAGTTTTTACAAGATGTCCAATAATGTCTCTAACATAAAATAGGTTAGGGGCCAAGACATACCTCGGGCTCACCCTTAGTGTAAATAAAGAGATAAAAGGGCAACATTAGAAGAATAGTGTATTATCCTTGGAAGATAGGACGCACCACTACAAGCAAACTTAAGATTCGAGCTAAGCATCGTACGGTGGATGATAAAAGTCCTCGGTCCCTATATGGTGAGATCATGTAAGCAAAAGTATGCACTAGTACATTTGAATGTACTAAGTACGCAGGGTGTAATGCATGTAACTTACCAAATTCGGCATACAATATTGAATGGCGAGGGCACAATATAGGAAAAGAGATATATAACAAGGAAAGTAATATAACAAGATGTTATGAGATTCATGATGCTTGAAGTGCAAATGATACTCATAGATATAGTGGGGATGTGACCTCAACCGACATGAGTAAGATCGAGAGAGCTATTACTTGGAATCCCAATGAATACCCCTCACCGGTAAAGAGGTGGTCTACTTGCCAAAGGTAAACCATACTTCACCTAATGGGCACTCCCATTTCGTATGAAGTAACCTTCCCTATGGGCACTCCCTTTTCGGATAGGATTTCCACATATAGCATATCATATCACATTATACTTCACCTTATGGGTACTCCCATTTCGTATAAAGCAACCTTCCTTACGGACACTCCCATTTCACATAGGATTCTGATAACCTATGTTAGGCACATAGTTCAAGCAGAGAGAGAACCCTCAATCCATCGGTGGTAAGTCCACTGGATGAAGGATAACCCATACTTAGACAAAAATTTCACAAAAAGTCATCCATGTGGGAAATTTCATAAAAAGTCACCCATATGGGGGCGTTCATGAGTCGTGTGATGTCACACAGTCTGTGTGAGAGCTCGTGAGACTATACTTGGAAAACATTTACGAAAAATTATGAGATGGTGATTTATACGAAAAACAATTCACTCCGGAAGCTCCACAGAGAGTCTCACGGCCCATGAGACATCACACGGTCCATGTAAGCAGCCGTGTGACCTCACTTAGTCCCAAAATTGTCATTTCATGCTTAAGGCCATTCACACGGCCCTCCACACGGTCTGTGAAGTGTCACAAGGCTCGTGTGGGGTCCAAGTGTGACCTGTCTTAGCTCGAAACTTCACACCAAGGCCACACTCCAAAAATTAAGGCCAAGTGTTGTGTCACTAGAGGATACACGACTTGGGTGACCTCACACTGGCCGTATGGTCTCTCTTGAGACCACACGTGGTCAAAATTTTGTCCAAAATAAAATTCTCAAGCTCTAATGAAGTTGTACAATATCTGGGTCATTAGAGGACTATCTAGGATTTTCTCTTATCTGACAACAATCACTTATGAACTAGTGATTGTATAACAATTCCGTTGATGTTGCCACAGCTGTTCCATACTTGTCAGATGAAGAACAAATTGGATCCACTAAGGATCTAGCCTCAATTAGTCCTCTATTGCTCTACGGGACTTTAACTCAAGAGGGAACCTTAATGTAATGGTTCTATCCTCACTTACGCTTGGCTGCGTAGTTAATGAGTGCAAGTTGGATTTATTCTTACTCATTTTGGTGCTCGATACTCCTTCCAAGACTCAATGCTCATAAAACTCCTTATCTTAATCAAATCATCTCAAGTAGCCTCGTAGAGGCACTCATCATCTCAATTAGTCTCATAGAGACTTTCATCATCTCATTAACTCAACCCAACGGGGCCTTTCGGTCTAACATCTCAATCAACTCATCAACTCAGTTCTCATTGAATAACTCAAGGCCTTAGATCAATCATTAGGAGGAAGTCGATTAGACAATACTCTAGGATTCAATTATGAATACTCATAGGATTATCAATGTCACGACCCAACCTAGGGGCCATGAATGGTGCTGATAGGACACCGCGACAACCACTTATACTGAATCTTTACTTACGACAGCTAAGGATTTTCACAAAAATTTTGACAGAGTTTCCTCTGTTTTATTGACTAACCCACCTGCAAACAGCGAACCCAATAGTACTAGATATAGTCATAAGAACAGGTATACAAACACAAA
>JAOTQJ010000001.1:8917288-8930152 GCA_025642045.1 Solanum sejunctum | reverse complement strand
AGTAAAGATTCAGTGTAAGTTGTTGTCGCGGTGCCCTATCGGCACCATTCGCGGCCCCTGGGTTGGGTCGTGACATGCCAAGTCTTTTTAAGATGTTGTTATTTCAACATTGGAAGGTAATTGTTAATGTAAATGTTACATGTGGTTAATTATACATGTAACTAACTTTAAGTCCCAAAATTATTTTTCATTAACCAAACTATGTGTTAATTTTTCAATAAACAGAAATGATCAGAACGCTAATTTTTTTTTGTGCTAGTTTATAATATCACTCTACATCAATGATGTGCTATTGTGTTATCCATACAAAATGCACTATACAATTTTTTCTGACTACCTATACAAAAAAAATTAAAATAATATCTAAATTCCATTTTAAGCATTTAAAATACTTGATGTTAAACGTTTTTGTTTTCAATTTTGAATAAACTTATTCGTATATTCTAAAGCAAACAAGTGGTTATCTAAATGTCCATTTAGAACAACTAACAACTTTATAGGGCTTTGTCTGTATATGTACTTCAAGCTGTTCCTTTTTCTCATGCCATCCTTCACACTCTCCACAAAGCTTCAATTCTCTCCTTTTCGTTCTTCGTTAGGTTATTCTTCCTGGTGTTCTTTTTTTCCAAATTATTTCTCTAGTAACTTTTTTTGTCTTATCGTTCATCTAGGGTCTTTTTTTATTGTAGATTCCATGTCCTTTGGTAATGTCAAATTCCTTTTGTTTGTTGTTTTTATTTTTATTGCTTTGTGAATAGTGAATAACAATGGCAGAATAAAGAGGAACTCTAATCTCAAACCTCCTAGTAAATGATCAGCTTTTCTCTACTTTTTTTTTCTTAATTTCATTATGACATTTTCTTAGTTTTAGGGATTATACCGCAGGGGCAGAATCAAATAGTGCCAAGGGTTTATCTGATCATTTGGTGAAAAATTAGCACAAATTCTTGATGTATATAAAAGATGATTAAAAATTATATTGTTTATACATGGTTAAATTTATTTTATGTATATAGAGTAAATGTTGAACTTTGTCTTTTGCAAACAATTACAATGTTTATGTATACTTGATTAACCACATATGCATTGCATATGTTTTTCAAGTCTTTTTAACATCTTGTTATTTCAACATTGGAAGTTAATTATTAATGATAATGTTACATGTGGTTATTGATACATGTAACTAACTTTAAGTCCCAAGATTATTTTTCATTAACCGAACTATGTGTAATTTTCCAATAGAGAGAAAAGATCAGAACACCAAATTTTATACGCTAGTTTATAATATCACTCTATATCAATGATGTGCTATTATGTCATATCCACAAAAAATGCACTGTACAATTTTTCTGACTACCTATGTAATTTTTTCTAACAAACTTTATAAAGAAAAATAATTCAAATAACATCGAAATTCCAATTTAAGCATTTAAAAGACTTGACGGTTAAACATTTTCATTTCAATTTTGAATAAACTTATTCACATGTTCTAAAGCAAACAAGTTATCTAAATGTCCATTTAAAATAACTAACAACTTTATAGGGCTTTGTTTGTATATGTATTTCACGTTGTTCCTTTCTCTCGTGCCTACGTTCACACTCTCCACAAAGCTTCAAGTCTCGCCTTTTTGTTCTTCGTCAAGTTATTCTTCTTGATGTTCTTCTTTTTCTCCATATAATTTCTCTAATTTTTTTGGTCTTATCATTCATCTAGGTTTTTTTTGGCAGTTCGCATGTCCTTTGGTAATGTCAAATCCCTTTTGTTTGTCGTGTTTGTTTTTACGATTTGTGAACAGTGAATAACAATGGTAGGAAAAAGAGGAAACTCTAATCTCAAATTTCTTGGTAACGAATAGCTTTTCTCTACTTCTTTTTTTTCTTAATATCGTTGTGGCTTATTCTTAATTTTGGGGATTATACAACAAAGGCAGAGTCAAATAGCGTCAAGGGTTTATCTAAACCTCATTTGGTGAAAAATTACCGTAGATTCTTGATATATATAAAATAGGATAAAAAATTTATATTTTTTATATATGTTTAAATTTATTTTATGTATATAGAGTAAATGTTGAACTTCTTTGGTGGAAAATTATAATGTTTATATATATTAGATTTACTACACGTGTGTTGTACATGTTTGGCAAATCTTTTGAATATCTTGTTATTTCAATATTGAAGGGTAATTGTTAATGATAATTTTACATGTGGTTATTGATACATCTAATAAACAGCAAGTCCCAAAAAATTTTTTCGTTAACTGAACTATGTGTTAATTTTCCAATAAGCAGAAATAATCAAAAGGTCAATTATTTTGCGCTAGTTTATAATTCACTCTACATCAATGATTTGCTATTATGTAATATCCATAAAAAATGCACTATATAATTTTTTCTGACTACCTATATAAACAAATTATTAAAATATCATCTAAATACCATTTTATTCATTTAACAAACTTGACGGTTAAACATTTTTATTTTTAATTTCGAATAAACTTATTCACATATTCCAAAGCAAACAAGTGTTATCTAAACATCCATACAAAACAACTAACAGCTTTATAGGGCTTTGTCTCTATATGTATTTCACGTTGTTCTTTTTTCTCGTCCCTTCCTTCACACTCTCCACAAAGCTTCAATTCTCTCCTTTTCGTTCTTTGTTAGTTTATTCTTCTTGTTGTTCTTCTTTTTTCCCATATAATTTCTATTGTTATTATTGGTCTTATCATTTATCTACGGTGTTTTTTTTTTGTGTGTTGGCATGTCCTTTAGTAATGTCAAATCCCTTCTTTTTGTCATTTTTGTGTCACGCCTCGGGAGGGTATCTTAACGTGATGACACTCGAGGACTATTGCTAGTCCCCAAGCGGACCACCTAGTCTCATTGCCATCGTTCAATCTATTAATTAGTGGAAGAAAATAACAGAATGAAATAAATGACATCCTATCTGTGGGCTCATACTATCAGTATCAGCCTATCATAAGGAAATAGATAGATAACAAAAGTCTCAATATAAATAAAGGAAGAGGGAAAAGAACCCCCAATATCAACAGCAACATCTATGTCTATGTAGCCTCTATACTATAGTCTGATATGGTAACATGACCTACCATGGCTACCAAGCATCAAGTAAAAGACTATAAAATCAAGAAAATAGACATCCTTTGAATGCAAGGAGGACTCACCACTGTCTGAAATGGAGAGCTCTAAACCTCAATGATTGGGCTGCTGAAGTCATCAGTCTATAGTATATGCATCATAAAATGATGCGGCATAAAAGGGTTGTTAGTACATGAAATGTACTGTATGTAAAACGGGCTAAATAAAAAGGAAACAGTATAACCATCACCCATCAATCACTCAGCCTCACCTCAAGTATAAAGGACAAGACTCTATCACCTCACTAGCTATCAAACATCAGTCATTCACATCACATCAAATTTCTATCATCATAAAACCTATCTGGGAGTTTCTATAACCAAAAACCACTACCTATGAGCCAATAGTGATATATCGAAGAGATGTCATTGCCACATCCGTCCAATACCTTCCTAGGGTAAAGGACAAGTCTGTCAGTAGATCTAACAAGTTAAGTCCTCTTTTGGGACAAAGAAAACATCTGCTTTCAACATCTAATCCTTTCTTACTCTAGCCATGTAGTTAATGAGTACGAGCGGGACTCACTATCACCTATTTTGGTGATATACCTCCTAGGACTCAATATGCTCATAAATCTATCAATTCATCAAGAACCCTTATTCCCCAACCTCCACGGGCAAGATTATCTTTCCAAATTCAAGAGAAATGTATTCATTCCACACTATCAATATTAATTTCAGCTATCATAGTCATCAACACAGTCACCTTAGGACTCAAGCTCAGACGCATATTATATTCAGACAGTCAAGGCTCTAAACATCCCCCTAAGTTCATTATTCAAGTCTTTACAAAGAGAATTTGAAAGAGTCTAATTACCATCACATAAATATGTAAGTATACACTAAAATTTAGGCATCATGATCATCAATTTAGGATATGAAAATATAGCTTAAAGTATACATACAAGAACCCAAGATAGTATCCAAGAATTTAATGCAATTGTTTAAGAACTTTCAGGAAATCATAACTCAAGACTTCTAGAGATTTGTTTCTTCCTCTTAACCCTACATTGGCATATGAAAGATCAATCCCATGTTTTTGGGTAGCCTTTACATACTTGGTAATGAAACTTTGTTCAAGGAATTTGAAGAACTCTTGAAACTCTTACTCTTTCTCTCCTCTTCTTCTCTTTGACTTGCAAAAAAATAAAAGACTTAGAATAGTCTTGGGTTTAAAACCCCTTTGTAAGAGAATACCTTTAAAAACTGACCTGTGGATATTAAAATATATTGGGAAGGATAAAACTACCCTTCCTAAATTAACAAAAAAAAAAACAAAACAGTGCACTAGTGCACTAGTGCGCGACTCCCACTAGTGGGTTTTTCCACTTTTTCATGAAATTCTCAATTTTTGTAAATTTTTGCAAAAGACAAGTATAGTTCCACATCCTCTCCGCATCGACAAAGAGGTGCAAAAACCCCACTATTTTAGGCTCTCTTTGAAAAATTTAATTTCATATTTTTTCGTGTTAAAGTCGAGTTGAGATTATTTTCTGACTCAGTTTTTTGCACTGGTCACAAATTCGATCTCGAATTTTTTATCAGAGCTTGGGAATACATGTCATGCGCATAATGCATTTTAGAGGCATTTTAGTAATTTTATAGGGTGTTACATCATCTGCCCCTTGGAATGATTCATCCTCAAATGATGAGTAATGGTCGAATGGAAACTCGAATAACCTCAGGACTCACCTCATTCCTCACTCGAGTATACCCGAACTCTCACTATCCATCATCTATCTATCTCTGTCTTAGACTAGGGAATGGAATCAAGCAAGGCATCAACTTAATGAAAAGAAACATTCAAAAATGCTAAGGATAAGAATATTTACCTTCAACATCATCATCTTTTGGCATGAATAGATAAGGGTATTTGTTGAGTTCCATCGCTTCCTCAGCTTCCCATGTAGCTTCCTCAGCAAATTGATTTCTCCATAAGACTTTAACAGAAGCTATATCTTTGTTTCTCAACTTATGAACCTGTCGGTCAAGAATATGGACTGGAATTTCTTTATATGATAAACTATCCTTCATACTTGTACTCTCTACAGGAATTTCTAAGGTTGGATCCGCCAAACGCTTCTTCAGCATAGATACGTGAAACACTAGGTGAACTCCGTCTAGCTCGGAAGGCATGTCTAACTCGTAAGCAACCTTCCCAGTCCTTCTTACAGTCTAGTATGGCCCGATGTAATGAGGACTCAGCTTCCCCTTCTTACCAAATCTAATGATACCCTTCATTGGGGACACCTTCAAGTACACCCAATCATCTACCTAGAACTCCAAGTCTCATCTTCTCACATCCGTATATGATTTATGGTGACTCTGGACTGTCTTCGAGCTTTCCTTGAATACTTTCACTTTCTCATAGACTGGTGTACAAGGTTAGGCCCAATCAACTCAACTTTACCTACCTCGAACCAGCCAATTAGAGATCAACGTCTTCTCTCATACAATGCCTCATACGGAGCCATCTGAATACTAGCATGATAGCTATTATTTGATGCGACTCAATCAATAGTAAGTGATCATACTAGTTTTCCTTTGAATTCAATAACATATGCCCTCAACATATCCTCTAAAGTCTGAATAGTATGCTCTGCCTGCCCGTCTGTCTAAGGGTGAAAAGCGGTACTCAAATTTACCTTCGTACACAAACCCTTCTGGAAAAAAACCTCCAAAATTAAGAGGTGAACTGAGCTCCTTTATATGAGATGATAGACAAAGGAACTCTATGCAACCTCACAATCTCCCGAATGTAAAGCCGGGCATACTCCTCGGCCGTATAAGTTATCTTCACCGCCAAAAAGTGGGCTAATTTAGTCATCCAGTCCATAATTACCCATATCGAATCATACAGCTTTCTGGATCTTGGTAAGCAGGTAATGAAGTCCATGTTGATCACCTTCCATTTCCACTCTGGAATTTCAAAGTTCTGAGCTAACCCACACAGTTTCTGATGTTCAACTTTAACCTATTGGCAATTGGGGCACTTGGAAACAAATTCAGCAATGTCTTCCTTTATCCCATTCCATCAATAAACTTCCCTCAAGTTATGGTACATCTTGGTGGAGCAGGATGAATGGAATATATTGTGCTATGAGCTTCGGCTATGATTCTGTCTCGAACACTATCAACATCAGATACACACAATCTCCTTTGATATCTCAATACCCCATCTCTCCCTTTGGAGAAAACCATCACCTTTTACTTGTTCACTGCTTCCTTTAGTTGGAGTAAGACAGGGTCTTGGTCTTGCTTTTCCTTCACCTCCAATACTAAGGATAAAGCAGAACCATTCTGAACATTGACTCTGCCTTCATTATTCTCTTTAAGTTGTACTCCCAGTCGAGCCAATCTGTGTACCTCTTTGGCTAATTCTCTCTTCCCCTCCTCCACATGGGAAGTGATACCCATAGATATCCTGCTAAGAGCATCAACAACGCTGTGAGCCTTACCTAGGTGATAGAGAATGCTCATATCATAATCCTTAAGCAACTCCAGCCATCTCCTCTATCGTAGGTTGAGATCTTTTTGGCTGAACATGTACTGCAAGCTCTTGTGGTTGGTGAACACGTCTATATGTACTCCATATAGATAGTGACGCTAGATCTAAAGTGCGAACACCACTGCTACCAACTCAAGATCATGAGTCGGATAATTCTTCTCATGGACCTTAAGCTGTATGGAAGCATAAGCTATCAGCTTCCCTCTTTGTATAAGCACACATCCCAATCCAACTCTAGATGCATCATAAAATATCACGAAGTCACCCATCCTATCTTGCAAGTTCAACACTGGTGATATAGCCAATATAGTCTTCAATTCCTGAAAGCTCTTCTCACATGCCTCAGACTAGTGAAACTTGGCCTTCTTCTGAGCCAACTTTGTCGATAAGGTTGACAGAGAAGAGAAACCCTCCATAAATCTGCTCTAATACTCAGCCAAACCCAAGAAACTTCTTATTTTTCTTGGAGAAGTGGGCATTGGCCAGTTCTTAACTACCTCAATCTTCTACATATCCACCCGAATACCATCTCCTGAAACAACATAGCCGAAGAAAGCCAATGACTTGAGCCAAAACTTGCACTTGGAGAATTTCACATATAACTCATGATCATTGAGGGTTTACAAAACCACCGTAAGGTTATTAGCATGCTCCTCTTCATTCCTAGAATACACTAAGATGTCATCAATAAATATGATCAAGAACATGTCAAGATATGGTCTGTACCTTGTTCATCAAGTTTATGAAAGCTGCAAGTGCATTTGTCGACCCGAAGGACAAGACCATGAACTCAAGTGGCCATACCTTGTCCTAAAGGCTATCTTTGGAATATCACTTTCCTCACCTTCAACTGATGGTAATCCAATCTGAGGTCTATCTTGGAGAAACAAGTAGCACCCTGAAGCTGGTCAAAGAGATTATCATGAGAAAAGGGTACTTAATCTTTACGGTCACCTTGTTCAACTGTCAGTAGTCTATACACATTCTCAAAGACCCATCTTTCTTACACACGAATAGGACAAGAGAACTCCAAGGTGAGACACTAGGCCTTCTGAAACCTTTCTCTAACAAGTCTTTTAATTAATATTTCAATTCTTTCAACTCTGTGGGGGCCATTCTATAGGGTGCAATTGAGATAGGTTTAGTCTCAGGAAGAATGTCAATCTCCCTGTCAGGAGGGACTACAGGAAGTTCATTAGGAAAGACCTCAAGAAGCTCATTCACTATCAGGACTGACTCAAGAATAGGAGATTTAACATCACCATACTTCATTCACATGAGGTGGTATATACAACCCTTCAAAATCAACTTTCAAGCTCTAAGATAGGATATGAATTTACCCTTAGGGGCAACAGAACTCTCTTTCCACTCTAAGACAGGCTCACTAGGAAACTAGAATTTTACAATTCGAGTTCTATGGTCAACAGAAGCATAACAAGCATGGAGCCAATCCATGCCTATTATTATGTCAAATCAACCATCTCCAACTCTACCAAATCAGCTAAAGTGTCTCTATGATAAATATATACTATAGAGTCCCTGCAAACTCGCTCGGATAAGATAAACTCACCAATAGGAGAAGAGATAGAAAAGAGTTCATGCAAACACTCCGGATGAACCCCAAACTTACTAGCCATATAAGGGGTCACAAAAGACAACGTGGCACTCGGATCAAGCAAGGCATAACAATCATAAGTAAAGACATGAGACATACCTGTGACAACATCGGGTATAGCCTCCTGCTCCTAATGGTTACCCATAGCATAAAGATGGTTTGTCCTGCCTCATGTACCTATAGTAGTAGTACCCCTCTGTTGATTACCTGCTGGAGATGCTGTCGAAGACTGAGCTCTGTCACTCTTCTTACCTCACCTCCTCTTCGGATATTCGTAGCTAAAATAACTTACCTAACCACAAGGATAATACACATCCTTGCCTACATAATACTCACCCAGATGAAGCTTACCACACTTGCTATAAGGTGGCTTCCTCCTTATACCCTGACTCACACTAGCCTGAGATTGTGAGCCTGGGGTCGTAAAATTCTAATAACCTTGAGATTTCTAATCAAACTTGGTTGGCTGCATAGGCGCACTTACTGTTGATGGTGCGACATATGATGTTCTCTTCTAAAAATAAGATTTTTTAGCTTTATGTTGTGGGCTAGGCTCATGTCCTGCAGACTTCGCTTTTCTGCTCAAATGCTTTTCTCTATCCCTCTTTTGTTCCTCCTTTGTCTGATGGGCATACACATTAAGTCCAAAAATGTCCATACCAGGAATCAGCAAGGTAGCCTTACACTCTTTCTGCATGTGTATAGGCAGGCCAGACACAAACCTCCTCACCCTTGTCCTCATGTCCTTCACCATGTCTAGAGCATACCTCGACAGTTTTATGAACTTAAGGTCATACTTCATATAATGTTTAAGATATGAAAACAAAGGAATTGATCTTATTCACATACAATGCTCTTTAAATAGAGTTAATACAATAGAAAGCTAGATTACAAGCAACTACTATAGTCCTAAATAATAAAGATGACTAACTATGTATATATACAAATAGTTGAAATGCAGGAACTACTAGCAGATTGCTAATTGAATGGGAACACTGTTATCTATTAATACCCCTCCGCAAGTTGCGGGTGACTGGAACAAGACCCAACTTGTGAAAATATCACTAAAAAGTTATACGTGGAAGAGGCTTAGTGAGGACATCAGTGACTTGATCAGCAGAGTAAAGGTGACAAACCTCGAGTGTCTTTTATTGAACTTGCTCACAAATAAAATGAAAGTTAATGGCTACATGCTTCATCCGACTATGGAAAATAGGATTAGCACAAATGTATATCGAGCTAACATTATCATAGAAAATAGTTGGTGAAGCAGACAATGATAGGTGAAGCTCCCTGTGCAGATTCGTTAGCCAATTAACATCAGACACAATAGCCATAACAGCTCGATACTCAACTTTCATAGATGAACGGGAGACAGACTTTTGGTTTTTAGAAGACTAAGATACTGGTGAGTTTCCAAGGTAGACAACATAACCTATTGCTTAAGTCCTATCTTGTGGATTCCCAGCCCAATCAGAGTCAGAATAAGCTTAGTAAATGTTTTGCTGGTTTGCAACTTAGTTGGACTCCTAACGGGCTTGTGTTTTTCAAGTAATGCAACAAAAGTTTGATAGCTTTCTACTGAGACACTTTGGGATTATGCATAAATTAAGACAACTTGCTCACTGCAAACTCGATGTCAGGCCTAGTGAAGGATATGTACTGAAGCTTACCAATGATTAGTCTGTAAAGGGAAGAATCAACTTCAGAATCAGTGAAGGTGTAGGTTGATGTCATTGGTGTTAGAACACCCTTGCAATCTACCATGTGTAGTTCATCCAGAGATCCATGATATATTTTTGTTGGGACAAATATATGGTCGTTGGCATGGATATCACCTCAATACCCAAAAAATAATGCAAGAGACCTAGATATTTTAAAGAGAATCGATGGGATAGTGATGTAGTTATGGACCTGAAACTTTCCTGAGTACTGCCCATAATAATTATGTCATCAATATATATGAGAATGTATAAGATAATGCCAAAAGAATGAAAAATAAATAAAGAGGAGTCAGATTTTGATTTGACAAACCTAATACTTGTCAAGTTGGTGGTGAGCTCAGTGTACCATGCCCTAGGAGCCAGCTTAAGTCTGTATATGGTTGAAAGGAAGGGAGAGAGACCTTTTTGCACCCTTTGACAATGACTGAGGTAGTTTAAAATAATGTGGCTCTGTTGGGATATCATTGTGAATCTCTGTTGAAGGAAATAAGTCATCCCAAGAAAGGTTCAAACTGTGGTTTTTATAATTAGAAAAAATATTGGTAAAAGGATAACATCTTTTCTTATCAATGGAAAGAATTAGTGACGGGCCCCATAAGTCACTGTAAATAATTTGGAGAGGTTTGTGACTCTGCAAAGAATTTGTAGAAAAAGGTTATCTATGACTTTTATTTGATTGGCATGAATTACAAATGGAAAGAGAATTTTACTTAACTGGAATGGAAAATTTATTAAAAAACATATCTAATGTATGACGTGTTGGATTCCCTAAACGTCGATGCCACAGATCTAAAGACATACAACATTGCATTGCAGTGGAGATGAAGAAGAAGCATTGCCTAGCGGCCACTCATAAAGGCGTTCTCTACTCCACCCTTGAACTAGTGGCGCCCTCGTACACAGATCCTTCATAAGAAAAGAGAATCGAAGGAATTCAATAGATGTTTGATTGTCACGATAAAATTGAGAAACTGAAATCAAGTTACTGGAAATGGAAGGGGAGCAAAGTACATTGGATAATTGAAAGCTAGAATTAACTGCTGATAAATCAGTGTTACTAGTGTGAGAAATTGGTATTGTATTACCATTTCCATAGCGATTTTATCCAGACCATTGCAGTCAGTAATGTTTTTAAGACTCTAGGCATCTGATGCTATATGATATGTAGCCCCTAAATCGACTATCCACGCGGCTGATTACTGCATACGTTGTCCAAAAAAGTTGGCTTATACCTAAAAATGATTATGTGACTGAGAGCAACAAACACGAGCAGAGTGACTAGGTCAGTCACATAACTGACACATTAAGGTGACTTTTTATGGATTGGTGCGACGATTGCGCCTAGCTGAGACCGTTGCTGCTGATAGTTGGTGGAACGCCTATTATTATTAGTAGAGTTAGTTTCTATTTGAGAGATGGACTTTTGAAAAACAGCAGAAGTAATTATATTGGACTAAGCCGTAGCATTATGTGCGAGAAAAAAGCTTATGATCAATAAGTTTTTCAAATAATTTAGCTTATGAAATTGGGGTATCACATGCTCGAATAGCTGCAGAGATTTCTTTATATTTTGGTCCAAGACTGGTGAGAATCTTGACAACGAGTTTGGCATTAGTGATGGGAGCTCCGACAGTCGCAAGCTCATCATAGAGAGATCAGACTTGGTTGAGATAGTCTGTTATAGGGAGACTCTCTTTATAGAGACGAGCAAGGTGATCTCGCAAGCTGAATATCTGAGTTTGTGACCTATTAGCATAAGCCGTATGGAGGGAATCTTAGACTACTTTCGCAGTGGTGGCAGTGGCTACAATGGCAGCAAAGGTCGGATCTACCGATGCTAAAATGGCATTTTGGATTAACTGGTCTTGACAAAACCAATTAACAAAATTAGGATTGACAATTGGCAAGTTGTTGCTGGTGATGGTCTCAGTAGGAGCTATAGTAGTCCCATCTAGATATCCATAGAGATTGTGTCCTCTGATAAGCATGGACACTTGGGCTTTCCACAAGGAAAAGTTATGGCTTCCAAAAAGTTTAATTGGAAGCTAGGTAAATGAGTTGAATTGAACAATGGTGGTTGTATTGGTTGCATCAAAATTGGTAACTGTGAATGCCATTAGCGGTGGTTAGATAATGAGAAATTTAGAACTCTATGAGAAGAAGAAGGGCTCTGGATACCATATATAATTTAAGATATGAAAAGAAGGGAATTAATCTCATTCACGTACTATGCTCTTTAAATAGAGCTAATACAACAGAAAGCTAGATTACTAGAGTCCTAAATAATAAAGATGACTAACCATGTATATCTACAAATAGTTGAAACGTAGGAACTACTAACAGACTCCTAATTGAACGGGAACATTATTATATGTTAATACTTCACAGTCATCCCTCCCTATTTCAGATTCACAAACTCATCCGCCTTCGCCTCTCTCAACTCTTGAGAAAAGAAGTGATCAAGGAAGGCAGCTTCAAACTCCTTCCATGTGCAGGCTCTGTATCCTTATCTTTACTCCCTTTCCATTGAGTGTACAACATATGATCCACATCTTTCATATGGTAGGACACAAGCTTAACTCCCTCAATCTCGGCCGCATGCATGGCCCTCAAAACTTTGTGCATCTCATCAATGAAGTTATGTGGGCCTTCCTCTACCTTCGACTCCATATACACAGGTGGGTTCTGTCACGACCCAACCCCGGGGCCATGACTTGTACCGATTAGGCACTTAAACCAACCTTAATCCGCAAAAACCTTAACTTAAAGTCTTAAAAATCTATCAAAATTTCGGCAGAGTTTCCTCTGTTTTATTGACTAACCGCACCTGCAAAAACAAGATCCAGCAGCTTCCCAGACA
>JAOTQJ010000001.1:8901210-8917188 GCA_025642045.1 Solanum sejunctum | reverse complement strand
ACCACGCTACTTAGGAACCTCAATACAACACCCTAGAACCGACAATTTCCCGAGAACTCAAAAAAAAGCAATTTATGTCTTTTCCACTGTAGCAACCCGAGAGGACACAACCTCAACAACCTGAACAAGTTGGGGAGAGGACACAACCTCAACAACCTGTTATGGAAGGGTTAGGTACATTTACTTTTGATTTTGCATATGATATTCCAAGTATTGAATCTGATTGGGAAAGTGAAATTGGGGATGGTGAAGATTCAGACTATGTAGATCAAGATGAAGAATATGATAGCAATGTCCATGAGGAGATTAGACTTTCTTAGGAAAGAAAAAAGAGATGTCAAAATAAAAAAGAGAAAAGAAAAGGCCCCTAGAGCTGAAGGTGTTAATTTAGTAAAAAAGGGAGTAAATTTAGGATATGATAAGTATTTATCCAAGAAATAAAATACTTTAGAGGGTAAGATATGTAGAGATGAGTCGTTCTTTGATTCAGATGAGGCTGCTAGCTTTGAAATAGATACAAATGAAGAAGTTGATGTAGAAGGTGAGGTTGAACAACCTATAAGAAGAGAGAAAAAAGCAAGAAGAGCAAAAAGAAATAAAAATAAAGTTGTATTTGATCCTAATTATCAGTCAATAGTTTAGGAGACTAGCCTTTGCTTTTGAAAGTGTTAAGCAGTTTAGGGAGGCCATTACTAGATATGTTGTTCAAGAACATATTGAATTGGATAAGTATGTAAATAAATCAACTAGGGTGACGGGTAAGTGTACAACTGGTTGTCCATGGTTGTTGTTTGGGAGTAATGATTCAAGAGCAGGTGATTTTGTGGTAAAGAATTACAATCTAGTGCACAAATATAATGGCACAACAAAAAATAAACTTATCAATTCAAAGTACTTGTCATAACACTACAAGGACAATATAATTTCTGAACCAGATATTAAAGTTTTTCAGTTGCAAACTTTAGTGAAAAAAAAGTTTAAGGTGTATGTTGGGAGGACAGTAGAAAGAAAAGCTAAAAATATTGTGTTGAAAAGAATTATGGGTCATCATGTGGAGGAGTTTAAAAGAATTTTGGATTATAGAGATGAGCTCTTAAGGACAAATCCAGGCAGCACATGTATGGTGAAGCTTAGTGAAGAAACTTTTGAAGGCGGAAAGAAAATATTTCAATCATTTTATATCTGCTTTGATGCTTTAAAGAAGGCATTCAAAGCTGGTTGTAGAAGGTGTATTTTTTGGATGGTTACTTTTTGAAAGCGGTGTTCAAAAATCAATTACTTGTGGCTGTTTGCAAGGATGAAAATAACCAAATGCTACCTATAGCATGGGCTGTGGTTGAAGTTGAAAACACATTCACTTGGAGATGATTTGTGAAGATTTTAAGAGATGATCTTGAGCTTGGAGATGGATCTGAATTGACCATTATCACTGATATGCAAAAAGTATTTTATTCCCTTTTTATTCATTAGTTGAATCTATATTTTATAACTATATTATAAATACTTAAGTATGTTGTCTAATTTCTTTCAATTTTGATAAAAAGTCTTGATAAAGCTATTCAAGATATTTGTCAAATGTTGAACAAAGAATATGTGCAAGACACATTATAGCCAACTAGTCTAAAATTTGGAGAGATATTAAAAGAAGAAATTACTTTTGGAGATGTGTCAAATTCACAGATGAGCAGGAATTAAAAGAGAAATTTGAATTATATGGAGAAGTTAGAGAAGAATATATGTCAAGACCTCTTATGATACAATATAAAAAAGTAGTCTAGAGTATACTTCTAATTTCATAGCTGTTGTGATTGTGTTGACAATAACATAGCAGAAAGCTTCAACTCATGAATTTAGGGGCCAAGGCACAAAACTATCATCACCATACTTGAAGAAATAAGGGTTAAGGTAATGAGAAGAATAGGTCAATTGAAAGTGTTTTCTGATACATGGATGACTCATATTTCTCCAATGGCCCTAAAAGTATTGCAAGAGAACGCAACTTTGTCCATGAAGTGTAACCTAGAATAAAATGGTGAGTTTGATTTTGAGGTAAAGCACAGTTTGGGTAATACATTTGTAGTGAATTTGAGTAACAATACCTGTACTTGTAGATCTTGGATGCTAAAAAGTATACCTTGTTGTCATGCTATAGTTGCACTTCATTTTAGAAGATTAGAACCTATTGACTATGTTGCACATTGGTATACCAAAGAGACTTACCTCAAAACCTATAATCACTTTATTAAATCAGTTACCAATATGTAAATGTGGCCACAATCAATCAATTTTTTTGTTATACCACTTGTAACAAGAGTATTGCCAGGAAGTCTTAGAAAGTGTAGAAGGAAGGAGCAAAATAAGAACAAGACAGGAAAATTATCCAAAAAAAATGTTGACATGACATACAACCTTTGTCATCCAAAGGGTCACAACAAGAGAGGTTACCATTTGAATCAACCTAATGTAGGAAGAGGGACAGTGAGCCCAAGAGGGACAAGTTTAGAAAGATCAAGTGTTGATTCTTCTGCAGCACCAAATCAATCAGAATCAACCATAAACAAAAGAAGAGGTCGACCAAAAGGTTCTACAAAATAAGCAATACTTATATAGTTATTTTATAGCTAAATCAATATATTTCTTTTCATTTAATTACTTATGACATAGGCTAATGCTACTGCTGTTGCTACTGAAAGCGGAAAGGGAAAGGAAAAAGGGGACTACTACTCCTACTTATTTTTGTGTCACTGAAAGAAGGAGAGGGACTACTGTCATCGAAAGAGGAGGAGGGGTTGCTGCTGATAGTGTGTCTGCTGTCACTGTAAGAGGAAGAGTTGCTACTGCTAGTGTGTCTAGTATCATTGAAAGGGGGACAGGGACTAATGCAGGTGCTAAAGTTCCTGGGTGTCATTGGAAAAGGAACAGAGACACCTTTTAAAAGATCAAGAATGGTTTGGATGGGAATATTGCAGACAAAAAGTGATTTTACAATTCACAATGTAAGTTCTTTTAAGTATTTCAATTCTTTTAAATCTATCAAACAAAATTTAACACTACTTTATTTATGAAACTAGTTTGAAATACCTATGAACTCATCTATAATAACTGGACATCTTGAGTATCACAAACCAAGATCAGTTTTGAAATGGAAAGGAAAGGCAACTGTAACTCAACAAGGACTTCAAGAAATGAGAGCACAAAAGAATGAAGACAAGGTCCAATGCTGAAAAAATGAATTATTTAAGTCAAACAAGCTCATCAGATTTCCAGTAAATGAAGAAGACTGATTTATCTATTTTGTAGTAGTAAGCAGTTATGACAAAACAACAAGCTTTTGTGACGATATTCTTGAAACAGTTATGCAATTCTGCAGTTGTGACTAGTTTCTGTTATATTTTTGAAACAATGATGTAGTTGTAACTACTTTTTATATATTTATATTATGCAGTTACCCTTCTAGTTTCTAGCCTTTATATTATGCAGTTAACACAACCTATATTTGTTGAAACAAAACAAGACATTACTTACACAAACTACAAAGTAAATTACATTACATTAATAGATTAAGTCACAGTTCATTACAAAAGTGACTACACCTAATTCATTACAATACTAAGGATGCTATATCAATATTAATCTAATAACATCAACAACCTATGGTAACTTCATTGAAGTTTTTTTCATACATATTGCCCCGAAGAGTAACTTATACATGTAGTTACAACACAATAAAAAATAACAATAAAGAAGAGTATATTATCCCTAGTTCTTCTCCACTTCTTCTCGCTTTCTTTTAACTTATCAACCTCTTCTTCCAAATTTCTCAATTTTATATCTAGACAATTATTTTCTCGAGTGAAATTTCTAGGCTTGTCAACTTCCTCGGAAGCCTCAATCAATTTCTCAAATTCAATGGCTGATGTTTGTGACGATTCCACTAAATTTTCAAGCTCATCTAATTTTTCTATTAACTTCGAAATAACAAATTTAGACCTCAGATCAATATCTTCTTTATCCTTCCAACACCAAAAGTAGCAAGATCTAGGACCCTTCAATGTTGAAAATAATGATGCAATTAGTTTTCATTTGAAATTCTAGATTTACTTAATAAATCAGAAATGAAATTACCCTGTAATAAGGACATGACTAATATCTTCTTTCGGGATTACTTGAAGTCCAGATGTTTTCAAACGCACCACATATCCATGATTACAACGAACTATTTCCTTCGTAATATGATCACCATCTTCCATACAAAGCTTTGTCAAGTTAGTTGTTCGCATTATGTGCTCCAATTTCTCTATTACAAAATCCGACAGTAAAAAAAAGGGTGAAGAAATGTGATTTGAATCGGACTAATAGAATACAATTACTCTTTAGGGATACAAATTTTGAATTGGAAGAGCTATGAATCAATTGATTCATTAGAAATATGGTGAAATTTTAGAGATTGAGGTGAAGAAGAAAAAAAAATTAAGGTTGTTCTATAATAAAGAGGGGAGAGTGTTATAGCCGTTATAGATGGACTACTAAGTGATAATAGGTTAACATAATAGGTAAAATTAAGGATTGATGAGCCTAGTGATGTTTGCTCAACACGCGTGTTGAGCTGGTGTAGATAAGGTGGAAAAAAATAATTTGAAGTTGTTAAAAAAAATATATGAATATCTATGTAATTTAAGTATTAAAATAAGTTATGCTGCTAAGTTAAAAAGGATTTTATACAAATTTATATTGGACACACAAAAAACTAGCAGAAAACAATAGGGAAAAAGGAAGAGACAGGAAGTGGTTATCTGAATTGGGCCTGAACGTTGTTTGGGCTGATCTAGTGATCCATAACTAGAGATGTCGTCGTTTTGGTATTGCCGGGAATTTCTACGGTTTGATGGCTAAAAATCCACCGAGACAGAAAGCAAATTTGATTTGTCTATGTTACCAGAAAAAGTATAGTGATGAACAAGAAAGGTCTCGCCATTCTTATGCGAACCAAAATGCGACCTCTTTCCCCTGCCTCTGCCTCTGTAAGCTTTACTGAACTCCTTTTTCCTTCTTTTTTGGCTGATTGATTAAAGTCATTATTTTCGTGTTTTTTTTTATTTTTTGCTATCGAATTGAAAGCAGAGCAAGAACAAATTGAATCAAATGCCAACCTCTCTACTGGAAGGTGATAAAGTTTCTTCTCATCAGGATGCTTCACTTCTTCCAGAAAGGTTTGTTTTTAATACACTCATCTCTTTTTATCTCTCTATTTTAGTTATCCACCAGAACAGTTTTAGGATCATTCTTTTGAAGATCCACATATAGAAAAACAATTCTTATTGCAGTTTTATAAGATTTGTAGTTTGATAAGCAGGCTCCAATTCATTTCATTTCATTTCATTTTTGTTTTGAAGTCCTCAGAGCTTCTTAATGTTAGGATCCACAATTTTCAATATGATGATGCTGTGTCACCTTATCAGTGTAGTTTACCCATATCAGGTTACGTAGCTTCTCTTTTTGGAAACAATAGTTCATTTTGTGTGTGACCTGATAGTGATCCAAGGGTGTGGCATAGTGGTTGATGAAGTGGGTGAGGATCGTGGTCTCAGGTTCAAATCCCTTCAAAGACAAAAAATACTAGGTAATTTCATTCCATTTGTCCTATGGATTGAGTTACCTGGTACCTATTGCTATTAGTTAAGTTGGCCATGACATCACGATTATCAGGAAAAAAAAAGGTGTTGACCTCATAGTGAAAATGTCAAGTGTAAATTAAACTCGTCAAAATTAGAATTGTGAGATTATTTTTCTCTCAGAAATAACAAAGAAAAAATAGAATGATGACTTGGGAATCAAATATAATGGTTCAATTTTCAGAGAGTTTAGCCAAGTAAGGGAGTCAATGCACTCAGCCATGTCGATGAACAAGACAGAAATTGTGGATGTTGCTCTGGATGACTTTTCAGAGGTGAATTTTCACCACAATATGATATATTTCGTTGTTGCTGCTGATACTCTTTCTGTTGTCAAGTTAGCAATTGTTGAATGTTAACCTTTGCAGGGATACTTTTTGCTTTCCCCTGAAAATCGTCATAAGATGCTTCTTTCACTAGCCAAAGAGTATGATCTCAATCGGAGCCAAGTTCGCGAGTTAATGAAGCAGCATCTTGATCTTCAGCTCTCAAGTGGTGGGAGTTTTCATTCTTATGAGAGTGTATTCTTCATTACATTATTTTGTTAGTTGCGTTTAGAAGCTTAGAAGTTTTGCAGATAAGGCCGAAGATATTGGTCATGAAGAAGAAGGATCAATATCAGCTTTCTACAGGATTGAGCGGAATTTAAGGCAGGCTCTCAAGCCTATGTATGAAGTTCTTTTTGAGCGTCTCAATACACATCCTGGGGGATTGAAATTCCTGTCTGATATTCGAGCTGATATTCTTTGTCTTCTCGAGTAAGGTCATGTCCCAATAAAGTGATCTGTCTTTTTTTTCATTTTTACAAACACATGTCCTGCTTATAAGATCAAGGCAAATCTCCAGATTAATTGGAAATGTGTTTTTAATTTCTGTATTGCTTATACCTATGAAACAGGAACTTCATAGATGGTTATTCAATGAATTTGCAGAGACGTAAATATAGCATCTCTGCGAGCATTGGATTCCCACCTAAAGGAGAAACTGATTACATGGCTTAGTCCTGCTACTTTGGAGCTTCACAACATTACGTGGGATGATCCTGCGTCTTTGTTGGAAAAAATTGTTGCTTATGAGGTACTTCTTTTTCTTTGCTCCTATTCTGCATTCATGTAGTAAATCTGATATATATTACATTTTTGTATAATTTTTTCTTGTACACAGGCTGTGCATCCTATAAGCAATCTTATAGATCTGAAAAGAAGGCTAGGAATAGGTCGCCGCTGCTTTGGGTACTTCCATCCAGCAATTCCTGGTTAGTAAGCCTTGTCTTGGTTAAGGAGTTGAACTCTACTTAGAGTTGTGTTTCCTATTGTCGCCCATGTGTTTCATAATTGAAAATGACACTTTATGTGAGTGGAAATGCTGACATGACTAGATCAAGATTTGGATCCTTTCTTATGAGATATTCAGTACATGATCTTGTTTTTAGCCATGCTGGTCAAAGTTAATAAAGTGCAGATTTATGCATCACTTTCTGAAGCCACATATAGGAGGTGCACTTTTTCTGGAATGTGAATTTGTTAGTATCAGGAATTCGGAGAGTTGCCCTTTAGAGTTTAGGCAGTCTATTGAATTTTTATATATCAACCCGTGATTGTTAGTACCTTTATTTATGCAATATAAGATATATTTATCAAATCAAAAGTAAGAGTAGCATCAGGAAGGCTTTGATGATTAGATACAGAAGTGCAAGAATGGTTGTCTCAGTTTAACAAATATACTGGACTTTTTGTCTTCAGATATGGTTCACCAATTCTCGAGGTTTGGCATGAAGGAAGCATCACTCAAATCAGATCTTGTCATATTGTCTATCCCTGCTTATAAAGCATCTTCTTACTTTCCTCTTAATAGAACTAATCAAGCCTACTGTTGTTGTTTTTCATCCAGGTGAACCACTTATTTTTATTGAAGTTGCTCTTATGAAGGATGTGGCAGCAACCATACAGGTGAACTTCCTGAATTCATCTAGTTTAACTTCGTCACTGCTCGCTTCCATTAAGGACTCTCTAATCATTGCAGGAGGTCTTATGGGACAATCCTCCAATTCCTGAACATGAGGCTTCTTGTGCAATTTTTTACTCTATTTCGTCAACTCAGGTACAGACCATCTTAGATTTGAAGAGCTTTAGAGGTAATGTTCAAGATTAAAATAAACTGCATTATCACTTTTTGGTATTGGTGGAGTTTTGAGTATATAGATGATCCTATGGCTATTGTAGACATCCTAGGATCCTTATAAGATGAAGCAGGATCTAGCGGTAGTTTTGCTTTTTTCTTTATCTTTTATTTTGACAGGCACACTACTGTGGACGTAGGATATGCTTTAAATTTTTGGATACTAGCTTTGAACTGATGATTGATATACAAAATGTTACCTTTATCAGGAAAAAAAAGTGAATAGTTGGATCTGGTTTTGGAAAATTGGATTTTTGTTGTCATTTACGGAAAATTTCCCAGAGAGACAGGAGCTAATCTTCTCCTTATTTAGTATTTCTATTTAGTATCAGCGTAGTATCTTATTCTTCAAATTTACTGCCACTTGTTGCTTCATTTCCTCTGTTTATCTTGCTATTTTCCTTTCAATCTTGCTTTGATTTCACTTCTTTTGAGCTGAGGGTCTACTGAGAACAACCTCTCTACCCCACAAAGGTAGGGGTAAGCTCTGTGTACATCCCATTCTCCCCAAACCTCACTTGTTGGACTACATTGGGCGCGTTGTTGTCGTCGTTACTGTATGGATGAAAGCAAATTTAAATGTATGTGGTGGAACTATTAATTCTTTTCTGTTGAAGGAAAAACATTCTGGCTGGAACAAAAAGAAAAAACAACGATTAATGTAAAGTTAACTATTTTGGTCACTTTCCAGATTCAGTGCGCTTTTTCAGCCCAAAGGTACCATCGGAAGTATGTTTGGCTATCCACTCGTTTTTGGAAGCCAACTGCCACATTGTTTCTGAAGACAACTTGTTTCCAAAGTTGGATTTTTTGGTGATGCAAGACAGAAACTCAACGCAGCTTGCTTTTTATTAACAAGCAAAACTCGAAGTTGCTATGTTCTTCAAGGAACTGATACATGCAACCTTTTCCATCTGTCACCCGTTGTCTGGGGAAAATTGTTTCCTTCTTTTAAAAAGATATAGTAATGTATTTTCCTATTTATCCATAAAGGAAATCTGGTTAAAAAGGTTTGAGATATAGACGAGAAAGATATGTTTATTCACGGTACAAGTGCTCTTTTAAATAGAGCTGCTGATACGATAAGGTAAAATCCCAACAGAAACCTAGAATACAGGAAACTATTAAAGTACTAAATAGTAAAGATTACGAACTACATATATCATCTGATAGCTGAAACATAGCAAACTAATAACAAACTCCTAAACTGAAGGGTAACATTTATCATCTGTTAATGCGCCCCTGCAAGTTGGGGGTGACTAGAACAAGACCCAACTTGTGAAAATGAAGTTGTAAAGCTATACGTGGAAGAGGCTTGGTGAGGACATCAGTGACTTGATCAGCAGAATTCATGAGGAAATGGTATCTGTTTAGGATCTACTCCAGTGTTTAGAAAGTGGTTAAAAGTGACAAACCTCAAGTGCGTTTTGTTGAACTTGTTCGCGAACAAAGTGAAAGTCAACAGCTACGTGCTTCATCCTACTATGAAAAACTGGATTAGCACAAATGTAGGTGGTGCTAATGTTGTCACAGAAAATAGTTGGTGAAGCAGACAACAATAAGTGAAGCTCCTGGAGCAAATTCATTAGCCGATTGACTTCAGAAATAGCAGCAACAATAGCTCGGTACTCGGGTTCAGTAGATGAGCGGGAGACAGACTTTTGCGTTTTGGAAGACCAAGGGACTGGTGAGTTTCCAAGGTAGACAACATAACCTGTTGTTGAGGTTCTATCTTGTACCAGCCCAATTAGAGTCAGAATAAGCAAGTAAACGGTCTGTTGGTTGGCGACTTAGCTGGACTCCGAATGTGCTTGTGTGTTTCAAGTGGTGCAGCAAAAGTTTGATAGCTTTCCAATGAGACACTTTGGGATTATGCATAAATTAAGACAACTTGCTCACAACAAGCCCGATGTCAGGCCTAGTGAAGGATAGATAGTGAAGCTTACCAATGATTCTTTTATAAAGGGAAATGTCAACTACAGAATCGGCTTGTGAATCAACAAAGGAACATGTTGATGTCATTGGTGTCGGAACACCCTTGCAATCAGTCATGTGCAATTCATCCAGAAGATCCATGACATGTTTTTGTTGAGACAAAAATATTTGGTAGTTGGCATGGATGTCACCTAAATACCCAAAAAATAATGCGAGAGGCCAAGATCTTTTAGAGAGAATCATTGAGAAAGTGATGTAATTATGGGCCTGACCCGAATACTGCCCGTAATAATTATGTCATCAACATATATGAGAATGCATACAATAACACTAAAATTATGAAAGCTAATCAAACATGAGTCAGATTTTGACTTAACAAACCCAATACTTGTCAAGTAGTTGGTGAGCTCGGTGTACCATCCGTAGGAGCTTGCTTAAGTCCATGTATGGCCTTTTTGAGCTTGCAAATGTATGTTGAATGTTGGGAGGACTCAAAACCAGGAGGTTGTCGCATGTGCACGTCGTCTTCAAGATTGCCTTGGCGAAAGGCACTACTGACATCTAATTGGTGAATAGGCCAAGTGCTTTGAGCAATAATTGCAAGGACTAAGCAACTATTGTAGGCTTGACAACAAGGCTGAAAGTGGAATGATAATCTAACCCAAGTTTTTGTTTGAAGCCTTTGGCTACTAGGCGAGCTTTATACCTATCAATGCTTCCATTAGGTTTATGCTTTATTCTAAAAAACCATTTATAATCCACAACATTCTGAGAGGGATCACTAGGGAGAAAATCGCATGTCTGGTTTTGATTAGAGCATCATATTTTGCTTTCATTGCTTCTTGCCATTGGGGATATAATTGTGCTTGACGGTAGGAGCAAGGAATTGGTGAGGATGAATTGGTTTTGACAAGAAAGCTCTTGGGTTTTAGGCTATTTCTGTTGAGTGGGTAACCATTGGGTGAGGAAGTGTGGCTGGTTTCAGTTGTGACGGTAGTTGAGGGGCTTTGACAGATGTAACTGTAGAGGTCCGACGTCTATAGGTTTGGGTGATGGGTGGCTTACTTCTAGTTACTAGAGAAAGAGGATTGGAGTGGATTGAGTGCTTATTGGATTGTTGATAGATGCACCTAATCTTGGCGATGTCACTGAGGAAGGAACGGAGAGAGACCTTTGCACAACCATAGACAATAGTTGAGGTAGTTCAATCGATATCATTGTGCATCTTTTTTGTAGGGAGATAAGTCATCCCAAGAAATTTTCAAATTCTGATTTTTATAATTAGAAAAAGTATTGGTAAAAGGGTAACTAGTTTCAAAAAAATACATCTCTAGAAAAATAAACTTTGGAGGTAATCGGGTCAAAGCATTGATGACAGTGATATTTATTTGAAAATCCCAAGCAGATACAGGGCTTTGATTTTTGAATCAAGCTTATGGTTTTTACCACAGATAACATAAACAACCAAAAATTTTGACGTTATAATTTGGTTATTCTCGAAATAAAATTTTGTATGGATAAAGTGTCTTTTAAATTTGGGGTTGTTATTCCGTTTAGAAAAACAGCTTGATGACATATAAAACTCCAATAGATTGTTGGTAAAGAGACTTGATGCATTAGAGTCTTTGCAGTTTCGACAACATGGCGATGTTGTCTTTCAACTACAACAATTCTTTGTGGCGTATAAGGTGGGGAAATTAATCGCTCAATGCCCTGTGATTTTAAATAAGAAATTAAACTTTAGAATTCGCCTCCGCTGTTGATATAAAAAGATAATATTTTTATTTGAAATCGCCGTTCGAGCAAAGGATGTAGAGTCTTGAAAACATCTAAGACCTCATGTTTGGATTGAATCATGTGGGTCCACAAGTATTTTGAAAACTGATCCAACAAACAAAAATAGTATCTTTTTCTATCGATGGAAAAAACTGGTGATGGGCTCCACAAATCAATATAAATAATTTTTAGAGGCCTATGGCTCTGCAAAGAATTTGTAGAAAAAGATTGCCTGTGGCTTTTATTTGATTGGCATGAATTACAATTGGAAAGAGAGTCTTTCTTCATAGGATTGGAAAATTTATTTAAAAGCATATCTAAAGAATGACGTGTTGGATTCCCCAAATGATGATGCTACAGATCTAAAGACACAGCCACATTGCATTGCAGTGGAGAAGAAGAAGAATTATCTAGTGGCCACTCATAAAGGTGTCTGCCCTTAAACTAATGCCCCCCCCTCTCATACTCAGATTCTTCACAGGATAAGAGAATGGAAAGAATTCAATAGATGTTTTATTGTCACTACCAAATTGAGAAACTGATATCAAGTTACTGGAAATGGAGGGGGAGCAAAGTATATTGAATAATTAAAGAATTAGATGCAAATAAATCAGTATTACCAGTGCGAGAAATTGGTATGGTATTACCATTTCCCATAGTGATTTCTTCTGAACCATTGTAATTAGCATGTTGTTAAGACTTTGTGTACCCGATGTAACATGATGTGTAGCTCCTGAATCAACCATCCATGGGGCAGATTGCTGCATGCGTTGTCCAGCAAATTGGCCTGTTCTTGAAAATGATTATGAGACTGAGAGTGACAAATGCAAGCAGTGTGTCTAGGTCGGTCACATAACTGACACACTAAGTCGACCTCTGCGAATTGATGCAACTATTGCGCCCTAGCTGAGAATGTTGTTGCTGGTAGTTTTCTGAGCCCCTATCATTGTTGATGGCACTGGTCCTTGTTTGAGAGTTGGACTTTTGACCAACAACAACAGTAATTGTGGTGGATTTAGGCAGAGCATTGTGTTTGAGGAAAAGCGCGTGATCAATAAGCTTTTCAAATAGTTCAGCATATGAAATTGGGGTGTCACGTGCTTGAATTGCTGCGGAGATTTCTCGATATTCTGGTCCAAGACCAAAGAGAATCTTGACAATGTTCGACATTAGTGACAGGAGCTCCTGCAGTTGCAAGCTCATCACAGAGAGATTGAACTTGGTTGAGATAGTCAGTTACAGGAAGACTCTCTTTGCAGAGAAGGGGAGGGGATCGCGCAAGCTGAATATATAAGATTGTGACTTATTGGCATAAGCCGTATGGAGAAAATCCCATGCTACTTTGGCAGTGGTTGCAGCGGCTACAATGGCAGCAAGAGTTGGATCTACTGATGCTATAAATGCATTTTGGATTAATTGGTCCTGACGGAACCATTAACATAATCAGGGTTGGCAACTGTTAGATGGTTGGTGGTGGTGGTCTTGGCAGGAGCAAGGATAATCCCTTCTGGATGTCCACAAAGATCGTGTTCTCATGAGCATGGACACTTGAGCCTTCAACACTGAGAAGTTATGGCTGCCAGCAAGTCTAATCGGAAGCTGGGTATCCGAGTTGAATTGAACAATGGTAGTAGTGTTGGTTGCATCAGAATTGGTAATTGCAGGTGCCATTAGTGGTGTGTGGGTAATCAGAAACTTCGACCTCTGTAAGGAGAAGAAAAGCTCTGATATCATATAAAGGATCGAGATATAGAAGAGAAAGATATGTTTATTCATGGTACAACATGCTCTTTTAAATAGAGCTGCTGATCTGATAAGGTATAATACCAACAGAATCATGAATACTGGAAACTATTGAAGCCCTAGATAGTAAAGATGACTAACTACATATATATCAGATAGTTGAAATATAGAAGACTAATAACAATAGAAGAATCCTTTGAGAATGCTCTGTTCTCTCTCCTCTCTCCTCTCTCCTCCCTCATCTCCCTTCTTTTTCTTCTTTCTCTCTCTTATTGGAAAATGTTTCTTACTAACTGTGCTACGGTGATCTCAAGTTATGGGAGAAAGATTTTTCTTTACTTCTGGATCCAAATCTTTTGAACTGGCAGAGGACTATGAAGGCCGAGATAGATGGTACATGCTAATAGAAAGGAGCAGGAGATTTACTAGCAGAATCAGAATTGATGAAGACAACCTGCATTGGGTATGTGAATCTCTTGCTCTTGCCACCAGGGGTTCAAGGAAGCTGTGTAGACGATGGGGAAGACAGGTTCAAGTATACACTTATCGAGTTTACCAGAATTTCGACAACTATGGTAGATTTGTCAGAATCGCAGCTTGGTTGGGACAGGATAAGGGCAGTCGTTGTACAAGAAGATGAACAGAACAGGGGTTGGGGAGAAATTGCAGATAAGATCTTGCGATTTTTGGGAAAACCTTCTTACAACAGGCTCAACCATTTTGCTGATATCCAAGTCGATTCTTATGTCGAAGCCGCTAAAATTCATCAAAGGCCAGATAAGGTATCTGACATAAAGGAAGGGAGCAAATTCCTAGAGAGATGTATGATCGGGACCCTGAATAATTCATTCAATTGCAGCCCAAACTCAGAGGTGTTACGTAAGTGGTTTACAAACAGATAGAAAGTGTGTTTTGGTCTTAAAATTACTCCCTTCTCGCACAATAGATTTCTTGTTCAGTTCCCTTCTAGAGAGGAAGCAGAGAGGATTAGTGCAGGTGAATGGTTCTGGAATAGGAGACGTCTATCTCTGGAGTGGTGGTCTCGAGTTGCGCGTACAGAATTGGCTCATAAAAGATTGGAGCACAGATAGATCAAAGCCTTCGGCATCTTGTTACATGCTTGGTCATCAGATACTTTCAAAAAAATTGGGAATATCTGTGGCAGCTACGTGGGAGTCGACGAGGATACTAAACATATTTCTCACCTCCTTTGGGCTCGGATTTGCATAAGGAACACCGAAACCAAAACTCCAAGTAAGATTCATCTCGAATTTGGAGAATGGAGGTTCGAAATTTTGTTGGTGGATGAGATATTTGCTAACCCAAAACTCGCTTGTACAGTTGATCGGGGTAACTTCCCAGCAGTAGCATTCAAGGAAACCACGCATCGTTCTCTTGTCTCTGCTGGTCAGAAGCACGCGGTTGGGTAGGCGTCAGAGTCCCACTTTAATTCAAATCAGGTGGGGCCCTTTCAGTCTCTTTCTATGAGATCAAATAATCAAAAGTTGGGCCAAGCTGTTTTGGGTGGTCAGAAAGAGTGCATCCACTTTAATTCAAATCTGATGGGTCCCTCTTAGTCTCTCTAGATCAAATAATCAAGAGTTGGGCCAAGCTGTTTTGAGTGGTCAAAAAGAGCACAACCACTTTAATTCAAATATGGTGGGACCCTCCCAATCTCTTTCTATGAGATCTAATAAACAAGAGTTGGGCCAAGCTGTGTTGGACCAGGGCTCTTTTAAGTGTTATTATTCAAAGGGCCCAAGTAGGGTTTCCAAGACCAAGACTAAAAAGACCCTTTAAGAAAAACCCCCTTCAAGAGTGGAAAGCAAAGTGCAGGCCCCTAGTTTCCGAAGCAAGTAACATATCTACCCTCCAGCTACAGGCCATCACCAGTTATTATGACAACTCCGATTACGACAAGAATTTTCAATCGGAGGTGAGAGAAGAAGCAGACGATGAAGTTGAAATTTTCATTAAAAACCTCAGTGATATCTCTCTGCATCTCAACTGGCGGAATGTTAACTCCCACTCCGTTGCATGCACAGATTCTGATTTTTCTACTCTTCCTGTTAATGATTCTCCGTTATTCCTCTAGTACGAAGAAGACCATCCTAATCCATCATCAGTGAATCAACCCTCTGTTATTGAGACATCAAAATGGACAAAGATAGCTATGGGGAAAGCTTGCAAGGGATTTGGGGTTAATAATGCGGGTTTTGAGCACGAGTTGCTGGATTTGATTCTGAGAACGGAGAAGAAACGACAAGCACAACTTTTAAAAGGGAAATGATCAATCTCTGCCAAGTCAAAGGGTAAAAGGAAAGGGGAATTTGAAGTACTCAATTTGGTTTGTGGTATTAACTATGAGGGGAGCAGAAAGAAGGAAAGTGGCAGGCAAGGCAGGAAACCTTTACCAAACAACAACAACAACATTACCCCAATACCTCAAAGACTCCGCTTATTGCGGGGTAGGGGGGTCGGATGTACGCAGCCTGACCCCTATATTTAAAAATATAGCGCGACTGTTTTCGGATGACCCATGATAAGAGTCGAAAGTTGCATTGACTAACTGCTACTTCACAATTGAAAAAAACGCTGACAGTTTAAAGAGCCATTTTGCTTTATTCCATCATACCCCAAAGCCAAAAAATAGTGAATCTTTGGCTCCATCCGA
>JAOTQJ010000001.1:8870136-8901110 GCA_025642045.1 Solanum sejunctum | reverse complement strand
TTTCAATTGTGAAGTAGCAGTTAGTCAATGCAACTTTCGACGCTCATCATGGGTCATATGGAAACAGTCGCACTATGCTTTGAAACATAGGGGTCAGACTGCATACATCCGACTCCCCCTTACCCCACAAAGGGCGGGAGCCTTTGAGACATTAGGGTACTGTTGTTGTTGTAATACAATATTGAAACATGAAATATCGCTTTTATTTATGTAATTATGTCTTGAATGATACTCAACACCAAATAGCAAGGACGACAACACAAAGTGGAAGCATATAGCAAAGCTACTTAGACTAGTATTAATGATGCCAAGAAACATCAATAAAATCCACTTTATTACATTAGAAGGCTACAACATTGTTAATATTCCATAGCAAGTATTGAAGCCACAAATGTTATACAATTGGCATGAACATACACTCTATAGGTGATAATTAGCATCAATGACCAAAATTTAGTAGGTAATTAGCACACATTAATTATATTGCACACATACTCATAAAATGTACCACCATTGTATGTTAAGAGTTGGCCCATCCAACTTTACTATATATATATAGGCTATGAAGAGGTAAGATTTTATGTCCCCCGCCTTCATGCAAAAAGGTGGTACTTATTGAAATAAAAACCCCATTCTTACGTTTATTATTTGATATTACACAACATACTTAGCTTTATAATAATATATAACGATATTTATTTCCTCTTATTTGCATCTTGCTCGTAATCAAGAAGTTCTTCAAGAACCTTATCGTCAAGATATTCAAGTTCAAGAACCTGTCCTGTTCCTTGTTGATCACTTCTTGCACGCACATTGCTCGAAGATGAAGAAGCCATGGACGAAGAGTTGTTGTAAAAATGAGAAGAGGTCCTAGGCAAATTATACTCTTCAGGAAAATTAAGGATGGCCAAATTTCCCCTCATGTTATAAGCCGCCCTATCATAAGCTCGCGCAGCATCTTCAGCAGTGTTGAATGTACCTAGCCAAACACGAGCTCCTCCTTGTCGATTAGTATCACGAATTTCAGCTGCATATTTCCCCCATGGCCTCTTTCTAACACCTCTATACTTCACTTCATCCATATTGATTTGTGTTGTTTTACATGCAGAATATGGTACATTAATTTGGCTAATTTATAAAGGAATTCATTTACTGTTTGGCATAATAAGGAATGGTTGAGAATGAATTGAATGGAATATCTTGAGGGGCCAAATTTATTAGTTTAGCCAGGAAAAAAAAGAACCTTCTATAATGACCAAAAAGTTAATTATAATACAGTGTATTGAATTGGTCAAAATGATGGCTATGAGACTAAATACTTTTTGTCCACCTGATTTGATTAATCTACATGTGCCAATGGTAAAACAAATTTTCATATTATCAGATCATTTTTATAAGTAGAATCTACACGTGCTATTAATTGTTAGTTATATCTGTTGTTTTTTTCCTTTACTTACATTTTTTTTTATCATATATAGTTATTTCTGCTTCTGGGTTTTGAACTGAGGGTTTTAGGAAACAGTCTCTCTACTTCTATGTGATAGCGATAAGGTTTGCGTATAATCTACCCTCTCCAGACCCTACTTGTGGGATTTCACTGAGTATTTTATTGTTGTTGTTGTTGTCGAAAGAGGTTCAACATCTGCTATGTATAAAAATAATTTTAATTATGTGTAAATTAAACTATCCTGTTGTTATGGTTTTATGAATTGTGGTAACATTTGAAAACATAAGTAAATCACAATAATGATAAGTTGTGTTATACCTTATATTTATATCCAACATATCATATATTTTATTTATTATCTATGTATACATATTTAGTAAAGAAATTAAATGAAGTGTTGTCTTGTGACACCATCCTTTTTTTTTATTCAGTGTCCGATATGGAGTTCGATTATATCTGAATCCGTATTTTGGAGGGTCCCATTTAGTGGGAAGCACTCCCTAACAAGGATTTTTTTATTCTCAGGACTCAAATCTGAGACCGATAATTAAGGAAGGAACAGTCTCATCTACTACACTATCTCCTTTGGCGGCCTCGTGACACCACCTTGGACTTGGTACATTTTTGCCATAAAAGATGTTGTAGAAAAACTTATAATGTTTTACATTTTTTTCTTTTAAGTATATTTCGAATAAAATGACGTGATGCATCTTTTCATAGTTAGAAATTATTTAATTTTAAACTTCTCAGTGATTTTAACCCATCACAATACAAATTATTTTTAAAAAAAATCATAATCTGTTGAATTAAATATATTCACATAAAATGAAACCTATGGAATAATTTAAAACTCAAAAGGATTGGTTTTAGCATTGTTCAATTAACTAGAATTTGATTAAAAATAATTAAGGTTTAATTGTTCACTATGTTATTGATTAGGTCATATGCTTATGTGGTCACCTCTTACGTATAGTGTAAAAAAAGCAAAAAGAGAAAAACATTAACCTTTTTCCCCCTACAAAAAGTCAAAAAATATTTTTAATTGTTATATAGGTATATATTCATACTTAGGTGTATAAAATGGAGTGATTAATTCAAATATGGAAAGGTTCATTAATTAGGAGCATTTTAATATAATTTTTAGTGGGATTTTTGAAATGAACATGCATGGAATATTACAAGACGTGTAAATGGTACACTAATTAATTCATCAAATATTATTAAAATTAGATTCTTTTTTGTATAAGCTATGAAATCCTAGTGTAAAGATATTAGTGGAGTAGGGTGATTTAATTAACTTATAAAACTATAATAATAAAAAGTTTTTCACTATACAAGGAATCCAATATATCTCTTTACATTGAACAATCTAGTTAAGTTGTTCCCATGTATTAGCATAACAACAATTTGTTTAACTAAGAGCTAATTAATGGCAGGACGGAGCTAGCTTAAAGTTACAAATTTACCTGTTTGATATATTTACTCGATGTTGTGTTATAAGTGGTAACATGAGATAATTGTTGAAATTGATAAACTTCAAATTATCTACTTATAAAGATGGCAATTAAGATAAATTTTGACGTTTTCATAATTTTCATTTGAAATTTAAACTGTATATCAGAAGCAGAGCTAGAAGCTAATATATTGTGATTGAAAGATTAAGGAATAGCGATTAGAGCTAATGACATATGATTTATTTCGTCATATCAAGCAATTAGCAAAAGCTAAAGTGTATATATATAGTTTATATAAAAAAAAAATTTATGTATTTTTAACATAAAGTAAAAAGGTAGAACAATTTAACTGTTTCTCTTATTAGTTTTTGTTAATTCATCCTAATGGGCATAGGAGATTTGACATATACTGATAGCATCATAAAGTGGTAGTAAGTCGATTCTAAATTTATTTATTTATTTGACATATTTAATGGGGTTTTAAAAATAAATATAAAAATTGAATGAAAATTATCAAGAGGAATTTTCGCATATAACACAACAACAACAACAACATACCCCGGTGCCTCAAAAGGCTCCCGCTCATCGCGGGGTGAGGGGGGGTCGGATGTACGCAGCCTAACCCCTATGTTTAAAAACATAAAGCGGCTGTTTCGCATATAGTTACTCAAAAATATTTTAATTAAATGAAGTGTTGTCTTGTGACATCACCCTTTTTTTTATTCGGTGTCCGGTATATACATCACTGGGTATGTTGTTGTTGTTGTTGTTTGTAGTTATAGTTTGTGTAATTACATTTCGTAACTATAGTTATCGTAGTATATACATAATTCACCCAATATTTGTATACATTTGTATATTTCACTATATACTTCGTGCATAGCATTTGTATAATTCACTATACAATACACAATGTTGTATATTTTGTTATACAATTTGATTCATGCATCATTTGTATAAAATGTGAATTATATAAAATTTAAACAATAATTACAACTAAATATTTGTTACGAGCCATAATTAATTCAAACTATATAGCTAATTAACTAATGTATATTTTCTTATCCACATAATTATTCCAATTACTAAAGATCAAGTTATAATTTATAGTATGTTCAACTTTAATAATGTCCATTTATTCTTTATTTTTATTTTTTTTGTAATTTGAATTATTAAATTACTTATAAGAAAAATCTATTTATGATGACTATTTTAAATATAACCAACCTCAAGTCAAAAAAAAAAACACGTTTCTATATGTTTTGTTATTTTTTACGTAGTTACATAATAAAGGATTAATTGGTTTAGAAACAAAGTTCTCAGCATATCCAATGGGCTTTTGTGTGGGCTTTATCTGTTTAAAAGGCTATACATTGATCCATTCATCATTGTGTGGCCCATTTTATGGGCCCAATAACAAGTTTATCCAAAAACAAAATTTTTTGGGAAAATTGCAAGATTATATATTTTTAGACTCAATTTTACATCTATGTGTTAACCTCTAAAAATATTTATACTTTTGTCAAACTTTATGTCAATTCTTTAGCCATTATTTACCAAACTATGCCACCATCATTATATATTGTGAAAAAAAATAAAGGCAAAAGATGTGACATAAAGGCTAAAGAAGTGACATAAAGTTTGACAAAAGTGTAAATATTTTTAGAGATTGACACATAGAGATAAAATTGGGTCTAAAAATATATAGTCTTTTGATTTTCCCATTTTAAAATATGATCCTCAAACATGAGGCATTATAAATTCATAGCCATTATTTTCTTGCTAGTCGCCTACTACATTTTTGTCATCAAATGTTGCTTGAAATGGCAAAGGACTGATCTTTTAAGGCCATTTTCATTCTCGAGAAGGCGCGTGCCAAAAGTCCTTTAACTGTTCATTCACCTGAAAATAAGGGATTGAACAATCTGTTATAAGCTCGATCCGCGTTTTTGGTACAAGAAAAGTGCATGGAGTAACGTTGCAAGTACAACTTGTGAACGTGTTGATTGTTTGAGTGAATTTCAAGAAGACAAAAATCTCAAAAGTCATTCCAAATTGTGCCCATTTTTTCCACATTGATTGTATTGACATTTGGCTTCAAACTAATACAAATTTTGGCCACTTTGCAGAAATAGCCACTCATCACACGTTAAAAAAAAGTTCCCATGGGACCAAATCAACATTCCTCAAGATCAAGATCCTCAAACAAGTGTAAATTTATAATTCAACCAATTAGGAGATCTTTTATTTTATAGAAATAAATAGATTTATCTCATTGTTTTTTATTTTTTAAAGTTTAACTATCTGATATTCGAAAATTACTGACTTCAAATTTGCGTTCCGCACTTTTTTGTCTATATTTTTATTGTTTTGGCTTTTTAGTATCCTTGAATGTCTTCATGATGTTCTCCTTTGGTTGTGCAACATTTTTCTTCATCTTTTCTATCTGAATTTGCATCTTCTTTTCCCCACAAGAGCAAGTAAAGACCAACAATGCTCCTATGATGCTGAAGATTGAAAAAAAAGTGTTATTTATTTAGAAACACAAAAATGAATTTATTGCTTTCTACTTAACAACAACAACAACATACCCAGTAATATCCCACAAGTGAGATCTGAAGAGGGTAGATTGTACACAGACCTTTCTACTTCCTCAATTATAATTTATTTGATGTAGTTTGACTCGACATGATAATAACATGAGTTAAGCTTAAATGAAGTTAGGATGATTTATGTAACAAACTATAACTCATTTGGGACTATACAGTTTGACTCGTCAAAAGAAATAAAAGACTAACAAAATATGTGTTTTATAAAAAAATATCATAAAATTTGTCTGGATAATAAAAAATAGTGTCAAACAAAATAGAATGAAAAGACCATGTCTTTAGGGCATGACGCTTCCACAATAAAATAATATATGCATCAATTCCAAGTAAGTCGAGGTTAACAATGTAAATTCTCATTGATCATGTCATTTCATTTAAGCTCATTTCTACCTAATATTAAACAAAAATAGAAAGTACAAGAAGTTTTTTATATTTAAGCATGTAAAAAGGATTATTTTTTTTACCTTCCCATATATAGCTTTTCTCCAAAGACAAAGTATGCAAGAAGTGCCACTAATATAGTTGATAGTGGGTTGAACATAGTCACAAAAACAGGCCCTCTTTTCTCTGTGCACCACAATTGAATGAAGACTACTAAACCTGAGACCACTATACCCTGTTTCAAATTAAAAAAATTTAACATAATCAACAACAACGTAATCTCACAAGTGACATTCGAGAGACAGAACATATTTAAATCCTACTCCTGTCTTGGGGTAGAGAGGTTGCTTCTGATAGACCGTTAATAATTGTTAAAGTTTGTTACAATCAAATAAAATTCATTAGAGAACTGTGTTGCTCACATTATCCAAAAATATTGTCATATTTGTGTCAAATCTTCACAATATACTTCCTTAGTCTCAATTTATGTGGCATCAAACGAATTTCGAAATTCAAATAAGTCTGTCTTTCATCGTAAATTTTTTATATATCTTTTAAATATTTTGAATTATCAATTATTGTTACTTATAGTACTTTTTATGCAATTTATAAAGATACAGATTTCATGTGCAAATTCTGAATCAAACTTAAACTATTTAACTCTCAAAAAACGAAAAATATCACATAAATAGAGAAAAAAAAAATACTATTTTTAGAATTTTGACATGCATTCAATAATGTTTTTGATAAGTCCGATCAACATAGCTAAGAGAAATAATTGGACCCTTCTTACCCCATATATTGTAGACCAAAAATCAATGTTGAAACCAATAGTCCAAGCAGCTCTTTTGTGTTGTACTATGATTGTGAAAAAAAGTGATTGTGCTGCTCCAACAAAACTAATCCATGTTGTCAATGACAATTGGGCTGGATATCTTTTCAATGTGTAAGCCTGTAAAATTTTCAACTATATAGAGTCAGATTCAGAATTTAAATTTTATAAATTTTGAATTATATGATTACAACTTCAAATGTTACTAAATGTAAAACCATCACATATTTAGTAAATTAACTTTTTGGACTCAGTTTAAGTTGCCTTGTAACTCCACCTCTATAAATTTATCACGACCCAAAATTGGAGAGTTGTGATGGACCCCTAATGCACAGCCTAACGCTTGGTGAGCCAAATTGGGGCATCTAGAAATAGACAAAAACTCTACTTAGGAATTAATAATTTTTTAATAGTGAACTCAATATATATATTTTTTCTAAATTATTAATTATTTATAAATATCTGTATATGCTATTAAATTTAAAAATTGCTAGTAAATATTTCATAAATTACATAACACAAATATAATATTTATTTGAAAACTATGAGATTTAGTGGAACCTAAATATAATATTTATTTGAAAACTACGAGATTCAGTGGAACCCCTAAATTGCCTTGTAGCTCCACCCCTATAAGTTTGTCACGATCCAAAATTGAAGGGTCGTGATGGACACCCAATGGTGCAGCCTAACGCTTGCCGTTCCAAATAGGGATGTCTAGAAATAAACAAGAAATCTACTTTGAAGTTAGTGATTTTCTAATAATGGACTCCATATATATATTACTTTTAAAATTGCTGATTATTTATAAAATATTTGACTAAAATCTTGCTATTAATCATCGAAAATTGATAAAATTATTGTAAAATGACCTGCATGATGTACCATAAGGCCCATGTAATGCAACTAGCAAGAGTCAAAATTGAGCCTTTGACCCAATTTTCCTTAACAACATTATTTCCTTGATGAATATATATGAGAGGATGCCATAAATTCTTCAAAGTAGCTCCTTTGTACAGTGTCATAATCATAACCCCAGCCAATGAAACTAGGGTTCCTATGATTTTTGCTATTCCTCTAGGGTCTTGAAAATTAACAATTTCCAACCTACAATATTAGAAAAAAAATAATTAAATTAGAGTTTAAGGACTCACTACTAAAAAAAAAAATTATATTTCGACGGAACTTCTCATTATAAATTGACTTGCTTTTGAGAATTTTTCAATGAAAAATCCAACAGAAATTGTTTCGAAGAGCCAAATTTTGATGGATTCTATGAGAAATTTACTTTTTTTATAGTGTCTATATGGTAATCATCAACATACCTCAGTGCCTCGAAAAGCTCCCGCTCATTGCGGGGTGAGGGGGGTCAGATGTACGCAGTCTAACCCCTATGTTTCAAAAACATAAAGCAGTTGTTTCCAGATGACCCATGAGGAGCGTCGAAAGTTGCATTGACTAACTGCTACTTCACAAATGAAAGAAGCGCAGACAGTTTAAAGAGTCATTTTGTTTTATTCCATCATACTCCAAAGCTAAAAAATAGTCAATCTTTGACTCCATACGAGATTGATGGAAAATAGTGTCTATATGGTAATGGTACTACAAAAAAAAAGATTTAGAAAGCTTTTTAGTTTAATGTTTCTATTCAGTAGACGTGGTTATTTCATTGTTCGACTCTTTCGGATTGGATTTCTAATAAAAGAAAAAGATTATTGGCCTAGCTATTCCAACTGAGTACAAAGAGGCTTGTCGTGTATATATAGAGAGCTTGTTGGCCTGGTTATTGACTATTATATATGTGTGCATGCATGTGTGTGTATATATATCTATATATATTATATAAATAAAGTGGATGATTAATTAATAATTATAATAAATTTGTAAGTGTCCACGATCAAGAATCAAACATCCATATTTTAATTAAAGGTTAAATATGCTTAGTCAGATATCATAATAATTAATATCAAAATTATTTAACAATAATTAAAGGACCAAAAGTGTTATTAATCCTTTGATTAATAAATTAATTACCTGAGGATTACTGCAAATACAAAGGTGAGTGCAGCAATTGTGTTTAGCATAGAAGCTAAAAATGTTGGAGAAGTGAAATTGAAGCTCACAAAATACATGTTTAATGTTAAACTAACTCTGAAATAAATTGACAAAAAAAAAGTTAGTATTATATTGCCTCAAATAATGAAATAGTTATATTTCAAAAGTATAAATTTAGAGCTGTCAATACGGGTCGGCCCACCCTATTTCGGCTAGTCCTTACAGGCTTTGGAATTTGACATGTCAGGCCGAGCTGATCTCTTTTTTATGGGCTAAAAAATAGCTAGTTCAACCCATTTGTACATGGGTCGCAGGTCTTGACGGGCACCCATATTTTTATTCTTATATTTTTTAATAAATTTTTTAATTAAATTATAATTTAAATATATTAAAATAAATACCAACGGGACAATATTACATAGTATTAGTATTACTATTACTCCCTCCGTTCATCTTTACTTGTCCACTATACTATTTTGAGATGTTCAACCATACTTGTCCACTTCATGAAATCAATAGACAATTTCAAACTTAATTTTTAGTTTACCCTTATCATTAATTATACTAGTTATTTTCTTGTTACAATTTTCAAGAGTTCTAGTTGCTATATTCAAAAGGTGATTTAGTAAAATTACTCATATTATTTATTATTTCTTAATCTCTATGCTAAATCAATAAAGAACAAGTAAAGATAGATAGAGGGAGTACATATTATAAAAATATAATTTGTATCTAAATTTTAATATTTAAAAATTTTAAATGAACTTTGAGTTTTGACTCTTATTATTTTTAATACTCTATCTTATTTTTATTTTTAATTATTTTTTAATTCAACCCACGAGCCGGGCCAACCCATATTGCAAAACCCCCACAAATTAGCAGACTTATTCAGGACGAGCTAAAAAATCCATTTTTTAAATGGGCTCCAAAAGTCGTAGCCCAACCTTACTAAATCACAGGTTAGGCCAGCCCGGCCCAATGGTGCTAGCCCATATTGACGGCTCTAACTCCATCCTATATAGCAAAGATGATCTAACCACTATTCTGTAAAACTTGCATTTAAGCTTAAGTGATATCTTTTTATCACACAATACTCCAGAGGCAAGCCTCCATTTCGTCCATGCTGCTCCAATACGATGTGTAACATTATCATCGATATCGCCACTACTCTGAATGATGAATCCAAGATATTTCAAGCTTTCTCTCTTCGGAATAGGTTGAGTAACAAACTTCACTTCAATGTTTGCTTCATCTAAAAAAAAAATTCTTTTAAAAATAGAATAAAAGGATGAACTTAAAAAGTAACCCACTTATAATTGCATCATATTAATTGCCAACAATTCACTACTCGCCTGAGGATTGGAGAGCGCAATTATTCCCTACTAATTACTAACGAGTAATTACATGACCAACTAGATATATCATACAATATAATTATGCTTACTTGCACTAAACTTAAAAATAATTTAAAATTATTTAATTAACACCATTTTAAAAGTAAAATTGTGAACAAATATTGAGATTTTCGGCAACTTATTATAGTGATAAAGGGATCTATACACTATAACCTATAACTTTTAGGTTAGGCGTGTGTAACTAACCGAAAAATAAATATACATAACGAGCCCCGACGAAAATTATATATTGCAGTAAAAAAATTCAAAGGGAATTGGTGGGAAAAAAATTACTAGGAGAAGACGATTGAGGAGTCGCGGAAGAGATATGCCGGTGGCAAGACCTGAGTTATCGGATTCCAGAGTTATTGCTCACATCGACATGGATTGCTTCTACGTTCAAGGTTCTACTTTTTTCTCTGAAAATTTTGGCATACATATCACACTATTAATTTGTGTATTGATATTAGGGCATATGCAGACTAGACACTAATATGTAGAATCCCTTCATTTCCCCTTTGGGAAATCATAATTATGGATTTCCAATGACAAACTACAAAACATAAAGTTGCTTTAGGATTTGTTGTGATAATAAGGTATGTCAAGACCCCATGATGTGCGTTTCAATTATAAGACCATTAGAGGCGGAGCCAAGATTTTTAATTCATGGGTTCTTGACCATTCTAGTAGGTATGAGTGAATTGGCTTGGTGTCCATTCTAGTACTCATACTATTACTCTTGTTTCTTGTTCTTAGATTTCTATTATTATATGTTGTTTCGTGTAGTTTGATTATAATATTATTTTGTTGTAGTATCATTCTGCTACTAAATGTTGTCTTATTACTATCTGATGTTTCCTTTATTTTTTTTACTTCTTCCTCTATTTTTTTAATCTTAAGTTGAGGGCATATTGGAGCTCTACCTCTGAGGTAGATCAGGTCTACTTATACTCTGTCCTCTCCAAATCCAACTTTGTGGGACTATATTGGCTATGTTGTTGTTGTTGTTGTTCTAGTTAGATTACTTATAGTGTCAAATTAGTATTTTTTTTAAAACATAAATACTGAGTCTGAGCCAAAGCTGAACTCTATACCTATAAGTTGTGCCTCCTCTCTTGAAGCCTATACTCCCTAGAGGATGTTCCTTAAAGTTCTGTTATTCTTAGCCAGATCACTTTTTCCGTAGCTCTTCTATAGTTGGTAAGAAATTACTGATATTTTTTGGTTTAAGGATTTGGATGTTCTTGCACCAAGGGTGTGTGGCCTATGAAGTGGGAGGAAAATTATGAGGTATTAGGTTTAATTTCACACTAGGTAAGTTAGGCAGATAACAAGACTTTTTCTTTCTAAAATTCTTTTATTGAAAAAGAAAAGAGTTCTTGTCATATTCCTATTCTTCATGGGTAGATTCACATACTACTGCATTGGTGGAAGGTAGCAGGTACCCGGTGGAATAGTCGAGATCCGCATAAATTGACTCGTACAATGCTATCATTAAAAAAAGATGTTGGATGTTCTTACAGATAATATTTTAGATGTAAACAATATATAAAATGCTAAATACTGGTGTAGCCCAAGAGATATCACACAAATCTTTATTGTCACTGCTCTACAACAACAAACAACAACTACAGATCAGTTCCAAACATATTAGGTTTGGCTATATGAATTTTCACCGACCTCCAATTAAAATTCATCTTAAGCAAGCAGTTTACAAATTTAAAAATACTAGAAGTTCTTTATATTTTCTACTAGGGTTAAAGACTCCTAAAGAGCAGAAGAGCAAACATATGAACATGGCTAAATTATACCCCAACTTATTGGTATTGCCTATGTAGATCTTTTCTTTCATTATGCCCTATCTTTCGCAAAGTCTACTTGAAATCTAATATAAGTTCATTAGCCATGACAACATTTGACACTCTTGCATTTTGAGTAAATTAGTGTATGTGACTGGATAGCTTTTGGACAATTATCACCGGTTTATGAGAAGGCCACTATTCTAATGGGAATGGACCTTTTAGGATATCACTGATTTGTTACTCATTCGAGTCATAAGATTATCCAGTTATGCGAAAAATGGTGAGAAAAAAATTAAAAAGCACATTGTATATTCTCCTAAATTACATTAGCATACTCTTGTTTAAAGCCACACTCTGAGGAGGTTTGTCAATTAATATTATGATGTGCAACTGTGCATCCTGTTACTCTCTAACCCTTATTTCATGGTTCGCCTTATACTTCAAATTGTTAGCAAAGCTTAAAATAGAAGTATATTTTCGTTAATAAACCAAACTGCTTAGTAAACAGAAGCATGGATATGTAGGACTGCCTGATGACAGAACAGCAGAATGTAGGATCATTTGTACAACAGAGAGTTTCCACCAATAACTGCACAACCTTATTTTGCAACAAACGCACACTGATCGAGTTTAAATTGGTAGTTACTCCCCTTGAAGACATTTCATTATATTAATAAACCCACTAAAAGTGTATATCTTTATACAGAAAACAATAACTATTTTTCATTCCTAAGTTAGTTGGTGTTGGTTGTTGAGTCCTCACTATCCATTTGATCTATTTGGACCCATTTTTTTCCAATTCTAAATAACTTGGACTTCTAATACTAGACATTTTCTACTACTTTAATTTAACTACAATACATCTCTGGACAAACTTAAAAAGCTCTTAGCTAACTTTAAAGTAAAGTAAGTGTTCTGTTTTGACTAAACTTTAACCCTAACTAGTTGATATTGCTTAACTGGGTCTTTTGCTTCCATTATGATATGTATACTCACTATGCCTTCATGTAAAAGTCTACGAAGAATATGACTTATGGAAATAGAAAAAACATTTCATTGATTTGATTTAGTATATGACTCAGCTTCAGGTTACCGATGACATGACCTTAGATAGGAGGGTGTGGAGGACATATATTAGGGTAGAAGATTAGTAGGTAGTGTAGTATTGTCTTGCTTAGGGTGGTTGGTATTTGCCATTGTACTAGTTCTAAAACTATAGTTCTTGTTTTTAATATCCATCATTATTTATTATTGTTTTCTGTACTCTATCCTGATGCTGGAGAAAATGAGTTTTGTGCCTATATAGATCAACTGAATCAAACACTGTATTGGCATTGTGAGATTCTCCATCCTAATCAACAAAACACTTATTAAGGTTTTTGCTTCTCAAAGACGATGGAGACCAACTTTATTGTATGGGACAAAGTGTTGGCCAATTAAGAATGCTCGTTGTAGGAATGAGAATGTTGAGATGGATGTGCGTGCTTACTTGGAAAGGTGGGAGTGCTCTGTGGTGGAAAAGATGAGGGAAGCGATATTGAGATGGCTGAGATATGTGAAGAGGAGATGCACAGATGTCCCAGGAAAGAGGTGCGAGAGATAAGATATAGTAGGCATGAGGAGAGATAGATGTAGGTTGAACAAGTATTAGGGAGAGGTGATTAGAAAAGACATGTAAAAACTTCGATGTACCGAGGATATGACTTAAAATAGGAAGATTTGGAGGTCGCAGATTAGAGTAGAAAGTTAGCAGGTAGTTGAACTTTGACTCGCTTTTTCAGTGAATTTAGGCTTGGTGGGAGCATTGTGTCTGTAGTAGTATTTTTAGTGACCAATGTCTGTAGTAGTATTAGTAGTGTACATGTATTGTATTTTAAGTTAACGCATTATTTCGTTGTATTACTACTTCTTTCCCTGCTAACTTCTCTCTCACGTCGATCTCATCCTCGGCGACTTCTTTCTCTATTACTCTCGGAGATCTCATCTCTGGCGCCTTCAATCTAATCTCCACCACTTCTTTCTTGCACCATCTCATCTTCGGTGCCTTCGATCTAATCTCCGGCGACATTGCAAAAGCACCGATCTTCGTTTCAGGGCTACAGGAGTGGACGAACTCTAGGGATTTCTTGGTTTGGCCTGTGAAACGAGCTCTCACAGGTGGTAGCGACAGAATTTATAGCAACTACGCGAACACATAGACTTTGGCTCCGACGAAGCTCATTCGAAGACGAACCAGGTTGCATCTTCCCACATTCCATTTTCCGAGTAGTAGTATGTACTCCAGGCTCTACTTCTTCCCTCTTTACGTGTCAGGCAAGATTTTCAGACTTGGAAATTGTATTGTGTTTCTGTTCTAAGTTTAGCCATCTTCTTCAGTTGATTGAAAATACTCTGTTTTCTGCCTATCTTACTTTCTTGCTGTGATCTTCTACTAGAAAGTTTTGAAATTCTTAAATAGTAGTTGCCCGATTTCCTTTTTCAGTATCTCCATAATAGTTGGTTCCACTCATTTAGTGTATTTCCTGTGTTATTCTTGTTTTCTCTGGACTATAGTTTAGTCCAGACTCCAGACTATTGCTTCAATTGATTTCTTCAGTGACAATGTAGTTCAACCTAGGGATTCATCTTCTTCTTTTTTTTTTTTTTTTGCATTCTCTGATTTTCTAGCATAGTTGCTTGCTAACTTGGTTCTTCATATTATAAACCTAATTTAGTAGTCTTAAGATTTTTCCCAAAGTAGTTGACATCTTTCTAGTGGCTTTGGTGAAAGATGGTGGACTAGGATCATGTCCTCGATCGCTGTCAGGGCAAGGGATAGTGGTGGTAAAGGGGTTATGAATCCTTCTAAGTTGAGAGTAGGGTCATAAACATAGGATCGCTAACAGGGAAGTCTTTAGAGTTAATGAAGATTCTCAAGAGAAGAAAGATTAATATAGCGTACGTCTAGAAAACTGAATTGATAGGTACCAAGGCACGGGATGTGGACAGGTTGAAGTTATAGTACTCAGGTGGCTCGAGAGATAGAAATAGCATATGTATTTCAGTAGACGATGACCTTGTGGAGCGAGTGGAGGTCAGAAAGATCAATGATAGGTTGATGATGATTAAGTTGGTCATTGGCGGGCTTAATTTGAACATAATTAGTGCTTATGCGCCTTAATTAGGCATGGATGAGGAGGCCAAAATGCTCTTCTGGGAGGATTTGAATGAGGTTGCGTGAGGTATACAAAATACGGAGAAGATTTTCATTGGGTGATATTTTAATGATCATATCGGGGCTATTTCTAGTGGCCTTGATGATGTTCATGGAGGCCTTTGTTTTGGGGAGAGGAAAAGTGGTGGAACTTCGCTTCTGGATTTTGCTAAAGGTTTTGAGTTGGTAATTGCTAACTCATGCTTTTCGAAGAGAGGGAACTAGTTGGTTACCTTTCATAGCACGGTAGCTAAGGCCCAGATAGATTAGTTACTCCTTAGGAAGGGTGATAGAGGTCTTTGTAAAGATTGCAATGTAATTTCGAGTGAGAATCTTACCACCCAACTTAAGCTTTTGATGATGGATGGTGAGATCAAAAAGGATTGGAGGAACAAGACCTTATATGACCAACCGAGGATTAAATGGGGTGACTTGACTCATGCTCTTTCATGGGTGATGGGGGAGAAGTTGAGTGGTATAAGGGCCTGTATTAATAGCGGGGATGTGAACAATATGTGGGATAAGACAGCTAATGGCATTAGGAATGCAACTACAGAGGTGCTAGGGGTTTCGAAAGGTAACTTTGGTGGCAATCAAGGAGATTGGTTGTGGAATCAAGAAGTCTAAGGAAAAGTGGAAGCAAAGAAGGTTGCATATAGAAAGCTGGTAAGACAACAACTTTTGAATGCTTGTATGTCCAACTAGGTGACAAAGGTGGGGATAAGAAATTGTATATGCTTGCGAAGGCAAGAGAGAGAAAGGCTTGTGACTTAGATCAAGTGAAGTGCTTAAGGATAAAGAAGGCAAGGTGTTGGTGAAAGAGGCCTCTATTAAGGAAAAATGGTAAGCATACTTCCACAAACTCTTAAACGAAAAAGGGGGCCGAGATGTTGTGTTGGGTGAATTGGTGTCCTTGAAAGACTTTAAGACTTCTATAGGTGATTCAAGGTTTAAGAGGTTAAACATACTATCTGTAGGATGCGCAGGTGTAGGCGATCAGGACCAATGGGATTCGATGGAATTTTGAAAGAGCACTACAAGGCAGGTATAAAGTGGTTGATTGGATCATTTAATGCTATTTTTAAGGCTGCAGAAATGCCTGATGAATTGATGTGGAGTACAATGGAGGTGTCTGGAGGCTAAATGTGTCTCGATGGTGTATATTAGGTCTATAAGGGATATGTATAATGGAGCCAAGACTCGTGTTAGAATGGTGGAAGGAGACTCGGTGCGCTTCCCAATTGAGATGGGGCTACATTAGGGATTAGTTCTTAGCCCTTTCCTCTTTGCCTTAGCAATGAATGGGTTGACGTGGTCTATCCAAAATGAGGTTTCATGGTGTATGTTATTTGCGGATGACACAGTAACTAATTGATGAGACACAGGACAAAGTTAATGTTACGTTGGAGGTTTGGAGACAAACTTTAGAGTTCGAAGGTTTCAAGTTGAGTAGGACCAAAACAAAATATTTGGAGTTTAAATTCAATGATGTATTAGATGAAGCAAACGTGGAAGTAAGGTTTGCCACATAGACTATTTCTAAGAAAGAAAGTTTTAAATATCTTGGGTCCATAATCCAAGTAGTAGGGACATCGATAATGATGTCACACATCGCATTAGGGTGACTTGGATGAATTTATCTCTCGAGTCTCATATGATAAGAAGATACTACCTAAACTAAAAGGTAAGTTCTATAGAATGGTGGTTGGATTGTCCTTTTTGTATGGGGTGGAGTGATGGCTATATGTTTAGAAGATGCATGTTGTTGAGATAAGGATGTTGAGATGGATGTGTGGCCATACTAGGAGCGACAAGATTAGGAATGGGGTTATTCAAAAGAAGGTGGAAATGGGCTCTATGGGAGACAGGATGAGTGAAGCGAGACTCGGATGGTTTAGACAACAGAAGGTACGCTAATTCCTCAGTGAGGAGGTGTGAGAGGTTAGTTGTAGGAAGTATGCAGAGAGGTAGAGGTAGGCTAAAAAATTATTAGGGGAGAAGTGATTAGACATGACATGGTGTAGCTTTATATTATCGAGGACATGACTCTAGATAGGAAAGATTGGAGGTCGTGTATAAGGTAGAAGGTTAATAGTTTGCCTTGCAAAGGCTTAGGCTGGTTAGTGCATGTCATAGTACTAGTTATGTTCTTGTAGTTCTTGCGCTTGTGTATTGATCATCACGCTATTTTTCTGTTATTGTTCTTTCTTTCTTGTAGGGCTTACAATGCTTCTTGTATTAATTGTTATGCTTTATTCATTATTTTCTTCTTCTTCAACTTGAGTTTGATGCACTTGAGCTGAGGTTCTTTAAAAAACATCTCTACCTTCACGAGGTAGTGGTAAGGTCTACGTACACTCTACCCTATCTAGACCCTACTGAGTGGGATTTAATTAGGTATGTTGTTGTTGTACTTATTTTCTCAAGATGTTTATTGGTTCCCTTATTAATTGACATGTTTTCCTTACTGTTGTATCCTTTTTTTCAAAAATTACTTTGGTATGCTGCATTTGAGCCCACTTCTTTCGGAAACAGGTTCTTTACTCTTCGAAGTAGGGGTAAGGTATGCTTACACTGTATCCTCCCCCACCCCACTTGAGGGATTACACTAGGTCTGCTGCTGTTGTAGAGAGAAACCTAGTATCCCCCTTTCTGTTCATCATAGCCATGGAATGGTTGAGCAACTTGATCACCAGAATAAAAGGAAAAGGGTGGATCAGAGGCTTCCAAGCAGTAGCATTGAACAACCTGGAGGGGTAACTCACATCTAATATGCAGATGGGGTACCTTGGTGTTTTGTGAAGAAGCAGCAGAACAAATCCTTATTTTGAGGATTATTTTTGTCATTTTTGAAGCAGTATCAGGACTCCGTATTGAACGGGAAAGAGCTTCATCTGTCCTGTCAACTCTGTTGCAGGGATAGAAAGCTTGTCCAGTAAGTTAGAAGGCAAGGTTGGAAACTACGAACAACTTACCTGGTATGCTTTTGGGAGGCAAAAGCAAGTCCAAAGGTATCTGGAATGGTATCCTAGAGAAATGTGAAAATAAACTCACCAACTGGAGAAGTCGGCACTTTCCTTGGGAGGCAGACTAACTTTCATCAACAGTGTCCTTGATGCATTACCTCCTACATGATGTAAGTATTTCCAAAGCTTACTAGTATATCTAAGAGCATTGATGCTTTTTAGGAGAAATTTCCTTTGGCAAGGCAGTGAAAATAAAAGAAGTTCACCTAGTTAAATGGGAGGAATTGATACTGAACAAGAATGCGGGTGGCCTAGGCATCAGGAACTTAAGGAAGCAAAACCAAAGCCTCATGTTGAAATGGCTGTGGAAATTTGCCACATCATGTGCCATGGAAGGATGTCATCACAGCAAAGTCTGGCATGGAGGACTAGTGGATGACAATAGTGGTTAACCTTCCATACAACTGCATGGTATGGAGAGTAATCAGGCCCTTGTGGCCTATGTTGTATTCCAGATCCAGAATCAAAGTTGAGATGGACAAAACACCTCTTTTTGGGAGGACAAATAGAATGGAGAAGTACCTATGAAACAGTTGCATCTGAAACTATACATGTTATGTCAACAACAGGCCCCTGTGGCCGCATGTGGACTTGTCAAGGCTGGAATTTGTTCCCAAAGGTATCACCTAGATGCTAGGAAACAGAGAAGGTAACTGAATTCCAGTACTTTGTAGTTAAATTTAACAATCTTACTGAGGAGAAGGACTCACTTGTTTGGAAAAGTGACATCCAAGGCTAATTCTCAGTGAATTCAGTATATAATGTACTCAACAAGACGACAGATCAGGAGACAGACTGGCCATAGAGGATGATCTGGAAACCAAAGGTGCCTAACAAAGTGAACTGCTTTCTGTGGTTCATAAAAGAAGCAGTTCTGACTCATGAAAATCTGAACAAAAGAGGTTATCAGTTACTGTGTGGAGAGCAAGCAGAGAGAATTAACTATCTCTTCTTGCATTGTAAGTGGACCGAGCAGCTATGGAGATTGTTCATTTGCCTGAAGGGAATTAGGTGGGTGAAGCGAAGAAGCATCAAAAGAGTTCTAAGTATCTGGAATAGGGATGGCAAAGTTTGATTAAGCTCAAGGTTACTACTGTAAGCTGTAATTCTTTTTTGTAGCGGAACTACACTTGTGATTGTAGGATACCTGTGGATATGTGTAGGATAAAGTTACCAGCCTCCAAATACTTGCCTTTCTTTGAGTTTTAAGAATGTTCTGTAATTTATAGAAGAAGTGTTCTTTCTGTTATGATCACGAGATATTGATGTTAACATATATTAATAAAATAGTGCTGTCACCTTATTTTATTAATAATAGTGATGTTACCATTTTTTTTCTTGTGTATTTATCTTTCTGCTTTGCAATTTGGTTATGCCATAATATCATCTTTATAGGCTGGCTAACTGGTTACACTGCGTATCTATAGTGGAGCAGCGAAAGCAACCAAGTCTAAGAGGTCAACCCACTGCTGTTGTACAGTACAATTCTTGGCAAGGCGGGGGACTGATCGCTGTCAGTTATGAGGCTCGTAAATTTGGGGTGAAGCGGTGAGTCTGTAACTATGGTTGTATGAGTAATTAACTAGTTATTTTTAGAGAAGTTGATATTCAGCAAACATCTGAGAACTGAAATATTTACGTGTTTAAGCTCAATGCGAGGTGATGAAGCAAAACAAGTTTGTCCGGAGATTCATCTTGTTCAAGTCCCAGTTGCCCGTGGGAAAGCTGATCTTAGTGCTTACAGGAACGCCGGCTCAGAGGTCCATTGCTACTGAAAGCTGTCATTGTGCTCTCTGAATGAATAATGTTGCTGATAACCATTCCATAATATAATTGCAGGTTGTCGCCATACTTTCTAGAAGAGGCCGATGTGAGCGTGCTTCAATTGATGAAGTGTATTTGGATCTCACTGTAGCTGCTGAAGCAATGTTGGCAGATAATCCTCCTGAGTGCCTCGAAACTATCAATGAAGAAGTAGTGAAATCACATGTTTTGGGTCTTGAGGAAGTAGGTGTCATTTAGAGCAGCTTTTCTTTCTTTCTTTCTTTCTTTCTTTCTTTCTTTCTTTCTTTCTTTCTTTCTTTCTTTCTTTCTTTCTTTCTCTCTCTCCCCCTCCCCCCCTCCCCCTGGGTGCATGAGGTCAGAAACCTTAGTGCAATCTAATAATAGCATTCAACAGCAACATTACTTTAGGGTATTGAAGTAATAAAATAAACTCTATTATGAATGAGATGATAGTACTGGAAATGAGAAGATATATAGTGCACGCCTACATCTGTGCATCATACAATGGACTTCTGAACAGTAGTGTTACAATTATTTTATATTGACTTTTTAAAAGTTTGTTTTTCTTTCTGTTATATTTATTATTTTTATTTATCTTTGTCCCTCATGTTTTTGCTGATAACTGCTGACTAATATCCTGCACAGGTTGATATTGATACCAGAGAGAAGGTCAGACATTGGTTCACCAGAAGTGATGCTAGTCGCCGTGATAAGTTGTTAGCCTGTGGAGCCTTTATTGTTGCAGAACTTCGGCTGCAAGTATTAGAAGAGACTGAGTTCACTTGTTCTGCAGGCGTTGCTCATAATAAGGTGAAAATATTTAATGTTTTGTAACAACATGAAAGCGGATAAATTCTCCGTCTAAATGAGAAATACATAAATTTATATTGGATGATTTGTTTTGAAGAAGGTTTTTAGTAACTTGAGTATGAAATTGTGAACAGATGCTGGCCAAACTTGCAAGTGGAATGAATAAACCTGCTCAGCACACTGTGGTGCCTTTCACATCCATCAGCAAATTACTTGGACCTTTGCCTATAAAAAAGATGTAGGGCTTTGCACAGAAATCGTCACGACCCAAAAATGAGTGTGATGACACTTGCCTAATCCACCAAGACAAGTAAGCCTTTTGACTCGCTAAAATCGGCTATATATAGCCAAAGTTGATTTCCGAGGTCCCCATGACGTTCCTCACTAAATTCTACACAATTAAAGCTGGATTTCAAAAACCTTGTGAAAAGTTGGAGATATTGATAAAGAAAGAGTTTTTAAAGACTTACTTGTGCGTAATTTCGTGAGGAACGTCATGGGGACCTCGGAAATCAACTTTGGCTATATATAGCCAATTTTAGCGAGTCAAAAGGCTTACTTGTCTTGGTGGATTAGGCAAGTGTCATCACACCCATTTTTGGGTTGTGACAGAAATCCTTTGTTGACATCTTGTTCCACCTTTTAAGTAGCTTATAGTATGCTGGATGTTTAGTTATGTCTTGATTTTATCGAGGTTGAACTCTTCTTTTTTCATATTCTTATTCTCAGTCTTTTCCGTTGACTGTTCTACGGTGACGTGGCAAATAGTTTCTATAATGTAAATGGTACTTTTTGGCTTGTTATTTTTACATGATGTGGGGCACAATTTGTTCACAGGAAACAGCTTGGAGGAAAACTTGGAACTTCTTTGCAAAATGACTTAGGTGTGAACACTGTTGGGGATCTGCTCCAGTTTTCAGAAGAAAAGCTACAAGAATATTATGGAGTAAATACTGGGTGATAATCCATTCTTAGTCTCAGACAGTCAGATGTGTTGTTAGTCTTCGTAAATCTTTGCTATGTTTATCATGCCCATGTTGGGGCTGACTCCGTGTTTTAGGGAAGAAGTCCACTAGTTGAATTACTAAAACTGTGAATTAAAAAAAGAAAGAAACCAAGGAATTTTATGACCGCTCCATCTCAAGATATATGAACTCACTATGCTTAAGTAATTATTGCCATACTTCTAATTTTAAGTGGAATTGTTCACATCTATAGTCTTATAAGGTATTTGGATTGAGCAGCTATTAAGCTAAAAGTAATTAAAAGCTAGTATGATCAATTTTTAAGCTAACCGACACACCCTCTAGATAATTTTTTTCTCTCCTAGTGAAACAAAGATAAATAGCAGCTATTAAGCTAAAAGTAATTAAAAGCTAGTATGATCAATTTTTAAGCTAACCGACACACCCTCTAGATTTTTTTTTCTCTCCTAGTGAAACAAAGATAAATAGGTCTTTTGGAAACATGACTATACTGATAACCTTGCTCTTGCTTTTTGTCCAATTAAATGCATCATTTTGCTGTTACTTCTTCTGTTCTGTTCCTGAGCTGATTTACATGTCTACTTCAGTTTTATAATTTTTGATGCTTACTCTTAAATCCTTTGATGTGTATAGAAAAAGCGTAGGTCACTTGCTTGCAATTTCGTGATCAGATTGGTCAATTATGTTTTAATCTGAAAATAGTTCTCACTTGTTCAATAAGGTTCTTTTAATATCTTGATAGAAATTATAAACTAGTGAAGTTGATTGAAAATCATTCTAAAAATGTTATTTCTTGATAACTTTATTCAATAATTGAAATCACAATTGTTGAGTGACCAAATATTTGGCATGTTCAATTAAATAGAAAAAATACATTAAGTACCATTTAACATCCTATGGCAAGTATTAACAAGTTGAATAGGCTTGATCTCAAATATTAACAACATGACACCAACATAAAAGAAAATGAAAAAAAAAAGCATGCACACATGAAGAAATTGACAATGAATTATTATTTCATATGTAGCTTAGGAAATTAACTGTACTTCATTATGGTGTTTTACCTGCTGTATGAGAGGTTAGTGTTTCAGTAAGCATTTGGCATTAGTTGAAATTATATATTACTCCCTCCATCCCAATGATAATGTCACTGTTATTATTTGTAGAGTCAAACTACTTTTTTATGAGATAATTTTCTGAACATCCTAAAAGCATTTCTTAACCACAAAAATCATGATACAAGGTTCTTATATTTTTTAAAATATGTACAATTTTTCGAATAATATTAAGAAATGAATGGGTTTTATGTAGTTCTTTTGACATGTTATTTTTACAAAAATATTTAAATGAATGGTATAATTTACTAGAAAAGGTGATTGACGCTTATCTTTGAACCTTATCATTCTTATTGGTTGGATGGAGTACTAAGCACTCCCTTCATTCCATATTAACTGAGTTTTTGAGGCGTTTTTTATCGTTGAAAATAATTGAATTGTTTAACATTTAAGATGGGTGTTTGAAATTTTTCTATATTTGTGCTTTCATTTATTAAAGTTTTATATTTTATTGTAAATAATTACACTACTTACAAAGTTATATTTATGATTTCACAAAGGGCAATAGTAGAAATTATGGTTCAAATTATGTCATTGAATGTTTTTTCTTAATATGTGTGCATTGCCCTCACAAATTTTGTAAATTCAATTATAAGATTTCAATAATAAGAACTGAAATATTTAGTTTGAGTAACAATGTAAATTTCCCTTACAATGGGTTAACTAAAATTTGAAGTGTCCAGTGAGAACAGGTTTTGGTGTTCAGATTTAATTCTTTAGTTTTAGTCCTATCAGATAGCCCCTGTATAACCTACTGACTTTTTTGTGCTTAACTTGCACAGTTCCTGGTTATGGAATACGGCAAGAGGCATTAGTGGAGAAGAGGTCAAGGAACGCCTTCTTCCCAACAGCCATGGATCAGGAAAGACATTTCCTGGACCTCGAGCTCTTAAAACTGTTGCTTCTGTAAGTTCTATTCAAACTGAACACCCATCTTCTGTGTGATTGCTGATCTATCTAACTCTTATAAGTTAAGACATAACTGATCTATGGAAAAATAGAAGCAATGATATTCTGATTTTTACATACTCTATTCTACATCTGAGTTTTGTTTTGAATTACTAAATGTTTTATTAACCAGTTAAAATGGACCCCTTCTACTTTATTGCTTCCTTCTAGGCTGAAAAGTGGCTTGGTGAGCTTTGTGAAGAACTTAGTGAACGTCTTCAGTCTGATTTAGAACAGAATAAGCGCATTGCACATACTCTTACTCTACATGCTCACGCATACAAGGTTGGCTTTTCTTGTCATGTTTCCAGCATGATGACATGACTATTTGCAAATCCCATATGTAAGAAATTTCCTGAATTTGCATACTTAAATCTGTTCTATTGTGCAGTCAAATGATGTGGATTCATTCAAGAAATTTCCATCAAAATCATGTCCACTAAGGTATGGGACTTCCAAGATTAAGGAAGATGCCCGAAGCTTGTTTCAAGCAGGATTGCGTGAATATCTTGGCCTGTACAATGTGAAGATTTCCAGAAATCAAAACAGTGGGTGGGGAATAACTGGTCTTTCTGTTTCAGCCAACAAAATAGTAGCTATACCATCAGTATGTTCTTAGTTGCTTGTAACTATAACCTATTACATTCATCCTCTTCTATTTACATATATCCAATGTTTATATCTCCATAGACTTTTTTCCAGTCTGCAGTAGAAGCCTCTATTCGGAAGATGTTAAGAATATGCATGTTGCGGAGATAAGGATGTTGAGATGCATGTGTGGACATATTTGGAGTGACAAGATTAGGAATGAGGTTATTTGGGAGAAGGTGAGAGTGGCCTTTGATACGTAAGATGAGAGAAGCGAGACTAAGATGGTTTGGACATTTGCAAAGGAGAGGTGTTGATGACCCAATTAAGAGGTTCGAGATATAGGATTTTAGGTGTTACGTGGAGGGGTAGAGGTAGATCAAAAAAGTATTGGAGAGAGGTGATTGGATAAGATATGACACAACTTCATATCATGGAGGACATGATCTTAGAAGGGATTGGAGGTCGTGTATTATGGTAGAAGGTTAGTAGGGGTAGAATGTTGTCTTGCATTATGATGATTTTAGGTGTCTAGGATTAGTCGTGCTATTATAGTTGTGCTATTATTGCTCTTTAATTATTTTTCTACTTCTATTTTTTTTTCCTTATACAATTGACATTGTTCTTTATTTTAACTGCTATTCTATATCTATTGTTTTCTTCTTTTACTTGGGGCAGATACGTTTGAGTCAAGGGTCTTTTGAAAATAACCTCTCTATCTCCATGAGGTAGAGGTATGGTTTGAGATGTGGGATTTCACTGGGTATGTTGCTGTTTTGTTTTGTTGTTGCAGTATAAGCCTCTGGGATGTGTGTACTGAACAAGCTAATGGAAACTAATTGCAATGGTTTTTGTTTGTCTTGAAAAGACATATGAGAAAAGGATTGCACAACTACTTAATACTTGGCATGATAAATCCCTTTTCTTGATTGCTTCTTTTACGTTGCAGCTTGGATATCAGTAAATGTTTTAACTTGTATTACAGTTTATTGTGATGCTTTGCTTTCTCTAATTGATTGTCCTGAACTCCATGTCTCCATCCAAATTGAATTCGCTTGTGGATGTTCATATTTTGCCACTTATCTTATAGGTTCTTAACAGGTCTCTACTTCAAAAAGCAATTATTTTTGGGTTAATGAACTTGGTCAAATGAATTTCCAGCATACTGCAGTGTAATTATTGCTGAAAAATTCCTGTTGTGGTGTGGTTACTCTGTTGCAAGTGAATATGAAACTCTATTCTAACTTGAAGCAGCCTCTTTATATGTGCAGTATATTCTATTTTCCTTGGTTATTTTGCTGTTTGAATGTGTTCAGAATTTTGAAGAAGCTATGGTGCGAAATTTAGTATTATTAAAACTTAACCTTGAACTAATGAATATTTATGCAATAAGTAATATCCTGTGTGATATAAGTTCCTTTAAGGTGAACTGCACCACATGTATTCACTGAATTAGCAATAAATTTAGTCGTGTGGAAGCAAAGATAAACAACAGATAATCTTGGATGGATTTAAGTCTATAAGGATCAAATAAACAAGAGGAAGTGCCAGTCTGTTTATGGCGAATTAGGATCAAAATTAACGTCCAAATGGCCAAGGAGTTTACTTAGTTCAAGGTTATTTGACGAGAAAAGGATGAAAAACTTCTGTAGCTAAATAAGGTAGTTTAAATGGGTCAAGTGCATCTGAGTGGCTCTACTAATGAAGAGCTCCAACTTTGCTCTTTCAATGCTTGCTTCTGCCTAGCTATTTTGATAGTTCAGTTAAGAAAGCTTTGACATGAAAGTGGATCGTATAAAGTGCCTCTTGAAATGTCTTACGGCAACCAGAATCTTGCTTTGAGTTTAAGGCTTTCTGTTGTTTAGTTTTAACTGAGACTTCTTTTTCATTACATTTGGCGTTATACTTCTTGCATATGCTAAGTGTCATGGTATTAAATTCTGCTAGTTAAATCGTTTTTGGCAGGGTACACGTTCTATTATGAATTATTTTCACAACCAAGAGCAAACTTGCCTTCAGGTTAAACCATCCAACGAAAAACTTATCCAAGATGCTCCACTTTTGTCACCTTCAGGTTGTATAGCCTGATTCTAGTTGCTACCTTTATTTTTCTTTTGTCCTTTTCTTAACTGATTGTCTTACCTTTCGAAACTGAAATTTCGAAGAGAACTCTCGAGAAAGTGGAGGTCATCTGGCATTGCAATCAATAGAGCCATGGATAGCATGTCATGACGAAAATGAAGAGGCTAAACATTCCATGCCACTGGACAGACAGGATGAGGACAAGGATATGTGTAAAAAAAAGGTTTGATGTCATTCTTGTTATTTCATCTCTGTTGGTTTAATACAAGAACATCATATGTGCAACATAATGTTTCTAAATCCTGATTCAGACAAAATCCATATTGTTTCGAATATTAGTTATGCTATATTTTGAAGAGCTAGTGTGTGTGTGTGTGTGTGTGTGTGAATAGGAATGCTTGATCGATTTATTGATGCATGCATAGGATGCTGAAGTATTTTCTTTACACCTTTAACCTTTTCTTCTAACGGTTTTATTGTTCATTTGCTTTAAATGCAATTATCTGCAAAACGTGCCTATGTTTTCTCTATGCTTGTAGTTGAATCTAATACTTCAAGAAACTTATTGACCTTGTGGGAAGTATTTAGAAGATATCATAGCCTACCCGAAGTCTTAAGAGACAATGTTTATTGGAACTGTCCAAATCATTGTTAAGCATGTCCCATGAGTGTTTTATTTGGTGGAAAGTGAATCATAAGCAAAACAACCTCAGTCGAGGTAGCTTTTCTGTGTACTACTCTCCTTCGGTTGAAATTATATGCACCTGAAGAACGTATATAGATACAAAATGGAGGTTTTTTAGTCATGGCTTCATTTAGCAGAAAATTCAATATATAACTACAGCTTGGTCTCAACTAGTCTGGGTCAGTTATATGAATCCTCATTGACTGCAGAAATTTCAACATATTAGATTTAAAATATGTTTGTTAATCGAGTAACGGCAATGTAAAAGCATTACAACAACATTAGGGAAGGCACCACAGCACAAACCACTTGTTGGCTTGAAAACTTTAAAGTTCACTCAGTTCTCCTATAACCCAGGTGATGGAAGTGTCATATTAGGCTTTGCTATGTATAAGCAAAAATATATTTAAGGCGTAATTGTAAAGCCACCTGATAATTGCATTTGAGTGTAACTGTGTGCAATTACACAATTTTGGTATGTTTGTCTGATCAAGTAATTACTTGATCCACATGTAATTGAGAGTGAGTAGTTACACTCTACAAGTCTCGAGGTGATTCGAAATTTGCTGGTAATTACATGGTGAAGTGACTAGGTTATTTTTAATTTCTATTCTGTTTAGTTTATTTTTTATTTATTTATTTACTCATTTTTACTTTTCAAATTCTTTTTTTATTTTTGAATATATTATGATTTTTACATTTGTTTATCTTTCATTTCTTTACTTATTTTTTAACCGTTATTCCATGTGCTTCCATGCAATTTCGCTTAGCTATCTTGTTATTCTAATTTTTTACTAACAATATTATGAAATTATGGTTGTAAATATTGATTTTTGTCAAACATGAAGTACGTGATGTTCTTGCAAATATGTGTGCTTAGTTAGCATTTTATTAATTAATTCAACTCACATGTTTTTCTTGAGAATCATATCAACTTTTTTACAATACTAGTTTACAAATCAATAATTATTTAATATTATATCTTTAAAAATAGTATGTATCTTGTTTACGTTGTAATGAATAAAACTTAGTCATTTTCTTGTATGGATATATTTGTCAAACATTAATGTTTAGTTTTTGAAGATCAACTTTTATTTTTAAAATTCTAAAAATCTAATTGTGTTACTACACTTGTGATTACTTTACAAATAGACCCTTAGGAGTATGGACCAATAAGCTTTATTGTTGACTCCTTTTACAATATTTAAAACATTGTGGGCAAAGTTGTATGTCAAATGAAGTAGGGTTATCTGGAGATGGTTTGGGATGTTAATTTGTCTATTACCTCCGTTTGACTAACGTAGCTTACTACGACAGTTGGATATAGCTACTGTTGTTATCAAGTAGTATGTGCTTGCTGAACATCAATTAATTGGGGGTTGACCTCTGTGCTGGCCTTGGCCCACCCGGGCATCTGACACCACATTAGTTTGTCGCAACAGGAACAGTTGGGGGCCTCTTATTAGCATTGAAAGCACGAGTTGAACCTTTTATCAGAATTGGGTAAAAACACAAGCATTTGAATCTATCCTAGAGTTTAGCTCTATTGCATGATCTTTCTTAGAATGTCTGTACATGTGACTTTTTGCTAGATGTAACCTTCCAATATAGGTGTTGCACAACACATCGATAAGATAGACTATTAGCAACAACTTCATGACCCTTTATAGGATCCACTTAGAATCTAGTGCTCTAATACTAATTTCTCTATGCCCCAATTCCTGGGATCATGTGACTTGCATCTTATACCCTAATCCATCTCTAAGGAAACCAACCATAATCATTTCCCCTAAGCATAAATATATACATAATGGAGAACCGAGCGTTTCCCGTACCACTACAGACATGCAAGAGGACTTTGGGCAACCCCATACCATCATTCAACGAATTATGAAGTTGTAACTCATAGCATATAAGCTGATAATGATTGATAGGCCTCAACATAAATATAAGAGAATGACATGACACAGTACGATTACCCATCAATATTTACAAATCCGAAATATGTCCATGTAGCCTCTAGAGCATACAATTTAATGCACTTAATTCCCAGTTATTCGTATATCATCACTTTTCTTATTCTATTCATAAGCTTTACATCTAAGAATACTTACCTATGTTGGGAGGTCATTGCTTCTCCTGGAATACCCTTGTTTATAGTCCTTGCATGTGCTTCTATCTCATCTTCTAGCTAGGATAAAGTCTATTTGACTATGGTTACCTCCACTCTTATAAGTAATTAAGTATTTAAGTGAGAATCCCTTTTCTTAAAATATGAATTAGCTATCACTAAATCATAAGCTAAGGCAAATTCTATAGTCTTCCCTTCATTATACCTAGTACCATAACCAAAAACACCATGTATTTGTTCAAAATCATCACTATCTCTACCTATATGGCCATTTAGATCTCCCCCTATTAATCTTTGTTGGTCCCCTCGAATTCTTGAATGAAGTAATCCCTATCCTCCCAAAACTTAGCTTTAGCTGATGTTCTAATTCTAATCCTATTTGTGGAGTATAGGCACTGATAACATTGATTATCTCCTTCCCCCATACAAGCTTTATTGCAATAATTGTATCTCCAACTCATATTAACTCCACAACCTTATCTCTAAGTCTCGGTTCCATAATAATTTCTACTCCATTCATTTTTTAATCTTTCTCACAGCACCATAATTTATAACCTGTGTTACCCTATTTCTCTCGCTTTTACTGTCCATTTGGTTTCCTGAAGGCATGCAATATCCACTCTCTCCCTTTTTAGAGTATTCACTGATTTCATTGACATCCTTGTCAATGTGCCTATGTTCCAGCTACCTAGCGCAATCCAACTCTCTTGGACTAACTTTTTTACCCTCATTCTTCCGTGATGCGCAATCTCTTTCTTACACTATCTTAAAACTCCTCTAGCTTCTTCTTCCAAGAATGGGAGATAAAAGGTGCAACATAAGTGTCGCTGGTAAATAAAGAAAGAGGACACAAACCAAATACACCGGTTGTTATCTCAGTAGCCTTCTTTACTCAGTTGGGATGTCATTTATAACAATTTCAGTACTATGACCTCCTTTCATGCTATAAATTATTTAATAGACCTGGTCTTTGTACATTCAGTAATTTTTTTCTTTTTGGGGCCATCTGAGCAGCTGCCAGATAAAGAGACTTCAATATGTTCTTCACCAGGTACTTCTTCCTATTGGTTCTAAAAGCCAAAACTTTGGTCAGTATTTTCTTAGTCTTATGTGTCTTTCCCATTTGCATTTTCATTTTACTTTTCAATGCTACTTTAGATGCTGAAGTGTACAGGGGATGGGAGAAAGATCAGACTGAATCCAGCAGGGACTACCTTACCGAAAAGATTAGAGATAGTTTAGAGTTGGAAGAAGGGAAGAGGAAGTCAAATAAAGTAAAAGTTTCAAACTCCATTCTATTATTTCATTGCTATAAAAAGTACTTATTATGGATTATAGCTGATATTGACTGTATTCTCCAGGTTTCTCCGTACCAATTTAGCTTTCTTTAAATGCGTCAATTTTTTTTATTCCCCATTGTCCTTCCCAATGTTGTTGCTGTTAGAAAACTAAGTACTGTTGATATTGAACCAAATATAAAAAACTCAAAGAAGATGTTAAAATTCCAGCATAACATTAACATGAAGAACATCTGAATATATACAAGAAAAAAATAACTAATTGCTATCTATTAGCCACTTACAAAGTGGTTAAAACTGAATGGGAAAATGTCCCACTAATCAGCCTTAAAGGCCACTAATAGGCAACTAAC
>JAOTQJ010000001.1:8824161-8855993 GCA_025642045.1 Solanum sejunctum | reverse complement strand
TCATGGGTTCAAAATTCCAAAAATTTAAAATGAAGTAAATTTATCGAAAAATTGGCCAAAATGAACATAGATTATTTCCAGACCCAAATTGTAAAAGAAAGGGACTTTTCAAATGTACAACGTTGAATAAGTTTATAATTCATGTCAAAGGGTAGGAAATCTTTACATACCTCAATTTCGCTAGCCAACTAGCTCCAACATAAGGTCACTCTAAACTTAGGCTTCTGGACGTTCAGTGTCTATACAATTACAATAACGCCAACAATTAATATTTATATCATACCTTAATTCCTAACTTTTTCGTTCTAAATTTATAAAAATTTTGGCAGCATTTCGCCTTAAAATACGCTGCCCTGAGAATTCAACTCATCTCAAATAATCAATCAACAACAACAACAACCCATAACATCAATAAACCTTTTTCAATACCACCACAAAATCAAAACGCCACAAAATGCTATTGCCTCGTAAATAGCAAAACAGGGCAGCAGTGGATCAAACTCATATCTATCATATTCAAGCGTTCTGATATACTCCAAAAACCACAATACATCACCCCAACGCCCAATGCAAACCCCCAATGCTAAAACATAACATTATACCTTCGACGGGACTCCAATTCAAGCTAATGTTCATGTAATCATTTGAATAATTTTCTAACACTTCCTTCACCCATAAAGACTATTTTCATGACAAATAAACATAAATACATGACAACAAATTCAAGATATAGCCATATGCAATTTGTTCCCAATTCGACCACAAATTCGAAATCTGTAATTTCATTAACAATCAATCATATTTTCACGTTTTATCTTCATTTTAACACATTACTAACACCTTCACAACCTTTAATTAACATACCTTAAAATCTTTCACTATACCCAAATCCTTCATAGCCGCTAAACTATGTGTTTTCTTGATCAACCAATGCGACCACGCTACTTAGGGGATTCAATATACCGAGCTTGAAGCGTCAAATAATCAAAAACACGAAAAAACAGAATTTTTTTTGGATTACTGTAGCAACACGAGAGCTATAGCTATGGCTTTAATTGTTTGCTCAAATTTTTCTAAGTATGTAACATTGTTGATCTTGTACAAGGGAGAGGCTTGTATATAGAGACACCAAGTATACCACTTGGACCAATCAAAAGCTTACATATACACTTTGACCCCACCTCAAATTATCCTTAAGGACCAAACTTAAAAGAAATATTGCATTCGGTCCCAAACTTTATTAAATCGATACAATTAAGGACTTTCGGGGTTTAAGTTAAGTTATGGGTTCTAACAGTGTTGAAGCATTTCACCAATCTTCGCTACGACTCGTACAATGATCCATATCTCATCCTACAAGTTTGTGTAAAAATTTTTGAAGTTTGTAATTTATTAAGAAAATCTAGGATCCCTTCTACAACCTCTTTTCATGAGTCATAGTTCCTTGTATGGTCTTTGAATTTTGTATGTAAAATGTAAATATTCTAGAAATTTTATAAAATATGAAGGCCCTTACACCACTGGCTTCTATGGCCTATAGATACCATCTATAGTTTGTACATAGGCTCGTAGGACCATTACTTAGAAAATTCTTTTCTATTATTTTTTTGTCCCAACTTTCAGGGTATTATACACACCTAGTATGAAAATATACTTCAGTAGGCTCAGATACCATGCCTGGTATGAAATATCATTTGACTAGCTTGGGTACTATGCCTGGTATAAGTTACTTATTAGCTAGCTCTGGTACCCTACCTAATATAGGATATCTCTATTGAGTGGGTCCCTCTAAATGGAGGGCCCACGTGAAAATTTGTCAAAAAGAAGATGGACAACCCCATTTTTCAGCTTAACAAATTTATTTGTGTCAATGAAATAGCCACCTTTTTTGAATTATACAGTTGGTTGGTTACCAACTCACCAACCTCTTCTTTTTGAATTATCAACAAGAACAGGCAAATCTTGCTTATAAAAGGAGCTCTTCAGCTCCTTCATTTGGCATTAGAAAGAGAGAAAGAGAAAAATATTGTGTATTTTTTTCTTCTGTGATGTATACCATAGATTATAAAATAAAATAGTCCGTGAAGAAAAAAATAGAGTGTGTGCTTAGGAAATATTTTTCCTAAAGGAGATAGTGTGATAAAAATAGTGAGACTATTTTTGGTATTTTTCTCTGAGAGCCTAATAGTAGTTGTACACTTATGCCTACTATTTGTAATAATAGAAGAAATATAGTAGAAGTATTGATTTGTGAACGTAGCCCAAAAGTTGTGGGTGAACCACGTTAAATTTTTTGGTGTCTATTTTGCTTTATTTATTCCTCTTAAATTTTATTGCTCACTCCATTGTGTGGGCCCTAGCAAGTGGTATCAAAGTCTAGTCTAGATTCATGGCAGTGGAGGTAAAGACAAGAAAAATGATCAACCTGAACTATTCAAACTACCGTGTTTGAAAAAGCAAAATGAAGGATCTTCTCATGATTACGAAGATGCACTTGCCGGTATTCTCTACCATCAAACCGGAAGGGATGTCTGAAGATGAGTGAGTATTTGAGCATGAACGAGTTTGTGGATATATTCAATACTTTGTTGATAATAACATTTACAATCATATTTGTAATTAAATTCATGCTAGAACACTATAGAACAAGCTAGAGCAGTTGTATGCTTCAAAGACCGGCAACAACAAATTATTTTACTTAACCTAGTTGATGGAAGTAAAATATCAAGAAAACACTTTTGTAACTGATCACCTAAATAACATAGAAGTAATGGTGGATCAGTTGTCGACAATGGGCATAAAGTTTAATGATGAAATAATTTCTTTTATGATTCTAGCTTCTTTACTAAAGTCATGGGAAACTCTGAAAGTTTCTTTGACAAATACTGCACCAAATGGTGTAGTAAGCATGGAAGCTGTTAAGAATAGTATATTAAATGAAGAAAAGAGATGTAGGCCTCAAGGTTCAACCTCTTTCTCAGAATCAGAAGTTCTGGTTACTGAAAAGAGGGGGAGAAGCCAAGTGAAGAGTTCAAGCTCCAGAGACAAGAGTAGATGAAAGTCAATCAAATATGCAAATGTTGAGTGCCATTACTGCAAAAAAAAGGTCATATCAAGTAATTTTATTAAAAATTCAAGAGTGATCGGCAAAATAATAGAGATAATAAAGGAAAGGAAAACAGTGATGATGAATAAGAAAATCTTGTTGACAGTTCAACATCAGCTGTGACGAGGAGATTGTTAGTCAGTTAACCCAAGAGATGAGTTGGGTAATTGACAGTGGTGCAACCATTCACGACAGACCACACAAACAACTCTTTTTATCTTACACACATGGAGACTATGGTGTTGTAAAGATGGAAAATGGAAACTTGTCAAAAGTTATTGGCAAGGGAGATGCCTATTTGAAAAAGGAGAATGGCATGAAGCTTCTTCTAAAAGATGTTAGGCACATCCTTGACATGCGTCTAAATTTAATGTCTATAGGAAATCTTGATGGTGAAGGTTTTCAAAATAGTTTTGGAAATGAAAAATGAAAGCTTACCAAAGGCTCCGTTATCATTATGAGAGGACACAAACTCTCAAAACTATATGTGATGCAAGCAAAGGTCTCTGATGTATCTATAAATGTGACGAAAAATAAAAATATCACATGTTTATAGCATAAGAGATTTTGCCACACTGGTGAAAAAGAGATGCCTAAATTGGTGAAAGATAAAGTTTTACCTGATTTAGATCAGGTATCATTGAAGAAATGTGAAGATTGTCTAGCTAGGAAACAGAACAGAGTCTCTTTCCATAGTTATCCACCTTCCAGAATGGAGAATGTTTTTAGATCTGATTGACTCTGACGTGTGTGGTCCACTACCAAAGTCACTTGGTAGAGCCAGATATTTTGTGATCTTCATCAATGACCATTCGAGGAAGACCTGGGTTTATACCATTAAGTCCAAGGATCAAGTGCTAAAAGTCTTCAAACAATTTCATGCCTCAATTGAGAGAGAAACTGGGAAGAATATCAAGTATGTCCGCACAGACGATGGCAGAGAGTATATTGGCTCATTTCATGCTTATTGCAAAAAGCATGGTATTAGACATCAAAGGATGCTTTCAAAGACACCACAGTTAAATGGTTTAGCTGAGAGGATGAATTAAACCTTAATAGAAAGAATAAGGTGTTTACTCTTTCATTCAAAGATAGATAAATCTTTTTGGGGTGAAGCACTACTTACAACAGTGTATGTGCTAAACTGCTCACCGTGTGCTCCTCTTCAATATGAAGTTTTGAAGAAAATTTGATCAGGCAAGAATGTTTCTTACAAACATTTACGAGTATTTGGGTGCAAAGCTTTCGTTCAATGTTCCAAAGGATGAAAGGCAAAAATTTGATGTCAAAACACGATAATGTGTGTTTATTGGCTATGGTCAAGAGGAATTTGGCTATAGGTTCTACGATTCAGTGCACAATAAGCTAATTAAGAGTCGAAATGCTGTCTTTATTGAAGATCAAACTATTAAGCATATAAATAAAGCAGACAAAAAAGTCTTTACTCCTACAGATAATTCAACAAGCTTAAAGTTAAATTCTCCGACAGAAGTACCAACTCAAGTTGAAGATGAGGTTTATGATGACCATCCGCAAGATGCAGATGATCAAGGTATTACCAGGAAGATAAACGAGAAGAAAAGGATGCTGATGGTGGTCACACTCAACCACCAATAGCTAGAGAGTCTCTAGTACCCTTAAGAAGATCTAGTAGAAATGTGCAGCCTTCTACTAGGTACCCAGATGATCAGTGGGTTACACTGACTGATAAGAAAGAATCGAAAAGCTTCAGTGAGGCGATGGACGATGAAAACAAGAAAAAATAGATGGAAGCCATGCAAGATGAAATAAAATCCTTTCATGAGAATAAAACGTTTGATCTTGTGAAGTTGCCTAATGGTAAAAGAGCATTGAAGAATAAATGGATATTTAGAATCAAACATGAAGAACACAGAGTCCATTCACGCTTTAAAGTGAGATTGGTCGTCAAAGGTTTTCAGTCAAAAGAAGGGAATTGACTTTGACGAGATATTTTCACCTGTTGTGAAAATGACATCCATTCATACTGTAGTAGGGCTAGCTGCAAGTCTCAATTTGAAAATTGAGCAAATAGATATGAAGACTGCCTTCCTACATGGAGATTTAGAAGAAGAAATTTACATGGAACAATCAGAGGGTTTCAAAGTGAAGGGAAAAGAGGATTATGTCTGCAGATTGAAGAAAAGTTTATATGGCTTGAAACAGGCACTAAGACAATGGTATAAGAAGTTTGAGTCTGTTATACGAGAGCAAGGATTCAAGAAAACTACTACAGATCAATGCGTGTTTATTAATAAATTCTTTGAAGATGATTTTGTTATCCTTTTACTCTATGTAGATGAAATGCTGATCATTGGAAAAATATTTCAAAAATCAACATTCTAAAGGTATAATTGAGTAAGTTTTTTGGGATGAAAGACTTAGGATCAGCAAAACAAATTCTTGGCATGAGAGTTACATGAGATGGAAACGCCAGGAAGCTTTGGGTATCTCAAGAGAAGTACATTGAAAAAGTACTTCAGAGATTCAATATGGACAAGGCTAAGCGGTTAGTTATCCACTTGCTAATCACTTTAAATTGAGTTCTAGAATGTACCCTCTACTGACAAGGAGAAGGAAGAAATGATTAGAATACCATATGCCTCAGCAATTGGGTGTTTGATGTATGCTATGGTGTGTATAAGACCAGATATTGCTCACTCGATTGGAGTAGTGAGTCATTTCCTTTCAAATCCTGGAAAGGAACATTAGGCAGTTGTTAAATGGTTTCTCAGGTATCTTCGAAGTACATCTAAAATATGCTTATGTTTTGGAGAGGCAGAACCTGTGTTAGTTGGATACAAAAATGCAAATTTAGCTGGCAATGTTGACTTAAGAAAGTCTACATCAGGATACCTGATTACATTTGCAGGGGAAGCTTTGTCTTGGCAGTCAAAATTGCAAAAATGTATTACATTATCTTCTACAGAAGTAGAATTTATAGAAGCAATAGAAGTTTGCAAAGAGTTGTTATGGATGAAGGAATTTCTTAAGGAACTTGATGTCAAATAAAACAAGTTTGAGATGTTCTGTGACAATCAAAGTGTCATCCATCTTTGCAAGAATGCCTCCTTTCACGCAAAGTCCAAACATATCGAAATAAGATATTGTTGGATACTCGATGCATTGGAGAAGAAGCTACTATGACTTCAAAAGATCTATACTGATAAAAATGGATTGGATATGATGACAAAGATTCTACCAATGGAGAAATTCGAGTACTGTTGAATAGCTGCAGAATGACAGAACCCTCCATTTGTCGGGAGAGGGAGAATAGTTGAGTGGATCCCTCCAAATAGAGGGCCATGTAAAAATCACTTTGTCAAAAAGGAGATGGACAACTCCATTTTTCAGCTCAACAAATTTGTTTGTGTCAACAAAATAGCCACCTTTTTTGAATTATACGATTGGTTGGTTATCAACTCACCAACCTCTTCTTTTTGAATTGTCAATAAGAACAGGCAAATCTTGCCTACAAAAGGAGCTCTTCAGCTCCTTCATTGGCATCAGAAAGAGAGCAAAAACAGAGAGCCATAGAGAGAAAGAGAAAAATACTGTGTATCTTTTTGTTTTGTGAGGTATACCATAAACTATAAAATAAAATATTCTGTGAAGAAAAATAGAGTGTCTGCTTAGGAAATATTTTTCCTAAAAGAAATATTGTGACAAAAATAGTGAGATTATTTTTGGTATTTTTCTCTGAGAGCCTACTATTTGTAATAGTAGACGAAATTGTACACTTATGCCTACTATTTGTAATAGTAGAAGAAATATAGTAGAAGTGTTGATTTGTGGACGTAGCCCAAAAGTTTTGGATGAACTATGTTAAATTTTCTGGTGTCTATTTTGCTTTATTTATTCCTTCTAAATTTTATTACTCACTCTACTGCATGGACCCCAACAATATCTTAGTTGGTCTGAGTACCACGTCTGGTATAGTATATCTCTTGATTAACTCGGGTATTACGTCTGGTACATATTATTAGTTGGCTCGAGTACAATATCTAATATGATATATAATTCAATTGGCTTGGGTACCACGGCTGATACAAGATATCATTTTCTTGGTTCAGATACTATGCCTGATACAGATTATTTATTAGTTATTCTTACTCCGGCTACAAAGCATGCCACTATGGTTAACCCATACAAATGATGTATAATAGAACACTAAAGCAGGAAAGGAGGAAAGCAGCTTCAAAAGGAAAGAAAAGGGCAAAGCTCTAGCTCACTCAGCAGATACAGAAGAGGTTTAGGCAACTTAATTGACCTATCGGACTCTAAAGAAAGGGTACCACTTATTTGAAACTCGAAACTTGCCGAGTACCATGTTTTGTACATATTTGTTTGTGCGCATGTGTGATTGCTTACATATTTGTTAATTCCTTTAGTGGATCGGGTATGTGTTAATGTGATAATGCAGGATGTTCTTTATGCAAAGGTTAAGTCAAATAGGTGACTAGGAGTCTTGTGTATGTTCTGACGATGGCTGCAATTTTCTCTACGCCTATGAGTGGCCAAATTATTATGTTAAAAATGTTGCGAGGATTTCTACTTAGATCGAAATTACATGTTAAACATCATAGGTTGTGTCTTAGAGGATCCTTGAATAGTTTGGATTACTTGAAAGGTGAGTTGAACTCAGGTATGTAAAGTGTGATGGTACCTTCTCATGTGGTGGTTAGCTAAGATTAATAATCAGGTATCTTGTTCTTAGTTAATTTACTTGGATTGTGTATGTCGATTAAAGTGATCTAAAATATATCTGATTAAGGTAAGCTTGAGAATCCTCGAGATGGTTTAACGGGTAGGCTTGGGGAAAGCTTTAGAGTGATAAAAGGGTTAAATATTTAGTGGTAGAGTTGGTAGTGGAATGAGGTAGGAAGGTGGGATTAAATTATACCAGTTTGTGGATATTATACCCAGGATAATAAGAGCATGTGGATAATGACTTGGGTGGTGCGATTTTATTGTGCATGATATTCTTCTTATATTTGCATAATATTATGCGTTGAATTTAGACCTATTGATGATATCTTTCAGTACATGTTGTTTATATTGATACTATTCTTGCTATATCATTTGATGTCACTAATGTTTCTTAGATGAACATGACAATGATTTCCGATGGTTTTACTTCTCTTTACCTCTGAAAAAAAGTTATGTCCATTTTATTATCTGTATTATTTCATATTCTTAGAAGCTTTATACATGTTTAGATTCGTTCCTATGGAGAGGTTTCAATGTCCAATGATTTTTCTATCAAAATTTAGTTTGAGAAGTATGTAGTTTTATTTAAAGTGTAATACTATGTTTTATTTTTCTTCCGTAGTACCTATTTTAAAATTGAGTAGTAAGGATTTTTCTATCTAGATGTTAGAGTAGGTATGTGCATGACCTAGTGAGTTAGATCGTGACACTTACCAACATGATTTATGATGTAGTGATCGGATTGTTTCATCCTTAAAGATTTTGGGTTTGAGTGTTAAGTATAGGAAAAATTTTGTTGGGAGCACCATCCCCTAACGAACCCTATCGTGCGCATTCAAACTTTAGACATCGGATGAGAAATTAAAAAAAAGTAAGATCCTTAAGTAGTTATTTTAGTATTTTTCAAATCGTGCATGTACCAAAGAATTGGATAAACGATTGTGTTGGTTATGAATATGTTAAGTTGGGATATGCAATGTGAAATTTGCTCATCTTTTCAAATATAAATAAATTAATAAAGAGATAAGTATACAAAACACACTTAAACTATATCATTTTTTTGAGTTTCACAATTAAAGTATTGAAAGTTTGAAAAACACATCTAAACTATTACTTATTAATTTGATGAGCATATTTTAGTCTTGGAAGGAGTATTGAGCACTGAGTTGGGTAACTGAGAACCATCCCATAATTACATAGTCAATGTAGGATGGTCCTACAGGATAATTTTGGTGGCCCAAGTTCCCATATAGGGACACTCTCTTAGAATCCGAGAGAGAGACGGGTAGAGGTTGAAGCCCTATTCCTTGGCAAGTTTAGGGCAGATTGACAATGACGTCTTTTCATTATACATCACCAACAACTCATGGTGGTGGAGAGTTATGTCGGTTAGAGAAACTTCCAAGCAAACACTTGAGTTGAGCATATTATGAGTTTTTCGAACTGAGTTACACTAAATACTAAGTCTATTTTTCAAAAGCATGATTTTCAAAACTTTAAACTTGTATCATGTTACTTGAGTTGAGTTATGAGATGAGGAGTCACGTTTTGAGTCGAGTTGGATATTTTAGTTTGAGCCTTATTTGTTATTTGAGCCATTTTACATACTATACATTGCATGTACTGATGCTACTCAGTGCTGCATCATTTCATGATGCAAATACAGTAGATAGAGGATTTCAGCAGGCGCACCATTGAGGTTCAGAATTCCCGAGCTCCAGAGACTGGTGAACTCCTTGTTATTTGGAGGAAGCCTTCTTTTATTTTATCAATTACTTTATTTTCATTTGAGTTGGGTAGCCATGACTTGTCATGGTACCATCTAGACATTTAGAGGAGAGGTGTAGAGTATTATGGAGTATTTCATTTTTCTAAAATTTGATCTATTTTCTTGAGACTATTTTATTATGTGATGAGCTTTCCTTTAATGTTTTACTTGAGTATTCTTTCGTTGTTGAGTAAGATATGATGATGAAGCCAAGTAGTTCGCTCGGAGATTAGTAATAGTCTTTGAGTGTCGCCTACATCTAGGGATCCTCCCGAGGCATGACAACCCCGCTTTTATTTTTTTTAATTATTTGAAGAAGAATATTTTTTCTTTGTAGCAAGGTTTTTTTAAAAATAATTTTTTTTGGTTATATTTGATAAACAAGTAGAAAAAAAAAATTTTCTAAAAGTATGTGTACATATCTATAAAAAATAAATAAAAAAGATAAAAAATAAATTACAAGTGAAGGGTTAGATGCAAATGAGATAGAATTTTATTTATTTTAAAAAAAATATATCAATTTTTTTAGGTAGGATTGGATTAGGGGCTGAAGTTTGGATTTTTTAAAAATATTTTATAAAAGAGATTCAAAAAAGTAAAAGACGGAGATTGTTAGAGGTGGGTGGGGAGGGGGAGGGGTATGCAGGGTGTGGGCGGTGGAGTAGGTGAGAAATATTTTAAATTTTATTTTTTTAAAAAATAACTATTTAAAAAAATAATATTTTTTTGCAAGAACATTTATATTTTAATCTTTTATTTTTAGCTAATATTAATATTTTTTTCAATATAACATGTCATGTGACAAGATTTTCTCTAATAAAAGAGAGAGTACATACACTACTGAAGTGTATTTCTCAAACTAATAAGTGATAGTTTAGGTATCAAGCTCATACTTCTAATATAGTTTAGATATGAAACTCAAAAAAGGAAAATAATTTAGATATATTTTTTATATTTATCTCAATAAATATTTAAATTAACAATACGATACAATAAGTAACCTAATCCTTTCTTTTAAGTGATATAATAAGAACAAAAGAAGAAGAAGAATTTCTCCTATATTCTTTTATGCTGATTTTCTTATTCTACAGTACCTTTGTTATTTTTGTTCTTAATTTATACTAAGAGAGCTCACTAAATCTTACCAAACATATCTTCATCAGTGAAATATATTGGGGTCGTTTGGTTGGTAATATGTTATTTCAAGATAATTAATGTCGGGATAAGTTAGCCTGAGTAAGTTATCCCATCACTAAGGCAAAAATAGTGGATAAATAATCCAAGAATTACTTTATAATAATCCTACATTTTATCTAAAGGCTATTAAAACTTATACCTTACACCAAACGACTCCTTAAAAAGCAGGAATTCCTAAAGAATAATGTGTTTTAACACGCCTTATACTATAATATTTCCCAAAGATTTTGCAACGTAGTGCTTGCACTTTTCCCAAGTTATATTTTTTTTCTAAATTTCTATATAAATAAATGTTGAGAAAAAAAAAGAGAATAAAAATAAACAAACACCAAATAATCTTTTGAACATAAGCTTCACAAAGTTCTCCCCAAGGCAGCTTCCTTGCAACAATTACTTTTATGTCTATACATAATTGAAAATAATAAATACTAAATCCAACTCTAATGCTTAGTCATCCCTCTAGTGGCTCTTCCACATGATCATAGAACTTAAGCCACTTCTTGGATTTACACAACTTGATAAAATAGTACCATCCAATTCCTCCAAGAGTCATCAATCCACTGATAAGAAACACAATCTTGGTTGCAATAGCCATTATAAACACCAAAAATACACTTGGAATCAAGCACATAATCACCAATCCTGGCATCTTCATTGGCACTCTAAATGGCCTTTTGATCAATGGATACTTTCTTCTCAACCAAAGAAAAGATGCTAATTCCAAAAACATACCTAAACTATACAAGAAATTAGCTGAAGAGATTATATCTGTAAAGTTCATATAAGACATACCTAGTGAAATTGCTGTTGATAATAGTATCCCAACCCATGGTGTATTGAACCATTTTGACCTCAAAGCAAAGAATTTAGGCAAAAAGGATAATTCAGCCATACCCAAAAGCTGAAAAGCAGAACTACTTAACTGAGCTTCAAATAATCCAATAGATGATAATATAGCCCCAAATTCAATCCAAAATTTCAACCATTTACCAGAAATCATCTCAGCCGCGGTCGCCATGAACCCTGTTTCCCATTCCCTTTGATCAACTGATATTGATCCAGTCACAGCCAGGAGTGGGATTATATAACCAAAACAAGTTAAAAGTACTGATGCAAAAAGTCCTTTAGGAAAAGTCTTTTTGGGGTTGTCAACTTCCCCTACCAAAGTACTCACATTATCCCAAAAATTGAGATTCCAAAACAATGAATTGAAGAACAAATTCCAATCCTTTTTCACCCCTTTTTGCCCTAAACTAATCCATCTATGAGGTTGAATCTTTGGAATCGCAATCAACGACATTATAATAAAGGGTGCAAGTGATACAATACCAAGAACAACAGCAACATAACCCACAATAGCTAAACCAGTATAGTTCAAAAATGAGAGAAACAATGTAGATACCAAAATAGCCAAATATCTTGGAAGCCCAGAAGAGAAAATTGGGAAAAGTTTCTCCATATAACTAATACATAAAACAGGAAAAGATGCAATGTTGATAACACCGCTCAAGAATTTCCATGTACCCATAAGTGAACCCCAAAAGGGTCCAAAAGCTGTATAAGCCCACGTTACAAAACCGCCATTACCAGGGAATGTGGTTGATAATTCAGCAGTAATCAAAGCTTCAGGTACACTCCAAATAAAAGGGAATATGAGAAAACCGAGAATCGCAAAAAGAGGACCGGCAGATTGAACGGCTGGTTCTTCTCCATAAGGGCCACCGGCAACTTCAAAGTAGATGAGGAAGATGAGAGGGATGAGGCTAACTTTTTTACTCTTCTTGGCAGCAGTTTTCGTGGTGGTTGTGGGGAGTTCTTCCGACTTTTCCGGCATTGGGGTTTGCTTCTCCTCCGTCATTGTTATCGTCTTTTAGGAGGATTCTGACTGTAAATACAACAAGATTACACAAATTAATAAGGATTTGCGGTTATGTTTTATTTTTATAAGTATCTTAACGTGTTATCTACTCCTAAATGGAATGGGTTGCAAATTTGAGGATCCAAAGTTATATTACATGCTTTTCACTCTATTTATGCATAACAAATAAAAAAGAATTGAAGGATAACCACATAAATAAGCAAATATTCATATTATATTTATACGATTTTAACAAATTATGCAATTTTCTAATTTTTCATAAAACATGTTTTTTGAGAATGCAAATACTTATTTTCAAAAAGTCAGCAAAGATGCCATTATTATTGATATCCAAAATTGTATTGTCCTATTTTATATAACACATTTTTCTTTTACAAATGTTAATTTACTTTAGTTGGAAATAATTTACCTATTAAAATTTTTTTCTACTCTTAGTGAAAAGATTCTTAGCCATAAATTTCTAAGAATGATTTTGGACTATAAATTTTAAAAGTCTTTCTTTTTTTCTTAAATATCGTGTCAAGTCAAAAAGTGCTAAATAAAATGGGACGAAGTAAGTAATGGTTTTCATTGATATTGTTGCAGTGAATTTAGGTCATTTTTGAGTATCTTCTTTTTCTAAATATGTATTATGCACAATGCAGTTGATATATTTGTACAATTTGATATTAGGTTATTAGATGAACTTATGAGTTCATATTTGATACCAAATTCGTGTATCTTTCATATCAGATATGTATATTTCATATCAGGTATGCGTATTCGTGTCTCTATAGTTAAAAGAAATTCTATGTTGAAATGGAATGAGTTGTGAATTATCTACGCGAATATAGATTTAGGGATCGAAAGTTATATTACATACTTTTCACTCTATTTATGCATAATAATGTGTTTGTTGAACGAATAAAAAATTGAAAGAAAACCACATAAATAAGCAAATATTCATGGTATATTTATATGATTTTAACAAATTATGCAATTGCATGCAATTTTATAATTTTCTAGCGATTGCATAAAACATATTTGAGAAGCGAATACTGATTTTCAAAAGTCAGCAAAGATGGCATTATTATTGATATTCCAAAATTGTAATGATTTTCATTGATATTGTTGTAGTGAATTTAGATAATTTTTTGAGTATTTTCTTTTTCTAAATCTGTATTTATGCACAAATAGAGTTGATATATTTGTACAATTTTGATGTTAGCTTATTAGAATGAATTTAAGAGTGCGTATTTAATACCAGAAATATATATCTTTCAAATCATATATGTGTATCTAGACATTATATGTATTGAATTCATATTGGATGCACTAGATGACATTGATATTGAATATATATATATACTTATAATTTTGATATTGATTTTGAATACACAAATACACTTGTAGAAATTGATACTAGCGTATGTATATATAGTTAGATACCTACTTTCAAAATGGATATTAAATACATACACTTGTAGAAATTGATACAAGCTTGTACATACATAATTAGATTTATGTTTGTCTTCCATTTCTTATTCTACTGATTACACTTATGAAATTGATATTTGATACAAAAATATATATGAAATTGTGAAACACAAATATAAAATAAAAGAGAAATAAAAGAAGATAAAAAAATGTGTGAGAGAAATAATGTATCTCAAATATATGTGAATCACATGTAGGATACTAACACCTATACTAGTATACTCAACAAATTTTGCTCAAATTATAATACTAAAAACAATTGATTGATCAAAGCCTAAATGTAAAGAAATGAATAATATAAATAAAAAAATATTCCTATTTTTGTTTTTCAATGTCAAACACAAATTTCAAATAAGTAAAATTTATTCTGAAAATATGTGAACCATAATTTTTACAATCAAATAGATAGCCTAGGAGTGAAAAAAAATGAGCAAACTTCTTTTGTTTTCCATGCCAACAAAAAGAAACACAGTAGCTACAATAAAAAAATTCCAATTATCGAGAGATTGTTTTTCCTCCTATATTTTATGATTTACATTAGTTATTTATATCTCAAATGATTTTTAGAACTGTAATAATATATATAGTAATTAATATACAACAATAACATACTTGGAGAAAATCTCACAAGTGCAGTGTAGGAAGGAAAAATATATGCAGACTTTATCACTACTTTATAGAGATAGAGAGGTTATTTCCGAAAAATCCTCATCTCAAAATCATCTCCAAAAATGAAAATATTAGATATGAAACGACTAAAATAAATAATAAATGAAAATACATAATGTCAATAAAAGTAACAAAATAAATAACGAACAATAACAATACAATATATAAAGACACAACTATTAACCTACTATAACCCAAGACTTCTAACATTTTACCCTAATATACTACCTGCACTCTTTTCTATCTAAGGTTATGTCCTCGATGATACGAAGTTGCGTCATATCTTATCTAATCACCTCCCTCTAATACTTTTTTGGTCTATCTCTACCCCTCCATGTAATCCCTAAATCCATCATCTCACACCTTTTGACAGGAGTATCAACACTTCTTCTTTGTACATGTCCAAATCATCGCAATCATACTTTTCTCATTTTGTCTGCCACAGATGCTACCCCTAATTTCCCCCAAATGATTTCATTCCTAATTTTATCCCCCTATTATGCTCACACATCTATCTCAATATTCTCATCTCTGCGACCTGCATCTTCTGAACGTGTCAGTTTTTAATTGGTTAGCGCTTCACCTATATATAACAGAGATTGTCTAATCACCATTTTGTAAAACTATATAGCAATTAATATAGAATTTAAGATAAAATATTTATATTAATTATTAATTTAAGAAATATGTCAAATCTAAAATGAATAAATAAAGAATAAATAGAGTAAGTACAAAATAAACAATGAAGCTCACGAGATATTTTCATAAATTTCATATAATAAAGGAGAATAAATAGGCAACACAAGCATACACTCCTTTCAAAATATACCATGAATAACAACTCCTCAATTGCACATAATAACAACCCAACAAATGAATCAGATCTTTTTATCAACAATTGATCATGTGGGGTTGAATCGCAATAGTTTTCTTGTTGTTTCAATTCAATGTCGGAGTATCAAAATTTCATTGAGATAGAACATTATCAAATCACCACTAGTAGTCGTTATTTAGTGAATGAGCACGGTAGATTATGAAGAACCAAGATGATATTCCATTCACAAACATTAATTACAGATTAGAAAAAAACCAAAACCTTTTTGAGGATGGTGAAGGAAATCTTTTAGCCACTATCTTCGTTCTATATTATATGGACACTTTTCATTTTATATGGTGAGTAAAAAATTACTAAGACACTAGTGAATTTTATTATTTTATTTTTTATTTATATCAATGTCTATTAAATTAAGTTAGAAAAAATATACATCAAATATAGAAATAGTTTACTCTTGAATGTGAAAGTAATTAATCAGGCTCTTGAAATTTTTAAATATCATATTTATGGTGGGGTAAAATGAGAAAAAGATCTCCGTTCAACTTTATTTGATTTCTGTTGATTTGGCACAAGAATTAAGGAGTAACATAAAATACTAATTTGAAAGTATTTCAAAATTAAAGGATATATATATATATATATATATTTGAGTTCTATGGGGTATTGATTACTCCTAATTATTTACTAATAATTTGAAATCAGTATTTTTTTTTAAGAAAGGAATAAAAACATTTTGGGTTTTTTTTAATGGAGTTAATTGTCTCTTAAAAGCCTCATATGCAGTGATTTTCTGAGGCTTCTACTCCTACTGAGGTTGAAGATAAATAGGGGACTTATGGAGAAAAGAAAAACACACACACATTAAAAAAATAAAAGATTTCTTCAAACACTTGTCCACACAAGTTATTAGCTGGATAATTGTTCAAGAAATAGCAAAAGATTGGAGTCCTGGATTCATCTCTAAATTCAACTGTCTTAAAGGAATTCATCATTGAGAACTTCAAAAGATTAGTAATTTCTTCTGAAATTCAGTGTTTTCTATGATACTAGTCATGTTACTTCATGATTTTGCAAAAAGCTTGATCCTGTTAGTTGCTTCTGCTGTTTAATTTCTAGCAATTGGTATCATGGGTCATCTTACAGTTACCATGATAATGTAATATGAGATTCATGGTATATCATGAATTTACAATTTATTTAGATTGTTGTTTTGTGATTAACATAACATGTTCATATATTGATTAATTGATAATTTGTTCCTGTATTCTAGAAAGAATTTTTCATTTGGAATTTGAGGATTAATTCTGACTTGTGTTAAATTAGTGTTTAATTTTGGGCTCAACTTGAAACTTACAAATCGTCATCAATCTAGTATTATATAATAGATTAAAGCAATTTGTTCTAAATTTTTTTTTTCTGGAAACGGAAAATTTTTTATGATTGTGATGACACATGGTGAAACATGAAACTTAGAATCATCACAGAGCCCATAATTGGACAAGAAGGATTAATCTGTGGCATTTGCAAAAAGACCATCTCTCCACTAAGTTTATTGAATGAAAATTTGAGATACACAAGAGCTTCTAATGACTTTAGATTGTTATAGCTCAAATCCAAGGAAAGCATTTTACCAAATGAATCTGGAGTAGGCCCATCTAACCTGTTTTGTGTTAGAGAAAGATTAATCAATTTATCTAGCCCCCTAGAGTGTTGGGGATTTTACCAACAAAATCATTTTTGGACAGATCAATGAGTAAAGTTGTTGAAAGTTCAACATGCCTTGATAGTTTTTGGAATATGTTCAGTCAAATCATTTTGTGACAAGTCCATCTTCATCACACCGGTAAGATTGCCAATTAAAGCCTTACAGTCCACAATACATTCATTGGAAAATTTGCAAGAAATTCCCAACTGATGCAGGAAAAAACTGTCCTCAGCAAAAATGATTTCTCTCAGTTTGTCAAACTTGTCAGGAAGCTCATTGCTGAATCACTGACAAAGTTCAAAATTGAAAGTGCAAGGGGCGGGGGGGAGGGATTGAATTTTCTTCCTTAATTTGATTTAAAAACTATTGGATCAGATAGTCTGCTAGCTTAGGAGGTAGTTGATTAAGAACAGTAAAACAGTTTGCAGTAATTTAAAGTTCGTAAAGAAAAATTAAACACCACATAATTTTATACTGGTTCGTATTCAATGTGAATCATAGGTCCAGTCCCCTTGGATTGTAAGAGATATCTTTTCAAGCCTTCGAAAATGGTGGTTACAAAGAAATAAAAACTTAAAACTCTAACTCTCAATATTTTTCTTGTTTTTCTTTTTCTTGATACAATCCTTTCTTTCAAGTTTTTCTTCTTTTTTTCTCTCTTTTTCTTTTTCACAGTAAAACTAGAGATTACGATGAATTGCTTAAGGCTGAAGAGTTTCAAAGATGGTCTTAAAAGCAGTAGACTTGTATGAGCTTGAGATATCCTGAATGCCTCTTTTATATTGAAGAGGTGGCATCCCAAGCGAGTTGATCCTTGAATTGGGGCATTGATGAGTCCTCTGTCCAAGAATAAGGTTGAAGGCTTTTGATAGTATATTCTTCCAGATCTTTAAGAATGTCTTATCCAATAGGTTTTCTTGATCTATTAAATCTGCTCCTTAATCATTTTGTTGACTTGATCCCCTTGGTGATAAAGCCCATTTTTGATACTTGATTTGATCTTTGCTGATTTGGTGTAGACTTCTTGTTTCCATTCTTATGATTTCATCTTTGCTTTGATTGGATGCTGATTTATCTTTTCTTTTGATCTTGCTTGATTGGATATTGATTTATCCATTTCCTTTTGATCTTGCTTGATTTGATGTTGATTTATCCTTTTCCTTTTGGATTGAGATCTTGATTGATTCCTGATTTGTTCTTCTTTTATTGATTTCTTTCCTTCTATTTCACCCACATAGTAATAGGATTGTTGCTGATGTGTGCATAAATATTTCTCTTTCCTTTTTGAACCTAACATAATCATCATCAAAATATTAGCATTAACAATCTCCCTCTTTTGATAATGACAATACAAGTAAAAGTAAGTTGACTTCCCTGTCATTTATAGTCGATATCTGAGTGCTCCCCCTGAATCAATGTTGGCATCTTTCAATCTATCATAGTATCACAATAGTTGACTTGCTTATCAATGGTATTGCTCCCTTGAATAGATACTTTGTTCTCCCCCTTTGGCATCAACAACAAAAAAAAGAAAATAGACAGCGAATACCATAATAGGAGCAGTTAAGCATAGGATTAAAATATTATAGGAAAAATACCACAGGCAACAATACATTTAACAGTCTAGACAAAACAAGCATAGAAAAGACTGAAAACAAAGTTAACCCCAAGGGCGCAGAAAATAGGAGATAGTGTTGACAAGAGCAGTCTTTAGGTTATCAAATTGATTGGTCAGGGTGGTGGACATAGCATCAGTGCTGCTCTAAACTCGCTGAGCAACCTTGATGACTTGAATCAGGTGCAGTCGTATTTTGCCGACATTAGTGTCTGTTTCCTTCGTGACCACCTTGATTTTATCCATAGAGTCCATTACAACGTCGAATTTGTAGTGAGCAGACATAAGAAAATCCTACAAATTCTCGAACTTTGCATCCATGCTCGAGATTTTGCTTAATAGATCCTCAACAAGTTTGAAATAAGGAGAAACAGGGGAGCTAGGATTTTGCGGAGGATTCCAATTGGGGAGTCATAAATAGGCCTAGAGGGGGGTTCAGTCTTAAGCACCCAGGAGTTATTAGATAGAGAGTATTCCATGCTGCTAAAAGCCCTGGCATTATAACACTGCTTCATAGATAATGGAGGAATGTCATATAGGCACACGTTATTTGCTTCCAAAATGCGTGAGATACTCATGCCATAGGGAAGGCTTTGAGAGTCAAGGGTAGAGTGGGCCATGTGACTGATAATATAAGAAGAAAGTTTGATTCTTTTCTTGGTCAGAAGGCAAAAGTGAAGAAGGTGCCTTGAACAGATAGAGTGGAGAGAGACCTAGCACGAGGAATAAGGGTGGTTGCCACAATATGGTCTAGAACCCTAGCTTCGAAGGATACAATTTTAGAACCAAGATTAGCAGGGCAGGAGACAGAAGAAGAGGAAATAAGTGCCTTCTTGGCATAATCAAAAGATACATCAAAATGAGAGGGACATGAATTTTGCACAGATGAAGAGAAGCCAGAATAGTGAATGTCAAAGATTTCATCAAAGATATCTGAGTCAAGAAAGATTCTTTTTCCAAGGATAAGAGTTTCAATTTCACAAGGGTTGGAATAGCGTAAATTAGCATAGAATAGTCTTTTCAAGGGTTCATAGACAACCTTAGGCGAGGTAGAAAATTTTTTGGCTCAACCTTGATAGAAAAAAAATTCTTTGATGGGACAGTGAGGATAGAGAAGGAGATCCAAATTGACGCTGCGTCCGTGCACAATGGTCTTACCTTTAAGATCCTAAAAAAGGACTCGTTTGAGGAACTCTAAAAGTCTACCTTGGGTCCAGGGTACTTTTTAAATCAAACTTGCATTTCTTATTCAAATCGCCATGGGGATGATGAGGTGTAGATCGCATAAGAAACGAAAGGGGATTATTTGAAGAGACAGGAGATGAGGGACAAGAAGATTTTTCAGAATCGACAGCAACATGGGAGTGGGCAATGCCCTTTTCCTTTTTTTATTGTACTTTTACAAGGACGCATGGGGAAGGAGGAAGTGCGGAGAAAAGAAAGAGTCATAAAGGTATAAAAAGATAAAAGATGAGGAAGATGAAATGAGGGGATATGAGATGTGAAAAGACAAGGCGGGAGAATCAGAAGAAGGAAAGGGGGACTGACACAAGGAAAGACATGCCACCGCTGTCAACAATTAATGCAAGTAATAATTATGATGTAGAAATATAGAAAAAAATTAATTAATCGAATTAAGTTTAGCAAAGTAAAAGGAAATCAAATAATTTTAAGAACCAAGAGAATAATAAAAAAGAATTTGACACAATATTTAAAGAATCTCTAAGGTAACAAAATCTTTCCTCAAGAAGAATTTTTGTGAAAACATCTACAAATTAATTTTCTGTGTTAACGAAAATAATTTTAATGTCCCCATTTAAAATATGGTCTCTAGTAAAATGATGCTTAATATCTATATGCTTGGCCCTAAAATAATGCACGGGATTTTTTGAAAGATAAATAGAACTAGAATTATCACATAGAATTTGACCAAGTTTAGCAAAAATATTGTAATCAACAAATTGATGAATCATCCAAAGAATTTGAGCACACCATAAACCTATTGCCATGTATTTAGCTTTAGTTGTGGAAATAGGTATACAATTTTGCTTTTTGCTATTCCAAGAGATCAAGGAATCCCCAAGAAATTGACAAGATCCTCTAGTGCTTTTTCTGTTCACTTTATCACCTGCATAATTTACATCTAAAAATTCACGAAGATTAAAAGTAGATGTCTTTTTGTACCAAATGTATTTGAATTCATCTACATTCTTACCTGTTGGATTAAGATCAATATCCAGATTACAAGATATACTAATAGGAGTATCGATAGGCTTTGCATTTTCCATTTCGAATTTCTAAATTAACTCTTTGGCATACTTACTTTGGCAGATGAAAATGCCTTGATCAGATTGATAGATTTGAAGTCCCAAAAGGAAGGTTGACTCACCCATTAAGCTCATTTTGAACTCACTTTGCAAAAGATTAGTAAATTCCTTGGATATATCATCATTAGTTCTTCCAAAGATAGTATCATCAATATATATTTGAATAATAATGTTATTAGATGATAATTTTTTAATGAAAAGAGTAGTATCAATGTTGCCTCTAGAGAAACTACGAGTTAATAAAAAATTACTTAGTCGATCGTACCAGACTCTAGGAGCTTATTTAAGACCACAAAGAGCTTTAGAGTGTTTAAAGACATGATGAGAAAAATCAAGATGTTCGAAGGCTAGGGGTTATTTTACAAAAACTTCTTCTTGAATAAACCTATTTAAAAAAGTATTTTTGACATTCATTTGAAATAATTTCAAACCTTATAAAAGCAATATATGCCAAAAGAATGTGAATAGATTCTAACCTTGCAACAGGAGCAAAAGTGTCATTATAGTCGACTCCCTCCTATTGAGAATATCCTTGGACAACCAATCTAGCCTTGTTTCTAATTACCTTTCCATCTTCATTCAGTTTGTTTCTGAAGACCCATTTGTTCAATAATTGAAGTGTTTTTTGGTTAGTGAACTAAGGTCCAAACTTGATTTTTATCGAACTGGTCAAGTTCCTCTTTCATAGCTTTAACCAATTCTGAATCTTTCAGAGCTTCTTCCACTTTCTTAGGCTCAAGTTGAGAGATGAGAGTAATATTTGCACTCTTCTTGATTAAAGCTCTGGTTCTCATCCCGTCGCTGACATTTTCAATGATGATTTTTTTTAATAATCTAGTTCACTTCTCAATTCATTGGGCACTATTTCTGTAGTCGGCTGACTTTCATTACCAGTAGTTGATTAATCCTTTTCTATCATTTCTTTTGATGAGATAATCGCACTTTGAGTGTTTAAAACTTCTTCATCATCAAAGCTGCATCTTTTATTAGGTATATGAATAGATTCATCAAAAATAATATGAACTGATTCTTCAATAGTAGAGGCGCATTTATTAAAAACTCCATAGGATCTAATAGAATTTGAGTATCTAAGAAAAATATCCTCGTCATTGCGTGGGTCAAACTTACTCCAATTTTCTTACCATTGCTATGGATAAAATACTTACAATCAAGGGGATGGAAATAACCAATGTTTGGTTTCTTTTCGTTCCACAGTTCATATGGAGTTTTCATCAAGACATTTGTTAAGAATGTGACATGTTATGCTTACTGCTTCATCCCAAAAGTGATGAGGAAGATTGTGTTCACATATCATAGTTCTAGCCATGTCTTGAAGAGTCTAGTTCTTTCTCTCGACTACTCCATTTTGTTGAGGAGTTCAAGGTGCAGAGAAGTTGTGTTTATATCCTTCCTCCTTGCAGAAGTTTTCAAATGCCTTGCTTTCAAATTCTCCTCCATGATCACTTCTTGTGGAGGAAATATAGTAACCTTTTTCTCTCTGTACTTTCTTACAAAAGAACTCAAAATTCGTTAAGGTATCATCTTTGTTAGCTGTAACATTACCCAAGTAAAGCGTGAATAATTATTAACAATAACGAAAGCATACCTTTTTCCTCCAATGCTAGTTGTTTGAGTGGGAACAAAAAGATCCATATGAAGAAGTTACAAAAGTTTTGTGGTAGATACAATATCTTTTGTTAGAAAGGAGTTTCTAGTTTTCTTACCTAGCTAACATGAATCGTAGATGTGGTTCTTGGTGTAGTCGGTCTTAGACAGACCAATAATCAGATCAAGTCTAGCTAGATTTTCAATGAGTCTCATGCTAGCATGTCTTAATTTTCTCTGTCAGATCCAAGGATCTTATAACATAAGGCTAGACAAACATGCTCCGTAGCTTCTTTGATGGAATCAAGAATATACACATTTTTATCTTTGCTTTTCAAAAGAATTTTTTTCAATGCTATCTTCGATGATGCATCTAGTTTTTTTGAACCTTACTTCCAAATCAGAATCACATATTTGACTGATGCTCAATAGATTGAACTTTAACCCTTTCACAAGATAGACATTTGTAATGTTGTAAGATTCGGTGAATGAGATCATGCCAATGCCAATTACAGTTCCAGTGGAGTTGTCTCCAAAATGAATTTTTCCTCCTCTATAGTCAGCTACAGATTTAAACAAAGATTTATTAACCATCATATGATTTGAACATGCACTGTCAAGATACCATTTTCCTTTAGATTTAGTGCGATGTTCCTGCATAACAAGATTAATTTTGATTTTTAGGTACCCAAATCTTTTAGGTCCTTTTTGGTTAGTAGTACCCTTTACTTTCCAGATCATGTAGGAGGGATATGAGTGACTAAATTGACACCTAGAGTGGGTGTCACCTAGTTTTCCACAGTAATAATAGGGAAGTTTATTTGGGCTTAAAAGATCTATTAGGGCTAAAATATTTTTGAACATTTCTTAGATAATTTTTAAGAACAAGATTCTCTTCATCAAATAAATCTCGTTCAACAACACAAACTTCAAATTTGTTTTCTAAAGCATTTTTTCCATCTTGTATGGGTTTGAGATTCTCAAAAGATTTCTTTAAGTCTATAATGGCTCGATCTAAGAGGGTTTTCAAATCAAAATAGCTTTTGCAAAATTTATTGTTTACCTAACTGCTTTCTCCGATGGCCATGAAGCAAATATTTATATTGTCTTTATTATCATATTCTGATTTATCCTTATCGCTCCAACTGCTAAAGGCTTTGATTTAGATTGTCCTTAAGGGTACCTTCTTTTGGCCTCAGGACATTCACTTGCAATGTGTCCAAACTTACCACACTCATAGCACCTGCCATCATTTTTATTGTAGTTAATAATCTGTTTATTTTTTTGAAAGATTTTGCTTACCTCTCCATTGATTTTTGTTATGCTTGAAGGTTTTAATCACTGATTTTGTAATTAATGCAATCTCATCTTCATTCAGATCATCTTTGTTATTTTGGTTATCATCAGTGACTTTGATGCAACGAATTTTTTCTTGTCCTTTTCCTTTACCTTCTTATTTAGATGTGTTTTCTGAAAAGCATTTAGATCACCTCTGACTTCATCATAAATGAGATTTTTAAGATCCATTCTTTCAAGAGCTACAACTTTTGCATACCATTGAGGGGGAAGACTTTTGAGGATCCTTCTAATGTCCTCGATGGGTGGATATTCCTCGCTGTAGCTTTGAGTTCACAAATGATCTTGCTGAGACGAGAGAACATACTTTGTACTGATTCTCCTTCCTTCATTTGGAATAGTTCATATTCATAGACTAATAGGGTGATAATTGTTTTTTTGACTTTGTCAGTTCCTTCTTAGGTGACTTTCAGTTTGTCCCACACTTCCTTGGCAGTTTTACAACTAGAGATGTTTTCATATTCCTCTCCACTTATAGCATTATAGAGAACATTTTTAGCCCCAGAGTTAATCTGAATGACTTATATTTGCTCGTTGGTGTAGTTCTCTAGGCTGGGTATTACTGGAGCTTGGCTGCCTTCAGTGCTTGTTTGACCTTTAGTTGTTGGTTTGGCCACAGGAATGAGAATGTCACCTACTTTGATAACTCTCTGGACCTTTACATCATAGTATTTTATGAATGTTTTCGTTCTTATTTTTCAGTGAAAGAAGTGTTTCCCATTGAAGTAGGGATGTCTAGTTCGAGAAGTTCCCTTTTGAAACAAGGCTCCAATTTGTTTGCTATTGATTTGCAATGATCTTTTCTCACATGCGGTTAGACAGAATAAAGTAGTGATACCATACTTTGATACCAATTGAAAGTGCAAGAGGTGGGGTAAATTGAATTTTCTCCCTTAATTTGATTCAAAAACCGTTGGATCAAATATTCAGCTAGCTTAGGAGGTAGTCAACTAAGAACAGTAAAACAATTTGCAGTAATTTAAAGTGCATAAAGGATAATGCAATACCAGATGTTTTTATATTGATTCGAATTCACTATGAATCCTAGGTCCAATCCCCTAGGGTTGCAAGTGATATCTCTTCAAGCCTTCGAAAATAATAGTTACAAAGAAATAAAAACTTAAACTCTAACTCTCAATATTTGTCTTGTTTTTCTTTTTCTTGATATAATCCTCTCTTTCAAATTTTTCTTCTTTTCTCTCTCTTTTTCTTTTTCACAGTAAAACTAGAGATAATGAATTGCTTAAAATTGAAGAGTTTCAATGATGGTCTTGAAGACAGGCTTGTATGAGTTTGCGATATCCTGGATGCCTCTTTTATATTAAAGAGAATGGCATCCCAAGAAAGTTGATCCTTGAATTCAAACATTGATGAGTCCTCCGTCCAAGAATAAGGTTGAAGGCTTTTGATAGTATATTCTTCCAGATCTTTAAGAATGTCTTGTCTAATAGTTTTTCTCGATCTGTTAAATCTGCTCCTTAATTATTTCCTTGACTTGATCCTTGCTGATAACGTCCATCTTTGATACTTGATTTGATCTTTGCTGATTTGATGCAAGCTTCTTCCTTCCTTTCTTACAATTTGAATTTTGCTTTGATTGGATGCTAATTTATCCATTTCCTTTTGATCTTGCTTAATTTTGTGTTGATTTATCTTTTTTTATTTTGGATTGAGATCTTGATTGATTCTCGATTTGTTTTTCTTTTATTGATTGCTTTCTTTCTATTCCACCCACACAGTGCTGAGATTGTTGTTGATGTGTGCACATACATTTTGCTTTCCTTTTTGAATCTACACACAGTCATCACAAAATATTAGTACTAACAAAACTCTCAATGTATTCTAAGTCAATAATTGATTCAGAAATTCACTGTTAAATGACAGTACTTTGAGTTTTGAAGAATCATATCATATCATAATAATACATGTAATATATTACTAAAAGTGGAAAGAGTTTAATTTAAAGTTGGATTATTATTTTGCCTCTACACTATATTAAAATATTTCAAAATATTTAATTAAATAAATATTAATATTAATCCTATTATATCATTTTCATAAATAGAAAAAGTGGGAAGTTATTAAGTCAAAAGTTAAAATACTATTTCAATAATATCATATATATATATATATAAAAGGATTGGAAGCTCGTAGTAGCACGGAATTCCCTTTTACTCAATTTAATATCCTCCTGCAGTCATCAACAAGTGGAACTCCCAAGTCAAAGGTGCCTCAACGTAACAGTCCTAACAGGCGCTTAATGGCTTCTTTTTCAGGCTTTCACACGCCTTTTCTTTTGAAACTGTTCATGACACCTCTGCAAATTCCTTGACACTACCCATTTCTCATGTCCAATCTTTGAAGTTTTGCAACATGCCGCCACAAATTCTCCCGAACTCTCGGGGTATAATGCTTTATCACTGTATTACATTGCTTTTAAACGATCTCGTGATCTGCATTTGAAGTGTTTTACTTTCGCCAAACTATTGCACACACTAAGTGTACACATATCAAACTTCACTCACGATTTCCTGATGATTCTTTCCCTAACAAAATTCCTTAATTTGAGTGTAGGTTTGACACTTTGATTACAGGGAACCAAAAATGTACTGTTTGTATTTATTGTTTATTACTTTCCTCTCTTAGATTTCAACCTTTTTCTCGAAGAGAATTGGTTAGACGACCTCAATATGATGTGTTTGTGATAATTCTTTAGTGCAGTTCTTTTTGGCGTTGGTGACGGTCAGAACCAACATTTTCTGGACTTTATTCTACAAAGTAAATTGCTGATATTAATGTACAAAGGTTTTAGATTCATAAATTTATAGTTTTACAGTAACTTTTGCTGGTAAGCATCTTCATGCTTTTTTAATATCTTTTTGGATATTCATTGGTTATGTTTTTGTTGTGCTTCTGCTTGAGTAAGACAATACAAATATGAAAATCCATTGCAATTAAGAGCCTCTCGATCCCTTCAATATCTGATATGAATCGATACAGATTTTGTAACTTAAATTATCAGGGCGAAACCCAATGGCCTAGCATTTCAGGGATCCTTTCATACTCACCAATTCTTGTGTCCAGTGACATTACATCATTGAAGGCTATACAAGATAGAGAAACATGTTCTGCGAATGCCTTTTCATTCTGGCAATATAGAAGAGCACCATATGTCTTATCTTATTCACAATTCGATAAACGTCACAATTGATTAATAATTTTACCATTGTTATAAAAATGCAGAGAGGATGACTACCAGGGCTGTATATATTTTTGTTTCATTCATCAGTTTTCTCCCCTTTTGTTTGACTTGATTTCTATAGAGTTTGGTTCTATTTCAATCTGAATGAAGTTAATCTTCTTCAGATATTTAGGTTTGAAGTTAAGGTTTGAAAATCTGAACTTGATGTTGTAACATTTTCATCTCCAGATATTTATGTGCAGCGATTTGTTTTGAACATATTCTTTTAGGATCGGTTAGGACAAAATATGTAGGGAGAATCTGCTTGTACAACAATTAGAAGCAAACCGTGTAATGGCCTTCACTGTCCTCTTCTCTGGAATGAAATAAATATCAATATTGATTGCGTCATAACTTTTAAATATAAGTATATCCAAAGTCAGTGAGGGATTTGAAGACATAATAAGATGCAACATTTGACACAAGTTAATGAGAATATTGGGTCTTACCAACAAGAGTAACAGAATGTACCTGAAATTGAAAATAAACAATAAAAATAGAAAAGGAATTTAGAAACATACATGGAATAGTTGGTAAAATGCTTTGAGTGTCATTCTTATATGTTATGTTTGTTGCTATGCATTCTACTATTCTCATCGGAATATACTCTTTTGGCACTTTGTTGGACAAACGTGTTATTCCTCTGTAACAACCAAGATATATGAAGATTAGAGAAGCTGAACAAGAGCGAGGGGAATAATTAATAATAAAACTATTTGCTCGATGTAGCATATCCACAACTGGTGCGATTTGTTTTTTCATCAAAAGAATGTAAGACGTTGAACTTGACTTTTGCTGTTTTGGACTTTAGTCTAATGCCAGGGACTTGAGGATCTAATGAGTATGTCACAACTTTTCAACTAGTCCTAAAATGTAAAAACTTTGTGCTAATGTATAACATTAACATGCTGAAATGTTGTTAAAAGGTGCTGGAATCTGCATTTTATGAATGTGGAGCTGATTTATGATGAAAGTGTGCACTATAAAAACTGCAGATTTTTTCTATCAATTTGGTATTCTGCTGAAACTTTGCTTGCAAATTTAATTGAAACCTTGTATAATACACATACATGATGGAGCTACTTTCCATTATTGTCTTCTTCACAAATATACTCTCTTTGGAGGTGTATTTATTTTATAATTACATAATTACAATGTCTTAGCCAAATAGATCGCTTTAAACTCAATGTTATTGATGCATTTAAATAATTTTAAAATTTTGAATTATTATCTTCCGACTCCACTTGTGTTGTTTGTACCTAAAAAATTGACAAGACGAATAACTTGTGACATGTGTATGAAATGAGTGATATTATTTGGTTCTCTCCAAAGGAAATCTACTTTTAGGAAGCAAACCTTGACAAATATGAATTCTTATGACTATTTCTTTCTAATGATAATGAAAATAATTTTGTTCGTAGATAAAAACTGTGTACAATAGACAAGAAGTAAAATTGGCTGCTGATTCTTTTATGTCTCTACGTAAAGAAACAATGCTAAGACAAATTGATAATTGTATAACTTTATTTGCCTGTTATTTCATGTATTTATCTTGCAAGTTAAAATAAAGAATAAGTTATTTGATATCTCTCTCTTTTTAAAGCTATTAAATAAAATAGACTAAGAATGTGTAAGAAACTTCTATAAATTAGAAATGTCTCAATCGGTGCAATGTTAAAGCCTTAATTAGAATATTATTGTTCACGTATATCCCGAAACATAAATTAATTGAAACGATCATATATTATTTCAAATAATAAAAAAGGATATGCTTTTGTATTTTCATTAACTTAATCAACTATATAACAAACTCAATACGAATAAGCTAATTTGGTACGTCATCACTGTGCGAAGCGCGGACAGTTATCTAGTTTAAGTATAAAGAAGTAAATATATATTTATGAAAATAAAAAAAGTTTGATAAAAATATAACAAATATTGATACATTGAAATGATCAAATTCACACACATATATCATCATATCATCATTATCATATATTATTGAAAGTGGAAAGAATCTAATTCAAAAGTTGGATTACTAAAATACCTTTACCAATTAATTTATTTTCCTAAAATTATATTAAAAAATTATTTTTTTATTTAAAATCAACTCCATAACTACACCACTTTATTCCATAACTTATATTATAATAATATTCATTAATCATCTTTAACGCTCACATTATCATTTTTGTAACTAATATTCTATATAATATTCATTAATCTTATCTTTAACTCCCTCATTATCCTCTTCATAACCCTTACTTTTAATAATTTTAATAATTTTTATGTCTTTTTAAATTCATTACTCCATATACTATGTTACAATCATATTTCTATATTATTATTGTCATGATAAACACTACAAATAAGAAGGTGTAAAATTAACACTAAAAGATGAAACTATCCATAAAAGTATGTGCATTTATTTGGTATACATGAAAACATCTATCTGATCAATAATCTAACTAAACCTTTCCCCTTCTCTAAATTAATTTGAATAATTTAATTAATGCAGCAGTATTTTACTTCATGGAAATTTATATGCATTTTGTACTCTCAAGTTCATAAACATAAATATTACTTTTATTTATAGAAAAAAAAATCAAAGAATTGTATTTAATACGTTATTAATTTTATTATGTAGTTATTTTTTGTTCACTATTTCTTGAGGAGTAACACATCGAGTTATGGAGGCAACGTTCGTTGTTTAATATGTTTTTCCCTTAAAATTAAATTATATTTTACTTTTAAGAAAAATAATCACACACGTCAAAATACAATTCTTTTTAATAAATTAAAAACATTTTCTTCTTCCTTATAGGAATATATTAAAAATGAGCCTACCAAAAGATTTTTTTCAAAAAAAAAGAGTTTAAATTAAAGTTGAAACTAATAATTCTTTTTTGAATTGATTGTATGATTTGCTTTAAAATAGTTAAAAGTTTTATGAATGAGTAGCCTATTTTCTGATCTTTTTGCATTGGTTAGTTAGAATTGAACTTAGTGTTGGGGAAGCAACAACGAAACACAACGGAAGCATAATAAAATCTTTTTCCCCAAATAAATAAGATGAATGACAAGGAACAATGAATTTCAAATTTTTAGCAGCAACACAACAATCAAAAAACAACAAAACTAAAGTAGTGAACACACAATTTACGTGGAAACACCAAATCGGGAAGAAAACTACGGGACCGTTCAATAACAATCCGAAAACTTCCACTAATTACCAAAACCAAGTGGGTACAACAAGTTCTCCTCTGTAGTAAACACTAGAGGAAAATACAATCATCAAGAAACAATCTTGGCAAGACAACAATTAACAATTTCACCAAAAATGGAGTAAAAATCCAAAAATTGCAGGTTTGAAAAATGCAGTCAGAAAACCACCTTTCGGGCATCAAAACGAAAAACTGTTTCTGAGGTTGAAGAGGAGAGTGTCAGGAACAGCATACTAAAATTTGAGGAAACAGACTCCAGTTGACCTCCGATTCGGAAGGAAAATCAGCTGCCTGCACAGTGGTGAAATTGCAGATTTTTCTTTCTGTTTTTCTGCTTCTGCTGCTTTACTGTTTCTATTTTCTGATTTTTTCTGCTGGTCTGATTTTCTACAGTTGTTGGTTTCTTTTATATTTTACACAAATAAATAAAATGGGCTAAGAAAAATAACCATAAATATTGAGCTTAAAGTAGCCCAAATTAATTGGGCTATCCCTCCAAGTAGGAGGGATATTTACTAACAAATCTCCCCCTCACTCCTACATGGAGCAAGCAATCAAACCGGCCTTCTCTCGACAAAACACGAGATTCTCCTTTGGTAAAATCTTTGTCAACATATATAACAATTATGACTTGTGTGAATCTTCACAAGTTCAAATAACTTGTCCTTTACAGCTTCTCGAATCCAATGATATCTTTTCTTAATATGTTTGGTTCGAGAATGAAATGCGGCATTCTTGGCAAGGTGGATGGTACTTTGAGAATCACAATACCGAAGATAATTTTCTTGTTTCAAACCAAGCTCCTCAAGAAAATTCCTCATACATAATAATTTCTTGCTTGCCTCAATAGCTGCTATATATTCTGCCTCAGTAGTGGACAAAGCAACACACTTTTGGAATCTTAATTGCCATAAAACTGTAGCTCCAGCAAATATCATCAAGTATCTCGTGGTAGACTTTGCAGTATCAACATCTCCAGACATGTCTGCATCTGTGTACCCAGACAACTCAGGTTGTCCAATAGCAAAACATAGACAAACTTTGGAGGTACCTCTAAGATATCTGAGAATCCACTTCACGGCTGCCCAGTGCTCTTTACCC